>JANVCC010000076.1:13270119-13357133 GCA_025345505.1 Todiramphus chloris collaris | reverse complement strand
GGGGGGGGGGGAGGGGAAGAAAAGATATAAAAGCCTTCTCTGAATGGCACCTTTTGATCTCAGATACGTGAGATCAGAACCAAGTTTCTAATTTTTTTTTTTTTTATTCCAATAGGTGCAATCTGTGAGCCCTCTTGTGTAAATCATGATGCACCACTTTCTTGAATGGGTTATATGCATTTTCACACACAAAGAATTTCACTATGTGTAAAATCAACTCCCACATATTAGCCCTCTGTACATAATGCTTTAACCCTTTGTGTTTTTAATCAGGCATTTCTTATCTTGTCTGAAAGCAGATGCAGAAAATCATAGAAGACATTCACTAACATGTCTTTTGCTTGACATTACAGGAAAGAGGCCGAACTGAATAATGTGTTTCTCCCATAGTTTTCTGTAGGTTCTTTTCAGTTGATGTACCTGAGTGGGCTAGAGGAGAATTTATATTGTAAGGAGCAGAAAGACCAAATCCTTACTGAAAATGTGGAAAAAAACCTCAGCCATCTCACAAATACTACCAGAAAGATCAAGGGGGACAGGTTTTATTGTTCTTGTGTATAGATATACATTAAAGTTCCCTTAAGAAACCATGCATTTAAGCTGCACACTTCACAAAAAATCCAGCTCTAACTCTTCTGCAAGTATTGGATGTCCTCTAAGTAATTAAGCATCCACCTGGAATTAGGTGGCTCTGGTGGACAAGGTAAGATGTTACCACAGGAGGAACTGTTTGGATGCTCTTTAATGGACCTGAAAGTAAGTTGTGGCTGTGGTGACAACCTTATCAGAAGACAAGGGGAGGGTATGGATGCTAAACACAACACTGGGTGACAGTGCAACAAGTTGATGTCCTAATGAAGTCCATGGAGAGCTTCTCTCTGCTTTTTATGTCTGTTAAACAAGTGGGGTGGTTAAGTTTGTACAAAGAGGGGAGATGGCTGACGTGTCCTTTCCTGCTGCTCCCAGAGTTCTTTTATTAGCAATTATTCCAAGAAATTACTCAGAGAGTACTTGGCTATAAAAAAATGTTCTTTTACGCTTTGGATACAAGAAGAGGGACTAGATGTTTAGATGACTGGCCTGACACTGAAGCTGTTCAAGCCTTCATTTCCAAGCTGTAAGAGTTGACTGAGTTTAATTAGGGATAGAGAGCTGACAATTTGTGAGTTGTACATGCAGGCCACCTTTATCTCAATGAACAGGTTTTGTATTTGTTCATTTTGGCAGATACAGAATTCTTGTCACCATTCCATAATACATTGGCCATTACGTGTGCAGAGACATTAATTGAACACTGAAAATACACCTTAAGTAATATTCATGATATGATTGCACTGCAAAGAAATAATAACCAGCAGAACCAGCAGAACATCCAGACAGTATACTTCCATGGACAATTCTGCATATTCCTTTTTAATCAACTGCTAATAATCCTGAAATTTTGGGGAACAGTACATAAATATGTAGATTCTTGGTTTAATGTGTTAAAGCTTGAAGGTCACATGGTATTTTGAATCAATGTATTCAGTTTATTAATAAATACAGTGATATTATAATGGTGCCTTTCAAGCTGCTTAAGACAAGACCTCTTTGGAGACTGAGTCATTGGTGTATTGCATCACTTTTGTGTCTGAGTGTTACACGTTTTCAGAAATGTATAGGTAATCAGACTAAACAGATAAAATCTAGAAAAACAAACTTTTTCAGATGAAGAAGGGTCTCAGTGGAAAGTTTGTGAAAGAAATACTAGTTCTTAAGAAATGTGTTTTCTTTGACTAGATATGCACTTGATGTGCATTGTGGTGCTTATTTCAGTGAACCACCTAAAGGGAAAAATAACACAGGAAGCTGACTAGATAATGTACATCAGATCCTCTTTCAGATTATTTGCTTGCCTTTTTTGAAGAGAAAATAATGAATTTAGGGAAACAAGGGAGATTAATACCTTAATTGATTAACAGTGGAGATTGATATATTAAGGCAACTGAGAGAAAGCTTAAATGACAGTAAAATATACAAGATAAATGTTATCCATGTATATTATATATTAATAATTTGTATGATCAGTTGACCCTTAAGAATTTTTGAGATACTTTTAGTATCTTAATAGCTGAATAGATTATTTAGGTAAGCATACATGTGAATGTGATTTACAGAAGTTTTTATCACTCTTTACTGTCCAAATAAATTACTTTAATGTCCAAATAAATGAAATTCCTCTTGAAAAAAATGAGAATAGACCAGTATTGAAAATCATGTACATAATTTATGTTGTAATTATGATCAGGAAATTAAGGTTTTAGTATTTATTTACATATTTATTATTGATTTATTTAAATTTAACATTTATTTTATATTTATATATTTGTTATTAGTATATCTAACATTTTTTTTTCTTAGAATGGAAAAGTTATTCAGAAATAAGATATGGGATAAGTCTTAAGAGAAATGAAGAAAATTTATGGTTTTTTCTAAAATTTTTTTTTCTAAAATTTATTTATGTTGTGAAGAGATTGGAATTATTTATAGGCTGATCTGAAAGCTCTGTTTGTAAAGAACTTGGTAAGATTTTATGATGGATTCTTTTTTCCCTTCTCACTTATTTTTATCACTCCTTAGGAGAAGTTGCATTTAGAGAAGAAAAAACCTAATTATAAGAACTTCAAGATTCATGGTCGAAAAATGCTTTAACTGTTCTAAGTTATGATTAGCTTCTGCTGTGCCTACATGATACATCAGTGCCATGCTAATGCCTTTTTCTTATCCAAGTGATTATACTAGAGACAACTGATTTCTTCTGACTGCAGTATTTCAATAGGCAACCCAGACATTGAACATCCCACCTACACCAAAGACTTAATAGAATATCTGACTCATTCATAAGCACAAACAGCAGACATTAGATGTGAATGCTTCCCCCACAGTTCTATTTACAGATTTACATGGGTTTGAGGAAAATGGATGGAAAGGATCTGTAGTGCAGTTGCTTGAATTTCTGTTCTAGATAGTAACAATATGTGATACAATTAATTAGTGCCACACAGCAATTATCATGTTTGTGCTTATGTGCCATTTCATGCCCAACAATAGCATAAAGTTAGTAGTGAATGTTTGATTGTTGAAGTAACAGTTATTCACATCCCTTTAAGATGCAATGTGTCATAGAATGAATCATAAAATCTTTGTGGTTTTGCATCTATTTTCTAAATTGAAATTGTTTAGAATTATATGTGTTAGGGTGGTAGTGGTACTGTTATTTTGTAAGTCACTAATATTATCAGCAACAGTTTGTTGATTTTTTTATTGTAGCTCATCCTTGTAACACCTGAGCATCTTGCACACAAATTTAATAGCAAAGTCTTACAGTAGCTTAAAATAATTCAAATACTCCTGACAGTTCCAGAACTCTACTTGTTATTTTTTACTTTGTTTTCATAGGTCAAGGAGACAGCATTGTCACATGATGGTAACAAATGCAGTACTTGAATTGTGAGTGTCATTGATGTGGGCAAGGTTTTTTTCAAAGAAGGCTGTGCAATGTTTCCTAAACATGGTCAGGTCTAGATCTGCCTGATGTCCTCTGACAGAGGCTTTGCTTTGTCTCCTTCACACAAGAGCTTTGATACCGGTGCTAACAACAATGAATCCACCTTGATTAGTTATGCAGTCTCCCTAAGGATCACAGTTTTAGTGCTTTGCCAACATATTTATTGGTTTTCTCCAAAGATTCTTTAGCTGCTTATACTGAGATGAAGGAGGTTTAAAGTAGCCACTGACACCAAACTTCCCAGATCAGTTTTAAGTTTCCTTGTAAAGATTATGTATGGGTTTTGGTGAATGTCTTTACATTGCAGAATTCTTGCAGCTCTGTTAGCTCTATAAAGCCTTTAATGGAAGAATTAAGGTTGTGTACTTTGTGTCCTTCTCTTCAGATATTTCAGTCTGCATGCCAAGTGATTGATGTTGCTGCAGTAGCTGACAAATACCTGTCTTTTGGAACAAATGTGTTTTTTTTCTGTGTTTGTTTGCTAATAGCATATGGTGGATAAAAAACTTCTTATGTGAGGTCATTGCTTTTTATGCAAAAATTAATCAGAAATTTCCCTGCCACTTCACTTCTATGTTTTTGCTACCTGTGTCTCCTTTCCAGCTCCAAGTTCTCACTGTGGCACTGTAAAGACTGCTCAGTGTGCCAGGACTGCTACCCGTCTGTTGGTAGCAGCTGGGTAGTGTGGCAGTTTATCATTGGGCCTTTCCCCAGTGAATTTCTCCTAAAGCTTTGTCCTGATCTGAGTTTCCTAAAGAATTTCACTGTCAGAAACTCGTCACTAGGACATTTCACATATACCCCAAGAGCTTTCCTCTTCAAAGGTTTACTGGTGGGCTCGGTTTAACATACATGAGTGATCCTACTGTAGTCAATCAGACGTCTTATGTATGTGTAGTGCCCATATAAACTTTTGAAGAAGGTTACTTTAAAAATTGTCTGAGTACACATGTGTTTATACACAGCATTTGTCTTTGTAAGGACTGTTGCTATGAGGCTCATGTTGCTTACTGGAAGATGCCCAGACCCCTGTGTTATCTGGCTGCACTTTCACGCAGGTTTTTGTCTTGTCCATCCATGCAGATAACTGAGCTGTGCTTCCTTGCTGTTCAGACATTTCAGTGAGCTCTGCAAGGTGGATGAACATTGCTAAGAACTATTCTCAAGTCACACATACTATGTATCTCCAAGCCCACAGGTCTGGAGAACTTTTAGGTAATTGCACCTATACACTTCATGTTAAAAAGCTAGCTTTCTGCTAACACACATAATCAGTAGCACTGTCCTACCTCATGTCTGGTGTCCCTGGGCAGTTTGCAAAAAGAGAAATATGAGCATCTTCTGTCCAGTTATTTCTTGGGAACCAGTGGGGTTTTGTTCAGATACCAATATTTCACCTACAGAAGTTTTGTAACCCTTAATTTCCTCAAACATAGTTTGTCCATTCTTTCAGTCAAATCTCCAGTTGTTCCTGTTTCTTTGGAAAAAAAAAAGTTAATGTCTCTTAGGCATGTCCAAATACAATTATAGCCTGCTCAAATAGTAAGCAGAATGGATTGGATAAATTTGTCCAATTTACTGTTTCTGGAGCAGAATATTCTTTCCAGATCAGACATAACAGCAAACAAATCAGTTTGTGATGAAAATGGGGTTCACTGATGACCCTTAGTTCTGTGTTTGAGTCAGCAAGGTTTCCAAGGAAGTCCCTGTGGTTTGTTTGTTCTTATTATTGCAGATTTTGCTGTTAATACATCTATAAAAAAAATACCTATTAATAGTAATGATGAAGAGTGTGAGTGTAACTGTCCTTCAGTGTTTTCAAATATTTATCATACTTTTACACATCTGCTGAAATACATTGCCAGAAGCCTTTAATTTTAACATGTTATTGGCAGAAATACATTTGTTGCCTCCTTTTCTGCCTCTAACATCATGGTCTTTATGTATAGCTAATAAATGTCCACAAATATTTTCAGGCCTAACCTAAGCAGCTCACTGCAAAAAAAAAAAATTAAAGCTACAGGTGAAAAATTAGGATAAATAAGGAAGAAAGAAAGAGGAAACCAACACTAAGCCAATGTTAGAGACAAAGAAACTGAAACTGCTGTCCCATGCAGTGTAACTAAGTCTCACTCAGGGTTATTGCTGGTCATGTTTGTCTGGCAAATGAGCAATCCTCACTTCATGCTCGCTCTAATGGTTGTCCATCCTTGCCTTAGGATGTTTCAGTACCTTAAAGCTATAGAAAAAGCTGGGAGGGGAAAACAAAACCCGTCCATATAGCTTTTCATACTGAGATGGCTCAGTCAGGGTTAGAGCTGAGACAGGGAGAATAGCAGGACTGAGGCAGCCAGCAGGCACATCAGCTTTAGGAACTACCACCCCGGGCAGAAAGGAGATTAGATAGCTTGTCCCTTATCAAGTATGTGACAGAGACAAGAATGAATCAAAATCTGAGTCCAGCCTCAGTGCCTAACACACAGAAATTACTCACCTCTTGGTTTTTCCATGTAGTGTTCTTTTTCACTAACTGGTTTGACATTTGAATATATAACTGTGTTCAAGAAAAGTATCTTATTTCTTTCTCTCTTGTTTTTATTTGTAAGCAGCTTTGCATAATTTTATTTGTGTATGCACATTTTGCAAACTTAGATTACAAAATAAGACAGGAGTATAGTCATTCAGGTGAGAAATGTAGTATGTCATTTTTCAAGCACACAATAGACAGCTTGGCTTTGAAGATATTTTTATAAAGTTAGAAAAATATGATAAAAATACGTAATTAAAATGGTGTAAAAACTGGATGTGTTTCGGTTTAGAAGGGACATTTTTGGATAGAGAAAGATTATGTTCAATTACACATACAGTTTTGTGTGGCCAAAAGTGTAGAGGCACCACATAAATGGTTATATATCAAAGGAAGCATACTATATAATACTTGTGCAAAAGAAAATACTATCACTAGAAAGCTGAAAATAAATGGCTGTCTGGAATGTTTAAAAAAATGGTGAAGTCTAGACTTCAAAAGTAGTCTAACTGAAACAGGTTTGTTTTTTTTTAGATACAGACAAACGTGTAAGAAATAGAGTTAGCATTTACTTGCAAAGCAATACTAAAAGTATTCAGTTAAGTGATTTAGAAGAAATGTCTCTGGATTATGTGGCTATCAGAGTAATAAAAGGAGAATACTAATTAGAATGCCAAATCTTTAATACCGTACCAATCCAATTCTCTCCTTTGGTAATTCTTTATTGTAGCCATAGTAACAAAAAAAAGGAAACTTAAGTCACACAGGCATTTGCAGTTCCTTTTATTTTTCTTAAATAAGTCTTAATTTCTTTATCTAAGGAGCTCTGTTTTCTACTTTTAGCACTTGTAATTATACTTCCCTACATTTAAATATGACAGAATATCCTTAGGCATGAATTCATTCCTACATAGCTCATCTAGATTTCATTTTAAAGGCTTGCTTTTGCTTTCATTATTTTATGAAAAGGTCTTCAAAATAAGCTGCAGTACTCAGAATTTAAATATATATACATCTATAATGAAAGTACTTACCTAGAATAAAATAGCTATTTTGAGGGATGTACTTTTAGAAATAGTTTAAAAGATTTTCATGCTAAAGCAAAAGAATGTTAAAGAAGGTAGTGATTAGACAGCTCCAGGAAAGGTCCTAAACCACAAAATGAATCAAAGATTAATTCAGGTTGGAAATGGCGCCAGGAGGTCTCTAGCCCAACCCCTGCTCAAACCAGAGTCAGTCCTGAGGTCAGCCAGGCTGCTCACAGCTAGATCCACTTGTGTCTTAAAAGCCTTCAAGGCCAGAGACTGCACAGCCTCTTCCAGCAGCCTGTTCTGCTGCTTGACTGACTTCATAGTAAACGAGTATTTTCCTATTTCCAGTGGGACCTCACTTGTTTAAGTTTCTGTGTGCTGTCTCTCAGCCTTCTACCATGGACTGTTGTGGATTTGTCTTCTTGATAAACTTACCGTAGCCACTGGGAGGCTGCTGTTCAGTAATCCTGAAGCCATCCTTTCTCCCAGATGAATAATCCTCAGACTCTCCTCACGAGACACCTGCACACCTACTCCAGACTCCAGACATCTTGGCAGCCCCCCAGTGAACATCCTCCAGTTTATCAATGTCTTTTTCCCTTCCTGTTCAAAAGGCCCAAAAATGGACGCAGTACCCTAGATATGGTATAACAAGTGCTAAGTAAGGGGAATGGGCAGCTTCCTTGCCACCATATATTTTTTTGTGATGATACAGACTCAAACACTGCTACCCCTCAACACTACCAGAGTGTGTTCATCTTTAGCTTACCACCCATGATGATATTCTCTACAGAGCTGCTCCACAGACAGTCAGTCTGTACCAGTGCAAGGCTTTCATCCATCCAAGGATGGATGAAACTTTGCCTTTGTCCTTGTTTTGTTTGTTATGGTTCCTGTCAGCACATCCCTTCAGCCTGCCTAGGTGCTTCTGGATGGTGGCCATGCCTTCAAGCAGATTTGCTGCATGCAACAATTAGTGCCATTTGAAAGTTCAGTGAAGGTGAATTCCGACCTCTCCTTCAGGTCACTGAAAAAGATATTAGAAAAAGGAGGTCCTAAGGTAAACCCCTGAAAAAAGTCATAACTGGCCTCCAGGAAAAGCATGCACCATTAACCACCCACTCTTTGGGCCTCAGGGCCCAGGCAGGTTTTCACCTATCTAGCAGACCACCCATCCAGACCCACCACACATAATGGTCTAACGAGGATACCTGGATGCTGTGGGAAAGAAAAGAGTATGTCTAGATTGTTTCTTTTTACCAGAATCCATATTTCTGAACTACAGACAAAAACTCTTTACTAAATGATACCTCAATATTTTAAAGTCAAAGGTCTATAAATATTTACTCTGATAAAAGTAATTTCACTTTTTTACACACTGTATATAATGCCATTTATTGATTTCTTTACAGTGGGCAATGACTGGCTTGAGGGTAGCCCTGAAGGAAAGGACTTGGGAGTGCTGATGGATGAGAAGCTCACCATGAGCCATCAGTTGCTCTTGCAGCCCAGAAAGCCAATCATGTCCTGGGCTGCATCAAGAGAAGTGTGGCCAGCAGGGCGAGGGAGGTGATTCTCCCCCTCTACTCCACTCTTGTGAGACCTCACCTGGAGCACTGCGTCCAGTTCTGGAGCCCTGTTACAAGAAGGATATGGACATGCTGGAATGTGTCCAGAGAAGGGCCACGAGGATGATCAGAGGGCTGGAGCACCTCTCCTATGGGGACAGACTGAGAGAGTTGGGGTGGCTCAGTCTGGAGAAGAGAAGGCTCCAGGGAGACCTTCTTGTGGCCTTCCAGTATCTGAAGGGGGCCTACGAGAAAGCTGGGGAGGGACTTTTCAGGTTGTCGGGCAGCGATAGGACTGGAGGGAGTGGATTAAAACTAGAGATGGGTCAATTCAGGTTGGACATTAGGAAGAATTTCTTCCCCATGAGGGTGGTGAGCCACAGGCACAGGTTGCCGAGAGAGGTGGTGGAACCCCATCCTTGGTAGTTTTTAAGGCCAGGCTGGATGGGGATCTGAGCAACCTGCTCTAGTGGGAGGTGTCCCTGCCCATGGCAGGGGGGTTGGAACTAGATGATCTTTAAGGTCCTTTCCAATCCCAACAATTCTATGATTCTAAATAGCTTAGTGTTTCTTCTCTATCTAGTACAGCAACAAGAATGAGAAACAGCAGCACTGTACTCAAAGAACATGTCATTATCATAGTTTGAAACTACCATAACAAATGCATTATCCTGTTTTTTGAGAACTGTTTCTATTATAATCTATTGCTTTTTTTCCTATCCTTGTCTGTGAAACTGTATAGGTGTGTAGAATAGAAGAGGTTATGGAATAGGAGTTTTGGGTTGGGAGATAACCTGAGCAATTTTTGAGGTGGGAGCCCTAGAGTATTTGGTATGAGAGGTAGGATGTGTTTTCCAAGTTATAAAGAGATACCTCTCCTCTTTGTGCACTTGATGGGTGCCATCCCTAACTGATTTGGTGTCAAGGATGTACAGAAATGTGTTCCTATCAGATTTCAGGAAGCATCCCCACCCTTTTACAATTTTCTTCACTGCCACAGTTAAAGACACTTGCAGCTGTGACTCAGAGCCAGGCTGCAGTGATTGGATGCTGTCATATGTGCATTCACGAACCTCTTGTGCAATGTCCTTGTTTTAGAACAGGTGACTGGAAACTTGGAAAATATCCTTTCCTCCCTACCATCTCCCTCAAAAAAGAGCCAGAACCTGCACAGTTGGGTTGTGTAGGCTCAGCAGCATCCCACAAACAACTGAGAAGTACAGGAAGTGCTGCTGCCACTCATCAGAGGTCCAAGCTCAACAGTCTCAGATTTCAGTCATCCCAAATATCTGTCTGCACCGAGCCACAGTGCAATCCCCAGAAGAGGGGATTCTGAACATTGTCTATGCAGTCCTTAATATGTCTTTTATTCTCCATTTTTCAGGAGTGTTTTCTACATTTTCACTACTATTCCCACTTAAAGTTTTTCTTTCTTTTCATATAATATATGTTGCTACCTGAAATGGCTTTTCTTTTCTAACTTCAACTGGGAGAGCATAGCATATCAAACCTGGCACAGATTAGAATGTCAGAATGAAGGAATGCAAAATTACATGAGAAATATGAGTATAACAATTTAAAAAATCCTCAGTTTGGGGTAAACATTTCTTTATATGGAGAGCCCTAAACCAGCACTGACAGCACTGGCAGCTTAAAGAGTGTATCAAAATAAAAATTTCAATTTATGGTTTACATACCACAAAAATGTTTATGTGCAACTTTTTTTTTTTAATGTAGAGAATTGCTTCATTATTCTTCCTTAACAACACTACCAATCATATTTTACTTTCTTAAAAAGCTTTTCAAATGTTGGGACTGACCATTTTCACAGTGCAGTCCACAAAAATAGTTTTACTGAGTCTTCTGTAATGTTTCAGGCCTTCACCTATGAATTGTTAGATGGAGTCTGTTTAGACTTCAGACTGTCTCTTCTTTGCAGAAGCATGTCTTTCTCCTTCTTTTACATTCTTTTCTCACTTCTGACAGTTTGCTCTCTTCCACACCACCATCTTTTGCAGTGTGATTGTGTAATTGTTTCCACTGAGTAACTGAAGTCATGTGGAATTTTCTTCCCTGAAATTTTGAATTTCTTTTGCCAGGTTTTTCCAGCATATTAATAATCTGAAGTTGAGAGAGGACTCATCTGAATGAACAAAGGTACCTAAAACTTTAAGGTTTCATGTCCCAAACTGCTGCTTGAATTCTTTATTTGTCAAGTATTTTTCTGAGCCCTTAGCATGTTGCTACGCTGGCATGGCTGTCCAGCTTCTCAAATGGAGCAGACTTAAGTGGAGCTGGGTTGGAGGAAGTGCAGACTGAACCTGCAGCTGTCTTTAGCCACCCCCTCCATGGAAAAAAAACAGTATTTCCTGAAGGCTTTAAATTCTTTCCTCCTGGGCATCCCAGAACTAGCTTAGTGTGGAGTGGCCCAGCCATAGTTTACATTTAAGCCTAATTTGGATTCATAAACAAGGCATTCCTCAGTCTGTTTCACCTGAGGGTATCTATCCAGCTGGCATGTTCTTAGCATGACTAATGGTACAAGCTGTGCATGAAGTGCAGCAGCAGCAGGAGGTGATGGGAGTCCTCATTCATTCCTCCAGCTGGAGTATGAGTAGGAGATGTGGGCAGCTTGGGTTCTATCTCTGTCTGACAGAAAGGGGTTTTGCTTACCTTCCACCCCAAACTTCCACTTAAAAGCTATTCTAACATGACTTTTCTCTGTGAAACAGCTCTGCATTTAAAAGGAATATGTACTTATTTCAGTAAGTAAATGGGATGAGGTGGGAAGGAACCTGAACAGAATTTGTGCCAGAATACTCATATTATTTTGGTGTCCTGGGGCAGTAAGAGCTCTTGTCTGGGAAAAGGAGAGGGCTGACTTCTAGTCCTTGTTAGTGGTTATTTAAAAGCTTTACTTGATGACTGATTAACATAAAAATTCATGAACGTTAGCCTCCTGGGTGTTGTAAATCTCAACTGTGTGCCTAGTGATACTCCCAGGATGAAGAGGAAAGGGATATACCTGCACTGGTAGGAAGTGTACTTGCCTGTTTGTCTCTTTCTCCCTCCCTCCCTCCCTCTTACAAGTCTTTTATGTCTTTTTCTGGATTCAGACCCTGAATTTAGGCTTCAGTCCTTGCATTCCCAAACTATAGTGATACCAAAGAACATAAAATGAGGTTTGCCCTAAGGCACAGAACTCAGCATATGCATTTAAAAAGCTTTGTGTGCAGACAACCGGCTATTACAATGGTATTTGAAAATGAGAAAAAATGGGTGGCATCCATATTTGACAGCAGTGTGTACAGAGCATGCAAAGAATAACAGGTCTTTTGGCTTCTGTGTGTCATTCAGAATGCAAAGCAGTGAATAGGAAAAGTTAAATCAAGATAATTTGGACACTTCAGAGTGTTTGCATGGCCATTTGGCATAACAACTTTTCTTAAGATGTTTTAATGTGAGTGTTCTTGAAAGGCAAAAGTCACTATCTGTGTAAAATTTTGCTTAACAGAACGTGTGCTGCTTGTTTTTTTCAAAATGTTGATTAATAAATATTCTTATAAAAGATGTATACTTAGTACATGGAAGATAAAAGAAGGGACTAATCTTTACAACTTTCCCAATATAAAACTTGAACAAGTAAGATATTACTGCAAAACAACCACATCATAACAAAACTGTAGGGGTTAGAGTAGTATTAACATAGCTCTCTCAGTGAGGGCTAGGTCAGGTTATCCTTTACACTGCTCAGAGCATTATCTAATCTTTATACCACTGACTTAAGGTATAGTTGGAATGGGTGTGTGATGGTTGATAAGCTACATAGAGTGGTGGCAAGCTAAGGGCAGATTTTTGTGCTGTTGCTGCATGGTGAAGTCAGTATATGATCTAGAATTTTTAGTGTTGTTATTTATGAGGCAACCATCAGAGATAGAGATAATATCTCAAAAAGCCTTTTATTTTTTTTCATCAAAGTTGGACTACACATGTGAAAAACTCAAACATACAGTAGGGTGTAACAGAGTAATTTAATCAACAAGTTGTTTCTAATCAGGCTAAAGCAGAAAAACCATGGATTGTGAGGCAACTGAGAAGAGGATCAAGATGTTGAGAGATTAAGATTTATCAACAAAGTATATTTTCCTTTTTTTTTTTTTTTTCCACTTGTAACAGCCCTGTAAAGGTATCTAAGTCCATTTGCTAGATTATCTCAAAACTTCAGAAACTTGAAAGCGTGTTATATGGGAAGTGCAGCACTGTATAACCCCTCAGACTTCAGCCAGTAAAATAGAAGGGAAATTTAATACCCTGATAGCATTAACATTGTATTTACAGCTGTTGCCACTGCCCACATGAAAAAATGTTTCCCAGGGGCTGAGATCAAAGCTACTGCCACAGTGTGACATACTATGGGACTACAGTATAATAATTTTACAGATTTAACAGATTGTTTCCAATGAAAATGTGTGTGATAAAACATGCAGGTGTTCACAGAGAATGAAGGAATTTTTTTAAATTTATTTTTTTAAATACAGGTTAAATTTTAAATTAGCTACTTGCTTCAGACATTCAACAGCCTCATATTTGATCCTATAAAAGTACCTCTTTTATCTGTAATTTTCAAGGAGTATATATAATCCAAATATCTTAGAATTTTGGTGGGACAATGAATCCAGTGTAAACGCTAGACTAAACCAAGGGGTTGCTAGCAGCATGTTGTCTATGTTGCTATGTGTTTTTTTCAATTAGGTTTTGAATTGCTGTTAGATACCTTACACATAAGGAAGTTTATATGGAAGTGGAAAAGTTATTTCTTAAAATTGAGGCAACCGTCCCCCCCCCCAGTTACTGTAATTTGCACAGTGTCTTAGCTGAAGGAAACTAGGCTGTCCCTCTTTGTTTTATTTTGACATCCTGATAAAGATGATGGAAGCATCATATCCAAAAGGACTTAGAAATGGCAGCAGGCTACTTGCCAGATGCTCTGGGTATGTCATCAGAATGGTGCACAGGCATTTAGCCTCCTGACTCTATTAATGTTAATTAGAGTCAGGCAGTTCAGCCTCCATATACCATGCTTCAAACATATCCATTGAAGTCTGGCAAACAAGCCCTGAGGCTTCCTTGTAAAAGCCTTTGAAACTGCTGCTCTTCTCCTGTAAGATTTGTAATGAAAAACAAGCCAGAAAGCTGCCTACTATACAGAGATTTCCATGCAAAAGTTGTGCCTGAATATAGATAGGTCTGACGTTTTGGCACACTACTAAAATCAAAGCACTGTGAGGGGAGCAAGGGTGATATGAGAGCTGCCTGCTTCCCATGGGCAATGAACTGTCTGGCTTTGTAGATGTATCTTCAGGCAGGCACTTTCTTTACACAAAGCTGCTGAGAAGCACCTGAATCAGGCACCACAGCTCACACTGCCAGACCTGACAAAGCAGGACTGATTTATTATGGTGTTTTGGTCTGGCGTAAAGTGGCTGTACAGCCAGTTTATCTCTCTTCTGGCAGTGTGAAAGGATATTCATGTATTACAGAAGTCTGACCATAAAAATTTCTCTTTCAGCTCCTCTCTTACTATGCAGAATGACTGTGTCCCTGCTGCCCCCAGTTATGTGGGGAGAAGGAACTGAGGGAGCTGCTCTTACAGCAGCTGATCAGCTGGTTACACATGAGAGGGGGAGACTCAGCCACATCTGGGAAAAGGGCCCCAGGGAGCTTGGTTTTTGTGCCTTCTGCCATGTGTGGTCTTATCTATGATAAAGTTTGAAGGTAATATTTGTTCCCATGTAGATATTGCAACAGGATCACAGATGGTGAAAAAATGGTTTCTGGAATGCAAATAAAAAGGGGCAGGATGCCAGCCTCCATTACTTTCTTACTTGCACTGCTGTAAGTTTGAAGTAATATTTCTCCCATCATCAGAGCTACACACTATGAAGCTCCTGGGAGCAAAATATCAAATTCTTTCTTACTTTCAAAGATTCCTTAAATTCCTCGACTCTTCAACTGGATGAGTGACGATAGATGGCTCCAGGTTAAACCAGTTTGCAGTTACCATGCACAGAATCACCAAGTTTTTAACAGCAGCCTATCTTTCCACTTCCTGTACTTGTGGTCCCCTGCAGAGTGAGCTGCCTTCCACAAATCATAAAACAACTTGAAGACTGCCCTGATTTAGGCTTTTTATAAGATTCATCTTGACTGCAGTCATTGGCTAGAAGTGCAGCAGTGCAGAGTGGCAAAAAGCAGCTACATCACAACTAAGAATCTGCCCCCTGATTTTAATCAGATGCAGTGCAAGATATGTCAGGTACAGTTTTCTTGTTAGGAGAGCTTGTTCAGTTTTTTGGTGGTAGCACAGATGGATATTTCACTATTTAATTCTTTGTCCTCATTAAGACAAAGTATCTTGCAGAGAAAATAGGTGACTGGGTAAGAGAAACTGAAATTCAACCTCTAGGCTACATTGAGATCCCTGCAAAGAAAGAGATCTCTCCTCATGTGGTGCCCGCATCATTGCACAAGCAACTGTGCTTGAGCTGGAGGATAGATGAAGGCAAATGTGTAAAGGTCCATGTAGCACACTGTGTCCATTGCCACCATGGCAGGCCACGTTTCTACCTCTGCTACCCTAACCTGTGGGATTTGTCTGTCTATCGAGCAAAACAATGGTTATCTGCTGTACCAGCAATTATAGTCTCTGGAGAAGTACCATCTGCTGTCACTCACTGTCTCTGGGAGCAACGTACTGCCACTCTTTCACATGAAAACAATCATTCTATTTTTAACTTTCTCATATTTTTCTTGAATCAACACAGGAATTGTAGTTTATATTTTTCTGATGTTTCATGCTTTTTTTTTTTTCCTGTCTCCTACAAGAAACATGGTGAACTAATATTTCAACAAATAGTATTTTTAATTCTTCAGAAAACTAGTTAGGCATTTCCAGAGGCCTCTAAGCTTTACATTTGGCTTTCAAGGATGATACATAGCTTTCTGTGCATGGCTTAGAAGTGTAAGCTTTCTTTTCCAGGATAAATAAAATGCAATTCAAAAAACCCCAGACAAATACTTTGTCAAAAATAGCAACCACAATGAAACTTTTTATGTGACTTCCTAATGTTTGGATGACTGAGATTAAAATGTAAAATCACACAAACTTATAAATGAAAAATTAACAAGTGAAGAATAGCCTTGATTTCTTTATGCTGTTTTTCAGCAAACTGTGATTATTTATCTGAGAGGCAGAAGTACGATTTTAAGATTGCTTTTAAAATAAATCTGCTTTTTTTTTTTTGCTAAGGGTACTGGTTGGAAAGGTATACAAACTGAAAATAATACTAATAATTTGTTCTTGCATCAGAGAATGCAATAAAAAGCCACATGTGGTCATACGTTGCATGTTGATTCACTACCTATTTAGAGGTGGCAGATAATAGCCTGATGTCAATTGGTAAGATTCATTTTTAATTCAATGGCTCACAATGAGGTAAGATGACAAGAGATATTTTAAAAATAACATTTACCTCAAGATATAGCACTCCTTAAGCTGTGTATCACTTGATCTCAGCACTGTTTCTTGATAAAGCTTGTAACTGCCATCACTGTGCTTTATGGGCTACTCAGATCTTCTATTTAGTCCTGCAAGATTTTGTTTTCAGAAGGCTTTGGTTGGTTTGTTTTATTATTTGTTTACTGGCATATTGAAAAGGTGAAGGAATTCCCACTGTCTCAGTCACTTAAAAATTTTCTCCCATAATCTTTGAAAGTATGTATTCTGTTGGATGGGTTCATTCCATTTGATTATAGAAGGGTATCAGAAATGCATAACTGTGTTCTATGCGTGGTTTTCTGTGTGTCTGTCCAGTTTTGCTTATTAACTGAATTGAGAAAAGGTCAAGATCTGCAATCACAATAAAATCCTACTGCTTATTTGTGCTAAACAGAAATTCATTGCTAGCATAAGATTTCTAAAAACACTGAAAATCTGATGTAAAGTTAAAAGATTCCCATGTTCTTAAAAACATGGCAATGAGTCCAAGAAAAAACACCAATAAATTCTCTGCCTGCTTTTTTTGTCAATATACAGTAACAATGTGAAATAGTTACAGCATGCAATAACAGTTTTCTGTTTTTTTTTCTTCCATCTGTTCTTCTATTATAATGGATATTTATAAAATCTTTTTTTTTTTTGTCTTGAAAATCAGATTTATTTTTTGTTTTACTCTTTTATCCTGATGAAGCCAAAATTTTCCTGTACCAGATATTTGACATTGCAAAATTACATGACCTTACAGTTTTCCTAAGAATAACAAAGCAGGTTAATTTACCAAAGCTGGAAGATGCACAATAGCATCGTTTTAACTATATTTCAGCAACTATAATTTTCAAACAGAAAACTGAACAGTGAATCAATGCCAAAATTTGTCTCAAAAATATGCATCTTCTGTGCTTCTTCACACCTATGAAACTAATAGCTATTAATTCCACCATGTCTAATCTGAAAACCTAGCTATTTGCATTACAACTACTAGTTAATACATGGTATAAGTGTTAATGGATCGGAAACTCATATTTATTTTCAGTACTGGAATATTAAGCCATACATACACTAATTCCATGAAAAGTTGGTAGGTTGGTATTGGGATTTTCTAAAATGTTAATGGCTTGAGATTGCATTAAACTCTTAAAATGGTCATACCTAGTAACCATATATAAAAAACATGAGCAACATGTAAGTGAACTGCAAATGGAGAAGGGATAGAGGAACTTCTACCTAAAGCAGTTTCAAAATGTAACAGCATTATGTGAAATATTTGTCTTTCTGTCAATAATTTATTTGTGAATAAGAAATCCTACTTCCACAATCCTTATTTTAAGACTTGCTTGTTTCATATTTTCAGGAATTGCAAGATATTAAAAAAAATGTAAATATTATGTAAATAATTTCATTGCCTGTGTAGTAAAAAATGTCATGGGTAAATCTTATCACATCTCTGATAAGTAAGAATGTTTATATATCTATTTTCTGTCATTAACCATATTATTGAGAAAACAAATTAAATAACCCCAAGTTTTCTAACTGTGGCCTGCTCCAGAGAAGACCTTACAAGGATTTAAGGGTTACAAAGTATTTATCAAAAAGTGAAAACAAATTTTCTTTCTTTGGTACCTAAACTTGAATTGGCAACACCTGCCTGTTCCCGCAGGTGTATCTTAGGGCCCTGCAGGTCTGTTCCTATGCTGGGCTGGCTGTGTCTCGGGGATGTGAGGAGCCAGCCTCTTTAGCTTCTCTCCACATCTGGGTATTGGCTACACAGCTGCTGACAGTCATGCTGACCTGTTGCATGCACACAACAAGAACTTCCAGGCACTGACAAAATCTGAAAAAGTCTAAGTTTCTTATGAAAGGACTCATATCACTGCAGAGGGAACATGTGTGTCATTCTTTGTTGGTTTGGGATTTTTACAAAACAAAGCCTAAACCAGAAGCCCACCTGATATAACAGAAATATACTAATCCAGACAGAAAAAGGCATTGATACTCACTCCCTACACTATTCTCTCCCCGGTGTCTTTGTAGAGGTATCTTTTTTCAGAGACCTGGTCTTTTAAAGGCAGTTGGAGAGAAGCTGGTGAGAGTCCTGGAGTAGTTTTTCAGCAGTTGGCTGCAATGACATCTTGCTGCTGCTCTTCAGCTGACAACAATTGCAAACACCTGCTAGGATGCTTTCTGCTCATGCAATCCCACAAGCTGGGCAGTTGGCATGTGTTTCAGAGGTCTTCCAGTGTGTGTGGAGTTGTGAACTTTGTGTTCCTCTTTTCCTTTGTGCTCCTGTGGCAGTAAGGTGTCCTTGATTTAAAGAAGTAAGTTGCTGAACTGTGATCTCCATTGTCACAAAGGGTAAGAAGAGTATGCTTTAAAGTGAAAAAAATCTTCAGTGCATGGAGGGATAGGAGAAAAACACAGACTACAAATGTTTTAAAGTATTTATGTAGCCTCTGAGAAAATTAATAGATTATTTAATATTTTTGTAGGTTTTTATGTCTAATGGTGGCTGAGGGATAAAGAATATTATTGCTAGACCTGTGGATGTTTGTGTCCACTTCTGAGCTGTATCAAAAGTCAGCAACTACTTGAATGTGTCTCCCTGGATTTTGGTTTTGTCTCTGTGTGACCTATGTCTGAGTGATCTGAGTCTGTAGCAATTTTGAAAAGAATGTTCTGTGGCCGAGATCCAGAAAGTTTTGAAATGACAATTTTGAAACTGTATCAGCCTTTGGTTGCCCTTAAGGAAGAAGCAATGTAAGACACAGACAGGTACTGTTTTCTAGCATTCCTTTTCCAACTGCCTGTATTTGGTTTAATCAAATTTAATAAATCCAGTGTCAGTTAATGTGATAATCTGACAAGTACAGCTAATCAGATACTTAATGGGATACTGAACAGTGTTTAAATTCAGTTTTGTTCCTATGACATAAGCCACACGTGCTTATTTTAAAAGAACAAATTAACAGCTCCTCCAAAATATGGCTGCAGTGTATCCACCCCATCAGTAGCTTGTACCCTTTATATGGTTCTTGGAAAGAAAACACTGTTGGAAAAATAACCTTTGAAAAGGGATACAAAAATCTAGTTAGAGGTCAGAATATTTGCTCAGGTTTTGGAAAAGAAAGTCTGAAGTCCCTTGGAAAGGTTTGAACCCTACTTAACTCTCTCTGGCAGGAATTCCTTAAGTCATGGAGTGAAAATGTATTCTGTGATGGAGCACTCTCAGTTTTGCCTGTGGAATTGTTCAATTAGCCATTTAAATGGCGGCATGTTTAATGTAAAATATGAAGTGTGGTTGGCTGGTTGTCCTTATACCGAATAAAAGTTCTAACTCTTAGGCTATGTAGTTACATTTGCACTCTCTGGATCCAAATTTTTAACACTGACTAAAAGATGGCTTTTGATCTCTTTCTTTCTCACTCTTACTGACCTGGAAAGTAATTTTTAAATACAAGCAGGGTTACTTCTGTGGAGATAGATGCCAGAGAGCCCTGCAAATGTGTTAAGTTTACATTTCATGTCCTATCACCTTCAGCAGAGATGAGAATTTAAAGTCATGTTTTGTTCCTTGGCCAGGAGCTCCAGTAAAGGTGATGCTTCATTCCCAGATGGGTGGGATTTAGAGTGGGGATTGGTGGGGTTTGGTTTTTTTTGAAGAACACAAATAAGAGTGATAAGGAAAAAAGAACGCTTTGTAGGCTGAGAAATCCTGGCAAGGAAGGGGATCACCACCTTTGCAGACTCTGGCAGAGCTTGGGTCCATGCTCTTTGTTTAGCTGTGCCAAGGTCTGGGCAGTTATGGGCAAGCCCAGAAGAAAATCTTCCCCTTTGTGCAGAGTCTCAGCCACCCGCTTAACCCTTTCAGGAAAGATCAGTACCTCAGAGTGGAAGGGGGAGCCAAATGACATTTCTGAGAAAAAAAAACACTTTCAGACTGATCTGTTCAAGATGCCTGAATACCTAACACTAAACTGACATCACTAACTGTGGTTTTCTAAAATGAGGCAAATGCATTGGAGCGGATGACTAAAATACTGTTTTGCAAACATTTGCTCCTTGGCTTTTGCCAGGAGCCTTTTACAGCTCTATAGGGATTACTCATGTTAGTTACTGGTTAAGCATAGGAACAAGCATAGTGGTTTGGAACCTCTAAATGCATGGCTATTTCTAAACTGCTCCTGTTCTACAAGCAAAGTACTTCTACCTGCACTGATTTGATGTGCCATGTTGTGTACACCATTGGGTATTTGGAATGATTTGTCTGACAGTGTTTCAGAAGAAAGTAATCAATAGCTAGTTGAAATTGCAAATCGATGTTTATTCAAGTTTAGTTATTTCAGTCCCTGTCTTCAGATTTCTCTACACATTTGTGGTATATTAGGCATAATAAAACTGCATCTTTTAAGTGTGCAAATGTCATCACATTTTGGACATCATAGCAGTATTACAGGGATGCCAAGAAAAACTATTTACAAGCATTACTTTAATATTTGATTTTCCAAGATCAAGATCTGGAAAAATATGTAATTTTAAACATTTAAAGGCAGCACTTCAAATCTTGGAATAAAATTACTTAAAGTAAATCCATAAGGTATGGTTTTTTTACATATATATGGTGGGTAATTAAGATAATATCTCTTTCCAAGTAAATGGAAATAAAAATTGGGTTTGCTGAATTAGTACTTCTCGCAATCATTTTGACCCACGTATAAGGTACTATGGTTGTAATTTCCTGGGATTCTTTTCCCTTTTAGTATGGTCAAATTAGGTGCAAAATCAGATTTTTTTTTTTTTCCTATTTTTAACATCGGCTGCAAAGTATGTGCATATAACTATGTTTTATTAAACAGAATATAAGGACTGTGCTTTTTCAATCTGTTTTATAAGTAAACACCTCTCCTTTGTTATGTAGATGCTTTAGTGTTGGCATCAACTTAGGCATCTACTTTTGGCAGTGCCAAAGGCCTGGGCAACTCAAAAGAACAGGTAAACAGTGGATGAACTTGGGTGAAAACACAAGTGGTTTTTTTTTTATTATTGGTGACGAACAAGACCTAAGGTCACCCATAAATTTCTAGGACAACCAGGACATTAGGTGAAAAAAGAACCTGTGCACTGACAGAGGCTAAAAGCCCTGAAATAGTCAACACCCAAGAGAGGGTGCTTGCAGGACTGGGGCAACCTTGATGTTTCTATCACCTTGGTCTCATGATTCTCTGGTGTCAGCAACTGATAAACCTCTTGCTGTTTAACTCCAAAGTTATGCTGGCAGTAGAGACTGCAATATATTTTCTCCTGACTGTTGAGAAGCAATTGGGAACTTTGCTTCTATCTTTCCTCCTTCTCTTCCTTCTTTTCTCCTGCTGCCATGTATTTACATCCACATTTTTTAATAACTAAGATACACCTTGTTTGAATGAAACTCTCTGAAGAAAATCTGTCTGTTCATGGTATATATGTGCAATATAAAGGTGCAAAAAATGATGTTGAAATATATTTGCAGCAAAGGTGGTTAGATTTTAGTGAGTTGAATTATTTGTCCCTGGCTTATTTTACTTTCTTATTGTTTAGTATTTCTTCCCTGCCTACAATATTCCTTTGCTAATTGGATGCTTACTTTGTAATAATAAGCTACATGATACTGTCCTTGATAGTTGACTCCTTACCATTACCCTGTTTTCCTTGAACTTTTAAATACAGAATTCCTGTTCTCCACCTGTGTGAAGGAGGGGAGGAAAAAAGTCCCCTGTATTTCAGCACAAAATGCCAGTGTGGGAAAGTAGGGGAGGAATGCAGTGGTGACATACTGGGCTGCTGTTTCTGTGGTCCCCTGTTCCAGGATTGTGTGCCATGTATAGTATCATCTCCAGTACTTGTCTTCAAGCAGCCAAAACTCCATGCAAATACTCTGATTAAAACTGTGTGCGAGTGGAAATGGAGAACCACTATGGCTTTTGCAGCAAGTATAATTTTGTAGTCTATTGTGAACTTCAACACTGGCTATATTTGATAACCGTGGTATTTATAGTAAAGGGATAGGATGGTTGTTTCCATGCTCTGGACTGTAAGGTTGTGGGGAGTGGCCTTCACAACTATGTTAAGCAAAATAGCAGTTGTGGATTCACAAGAACTGAACTTAGTGTGACTATGTGGTTTCCTTGACTCTGCTCACGTGCCCGCTGGTCTGTAGGAGATGCTGAACAATTAAGCTAAACAAGGAAAATGTGGTAGCACCAAGAACATGAGAAACAAGAGTAATGATCTTGATGAATTTTAGTCCCTAAACTAAACTAAAAGGGTACTTGAACTAAAAAGGGTACTTGCTGCACCTTTCTGTCTTTGTAGAGCCTAAATGTCACTTTGTTCCCTGACTTTTCTTTCTTCCTGCCAAGATATGTAGGCCCTATATTTGCAGTCAGGATGGGGAATATTGGTGATGATTTCCACAAAAGCACTATGAGAAGTCTTTAGGTTGGCATAAAATATGCTTCTCTTTTTCTCCAGGCTGCTGCAAAGCTAAACATGTATGAAGACTTATCTTCACTTGTTTAAATATTCATTTTGGGAATTTCATTAACATAATCATATGTTTTAACCTCTTTTATTCCATAGAAGATTTTGTATGTTGAAACACAATCTCTGTTTCTCAACTCAGTCCTCTAAAATGACAGATAACTTTTGTGACAGAATAGTCGGACATTACTACTAATCTGTTAACAGGGAAGGAAAGATGAGGAGAGAGTCCTATTTTTCTGGGAAGCTTTTATTCTATTCAATGTGCTCTGAAGACACTTTTCAAGCTTCACTTGTCAACCTTCGGGTTTTTTTCCACTTCTGTGAAGAAAAACAGGATATAAAGTGCTCATAGTGGCACTAAAATGGTTTGTAGGCATATTTAAAAAAAACCCAGAACAACAAACCAAAACTCAAATGATAATGGTATGATTCTTGCACCTAAGTGTGAAGATGCCAACAACCCTAGAGGCTTTACCAGGAACTGGGCATGGGACTTTCCTGAGGTAGGCACTTGCCCCTTAGCTACTGAACAAGTTCTATTTAAAAATCTTTGTAGAAAGAGAAAAAATTAGGGTGAGATTCTTCTGACCTGTTTCAGACGCCTGCTTTGTGATAAAATGAATTACACCCTAGAAATATTTCTTTTTATTGTCTATAAAGGGAGATTATTTTGAATCTAGAAAAGTACATTTAGTAACATATTTGTAGCTCTATGGGGTCCTTTGCAGGCACTCTAACACTTCATTTAAAAAAAAAAACAAAGCTAAAAATATTAACTTCTGTTGCAGACTAACTCCATGTTAATACATTGCAGTGATAATCAAAACAACAGTATCGTTATGGTCTCTTAGCTGCAAGCAGAGCTTTAAGTTACAGAAAGATTAAGACCAAAGCCTTTGCTGATTATATGGTGTTTCACTGCATTGTCATCAAATACAGCTACAAATATTGAGGGACTACTGAATGAAATGAGGTTTCTGTTTTCAAGTAATTTCTAAACATATTACTCGTGCATATCCTTAGCAATGAGGAACATTGGTAATGTGAATCTATGATGTTCCTTACACAGAGAGTTAGGTTTCAAAAAAAGTTTGTCTTCATATGTTAGCTGCTACTACTAGAAGTAGGATCCTCATGTAAATAGTTTAATTAGAAGTTTCAGTCTTCTAACCAACAGGAATGTTTTTGCTGTTTCCTCATCCTACTCCACATAAAAATGTTAGAAATGGGCAGAATAATTTAGGCAATTAAGTAGTTTCTTAAATCATTCTAAACACTGGGGTCTGATTGATTGTTTTTTTCCTTCATTCTTTATCTTATACACAGGCTGTTACAGACTGGATTTTAATTTCTTTTTCTCTCTCTCTTTTTTTTTTTTTTTTAAAAGGGGTATTACAAGAGATTTAACTCCAAATTTTCCTCATCTACAAAGCTCTGAAAAAATCATTAGTCAACAAAACATTACAACACATTTTTGAACCCTTTGAAATTAATAGGATTTCACTTAAACTTGCTTGGGGTTTTTTTGTCTTCTTTTTAGATTTTTATTATACTTCTAAATATTATTTTGCTTCTACTTGAAGCACTATTTTGCAGAAGACATCTTTGTTGCAACATCTTCATGAATATTATGAATTGAATTTCAACTTTGGTTGAAATGTCCTGCATCTTACCTGAGATGTGAGCCTCCAGACAGCTTCCTACACCTGGTGTTGGTATTTTGGGTTCATTCTTACCCTGTCTCCAGTCAAACTTCAGTGTGCTGGTATAGCCCTTCTGTACCAAAATACATGTCGGTGTCTGTCCTTCTAGAAGAGCTCCTCCCATTCTTCATTCATTAATTGGGAGGGTGATAGAGATTAAAGCCTCACTGTAGTTTATAGTTTCTTGATCACCTCAGGGAAGTTTCAGTAGGACCTGTTCCAGAAGCTTTTAAGTTTTGTGCCATGTATGCTACCTCTTTATAGAGGAATTGAGATATAGCTCAGGCTTTGCAGTGACGTATGATTAATTCCAATACTACAAGTCAGATGTGGGCAAACATTGTCACAGTTTGTATGGATGTGCAGCATTTGGCAATAAATTAGTCTTTGCAAATTAAATGCCCATTGCAAGCATGTTCAATTAGAAATGCTGGTCTTCGTCTACTTCTTAACTTCTATTTGCATAATATAGGTGCACAAGGAGCATATGGCATTTGCCTATAAAGACTCAGTTAACTGGAGCTGTAGGTTTCTCCACTGTATGGCTCACACTATCCAGGGTCTTTCAAGTCAAGTGTTACACATAAGATTGGCATCAGCCTGACGAGTTGTGTTAATTATTTGCACTGTATTGTCAGTATGCTGGAGTTTAGAAGACTTGACAGATATCACAGTGGATTGTCCACTACAGGGGTGAGAATTCTGCAGTTATTGTTACCAGTGAGGCTTTCACTTTATACCTGTGATGTCTGTATTATTAGGGTTATGGCAAGGAGACTAAAGCAAGAAGAGGTAAGGACAGAGCATTCCCTGTGTGTTCCTGTTACTACATCTGTCTGTGTCCTGCAGTTGAATAAATTCCATTCTATTCTAACCCTGCTCAAGAAGAAGCAGTCCTCTTGCAAAAGTACTGGTTTTTTTGTGGGTTTTTTTTTGGTTTTGTCTTCAAGAGCTCAAATAATTTTACAAGTATAATTGTTTTTATGCTGCTGTTGAATTTGCACTGGTTGTGCAGCATGACACTTGTCCATGTCAGAGAAGCACTAATGATGAGCAGTTAGGGAAATAAAGAAAAACTGGCACATGATTTTTTTTTTTTTTTCCTTTCTTTCTTACCGTTAACGTTGTAAAATGGATTAAGAAAGGGGATGTGCTGTAAATATATACTCCATTCTCCTTTAATATAGTGATGGAAACTTGCATGCAAGATTTTGTAGCTATTTACCACTCGTCTCTTTTCTGTTACACTTGTCTTTCCACCTGATGCTTCTGAGAGTAGTGGTGTTAATGCTGTGTTGTAATGTTTGCCTAAGTGTCTGCTGATGACTGATTTAAACCTCTGACTCTGCTTGGTGTATTTCCAAAAGCCTGAGCTGGTCTAGAGGAGCAGGGTGCTTTCACAGCTTGTTGCCTTGGTGGAGTTGTGGAGGGCCAGTGGTGACACATCTCTCTTCTCCCCAGATGCTTGGATCCTTCATATTTCTAACCACTCCTGGGAGTGGAATCGGGAAATTTATGAGCTCAGAGATAGGGATTTGGATGCAAGTAAGTGTACATAGTTTAAAAGGAATAAAAATATTTTGGGTAGTTGCAATATGCCTTGTGCTCAAAATTTCAGTTTCTCCCCTGATTAAAAAGAAAAACAGAATCATTTTCATTTAACTGAAAATAATTACAAGCAAATTGTAACTGTATTGACAAATAACATTACAAAAAACCAGAATGTAGTGCGACTTGGTAAGAAACCTAACTTGCTATTCTAATACTTTATTTACTTCTATCATTATTGTATTTATATACTCTTTGGATTATAATGTTCTGATTTGTTTGGCCATTGGATAACATCATGTGACTTCATGTTAAGTACCAAAAATGTGAAAAAATGTTAAACTATGTCCACCACCCTGAAGAGTAATATAAGAAGGTTGCCATATTTCTGAGTTCTTCTGGATTAAATAAATTATTTCAGCCCTATAAAGGAAAAGCTTTTGTCTCAAACAGTAATTACCAAGTAGACACTCTTTAACACCCAGAACAAACATCTGGATCCTATTGACTCTCTTTTTCACCGTGGCAAAAGAGGTGAATGAAATATAATTCCTGCTTTCTTATGTCATGAGGTTTCTTTCATTCTCCCAGCAGCTGGAGCTCCCAATCCCTAAACTTTTATGTTTTTATATTTTTTTAACTATTGCAGATGCTATGGGTTTTAAAAAAGAACTTACACAGCTTACTATGAAGCAACTTCTGTGTCAAATGAAGTAGATAAATGAATTAGTCTTTATGTGTAGTCTTTGTTAGTCATTATTTTGAGCAAAATATAAGACATTAATGTCCTTGTAGGATATATTAGTAGTATCAGAATGAAGTAATAATTGCTAATTGCTTATGAATAGATTAAGCTATTCCATTTTCATCATGCATGTGTTTGTAAGGCTTTTTGTTGTATTCATCAGATTTTCTTGCATCCATATGTATGTTTGATTTTTTTTCCTAAGTATTTCCAATGCTCTATTATTTGTAGAATAATATTCTTATAATCTTCCATGATAAACTGTAGCAGACTGGCTCTGTGACAGAAAAACGCTATGCTAAATTTTGGTCTGAATTTTAGGCCCCTTGTTAGGTTTTAAAAGAAAGAACCTGCATTAAAAATAGTTTGACCCTTTTATGTGGTGGATTAACCTGGGTTTAGCTGCTTTGAAATCTGGTAATCAGATAAGGTTCTGCACAAAGCAACTGCAGCTCTTTGCACTAGTGCTTATGGTATGGACCAGATTGAGGTCAGTGATCAAGACGAAGGTACATTTCAAAGAATTTCCCTTGGGAATGTGCACCAAGCACTGCTGATGGATCAAAAGTGCTAGTCTGTGTCAATGAAAAGTTGCAGAGAAGCACTTACTGTCATGGAAGTACAAACTGTGTTTGCAATAGCACGTGGCATCTTTCGTGAAGTGCATGGCTATCAGGACAATGGAAAGCATGACAGCCTTCATTACATACTTAATCTTCTGAGCACAATTATTTAACCAGCTGTGGCACTTCTCTTTCATGTCTGGACAAGGAGGCCTAGGCACTGGTGTAGGTTTTCTGTGAGTGTAACGGGTCCATTTTCCCTGACAGTGGAACTGATTCAGTTTTGCTGAAGTGAAGGTCTTCATCTGTGACCCTGACTGTCTGTTGCCACTGGGCTGTCCTTGGCTGTCCTGCTGTCAGGTGCAGGTAGGATTGTGATGCACAAGGGCAAAGAGAAAAAGGGATGTCCTCTGAAATACCAAAAATAGGGTTTCTGCTGCCCCTCTGGAACAAGAGGGGAGATTTTCCTACTTACCTCTTATGTTTTCCCAAAACTGCAGGCATTCCTGTTGGCTGGACACTGTATACTGGAGAAGAGAAGGCTCTGGGGAGACCTTATAGTGGCCTTACAGTACCTAAAGGGGGCTTATAGAAAATCTGGGGAGGCACTGTTTATAAGGGCACATGGTGGTAAGACAAGGGCTAATGGTTTTAAATTAGAGCAGGGTAGATTTAGATTAGACATTAGGAAGAAATTCTTTACTATGATGGTGGTGAGACAGGGAAATGGGTTGCCCAGGGAAGTGTGACGCCCCATTCCTGGAAGTGTTTAAGGCCAGGTTGGAAGGGTCTTTGAGCAATCTGGTCTAGTGGGAGGTGTCCCTGCCTATGGCAGGGGGGTGAAACTAGATGATCGTTAAGTTTCCTTCCAACAAAAGCTGTTCTATGATCTGATATACTGGTAGAAGTAAACATGAATAGTACCATCACACTGTCCCTGTGATAAAATCATACACATTCCAGCCTAGGACACACTGAAACTTGCAGACAGGCATGCATAAGCACAAGGCAATAAAGCTGTTTAATTTGATTTTTTTCCTTCTTTATATAGGTTCAAGAGAATCTTGCGGTCCAAACCATGTGTATGAGCTTGCTGGCATATAGATATGCCCAGAGAATGGAGCAAGTCTTGTCCAGTGGGATTGATACAGACCCATAAAATGAAAGTCTTTGGTAGCTTTTGTTATTGCAGCTGCTAGCTGTAGGAGAGAGTCTGAATGCCCTCTTCATTTCTGTATGAAATTTTGAGTATGACATGCCAGCAGAGTTGTTACCCACATCTCCTGAAACTCTTACAAAGTATGTGAAGAAGTAACTGCTGTTCTTAAGGAATTGCATAGGAGAGTTAGGAATTGTGCAATATAGGATTGTATTCTGTCTTACCACTTACCACAAGAACAGTTCCTAGCTGCTGTATAAGAGGGTTGTTGGGGTTTCTACACCTCTAAAGAATAAAGTGATCATACTTTTGTGTTGGTGATGGGCTTACAGCATTTCAAGAAATAATTTTTTTTCATAGGCACTCTGAATTTCTTATGCCCATGGCACATTCTCTTGTGGTATTATACCTTGAACTTGCTCTGCCGTGACAACTGTGTATAGTAGTGCAGACCTGAGCAATCCAGAAATAGTCTGGTAATCAGTCTGTGGTTGTCATGTTTTATGAAGATAGGTACCAAAGGGTGAGTGGTAGTTATACTTACTAAGGGTAACAAAACAGAAAATTCATTACATTTAAAGTCACTGGAGTGATTTTATGAGAAAACTGTTTTAATATGTCTTACATATGCAGGAGGCCCAGGATGACAGTTAAAAACTAACTGCCTGGAAGGCCTTCTACCAGTGAGCAGGAAGGTGATTACAAGTAGCAATTTATATCTTGGCACTGTTAAAAGTTGTGGTTATCTTGCAGTTTCTGTGACTGTATTGGAAAGCAGAATTCATGCTGTATATGATATGTTTGTTCCTATTGATCCTGTATTTGTTTGGATGGTTCTTCTTTCCTTGTGACTCATGCTGTGTACTGGGATTTACCTTGATGAATGTGCAGACTGCCTTCTCAGAAACCACTTGGAAAGTTACACCAAGATTGGAGTGAATTAAACTATAAAATTGCAAAAATCTCTTTTTATGTCTGAAACACTGATTAGGGCACTACAAATTAACAATGAGAATGTTAGTATAGTTATCATATCTCCATCAGATCTGTGACAGCTGAAATATTTCCATTTAATGTACACAGCTGCAGCTGCTGCTGTTGTCATGTTGATCTCCAGAACCAAATGGAAAGGGGAGACAGGAACAGCATGAAGGGCGTGAAGATGTTATGGAAGTTAATTTTTTAAGTTAGGTTGATATTGGCACTTTCCTTAGGTGGGAAAAAGTGATGGCAAAAGAGGAGGCAGTAGAGATAAGATGCCAAAAAAGACACATGTGGTCTCATGGTTGCTGCTCCCAAGGGAGATATGCTGCTAGTGCAACAAACTACATGACTTTTTTGCAAGCACTTCTTATGGTTTCTCCCCAGTCTTTTCATTAGAAATTGGAAATTCGTTAATCTGGAAAGTAGCCAGTAGCTTTGCTTTAGCTCATACTCTGGTATGAAAGTGCCAGAGGTACTTGGCAAGGGAAACAGAACAGAAATTATTTAGGTTTTAAGTGCTGAAATGTTAATAGGGCCAATGCTATTCTGCAAGCATTCAGTTGGTGCCTTCCACAAAAATCTCCAGCTCTAGTCATCAGTAAATAAAATATGCTGTCTACTAGACTGATTCATGAAGGTAATGTTTGTTAAATATTGTCTGAAGCTATACTGACAGGTTCTTTCAGAATATGGTTAATCGGGTACAGAGATTGAAATACTACTCAGTACTGGTTTAAAATAGAGGGAAAAAATATCCTATCCAAAGTCCTTTAAAGCATCATGCACTGTTATTTAAAGAGTACAATTTTGTGCTCTGACTTTGTTTCCTTACTTTCTTTTGGTCCTGTTTTATAAGGGCCCTGATGCTTATGGGACCTATTGGACTGCCTTTGCATTAGGGTTTTAGCTGAAGTCAGGTGTCTGCTTTTGAAGCAAATCTCTGGATTGTCCCTATTTGCTTTGGACTGTATTATGGAGGGTTCTGAAAGCACACAAAATAGGTTCCCATCAGATTAAATAAAAGTGAGAAATACCATCTAGAAAGGCACATTAATTTATGTTCAATTGTTAAGGGGGAATTTGATCCTGGGTCCAGACTTGCACTAATTAAAAACTAAGTCAACTCCTGAAAAACTAGTAAGGTGTGCCTTTGTGAGTCCTACTGGAAAAAAAAGTTACTTTTGTGGGAGTACCTGTGAAACTCATTTGGTTATTTCCATAGGAATTTAACATGGAAAAAAGAAAATCTATTTAATGCAAATAATACTTGCTATACTTTTTTTGGAAAGTGGGGTACACTAAAATTATTATTTTAGAATAATATGAATCTAATTTGCTGTGGATATTATGTGCCTTTTTTTACATGCAAAAAGGAAAAAAAAAAAAAAAGAAGCAGTTACAAGGTAATTAGAAAGTTAGTTAATTTTAAACCTTTGTCAGAATCACGTGTTTCAACTGGACTCTTCCCTCCTTCTTCCATGCAAGATCTTTCTCAGAAGTTAGAGACACTGCACAGGTACTGGGAAATTTGTTCAGTATAAGGGACATCTCATGTAAAGTAGATGTAAGGTAAAATGTTGACCCATGTATTTTATGACAGGCGAGTTTTCAGTACTAGCTGTTCAGAACTATATTGTTCGTTTGCACTATTTACTTATCTAACCTTGGTGAACTGAATTATCTCTAAAATACAAGACATTATGATCTGTGTTATAATTACTGTAAATTAGCTCCCCCCCCCCCCCCCCCTCCAAGGTTAGAGCATTAAAACATCTCCTGGAGTTGAATTCAGTGAGTTGTACAGCCAGCACAGGTATGTTGTGGAAGGATATATCTGGTAGTGGAAAAGAAAGGGGAACTTATGACAACTTCCCCTATATTTTGCCTTACTTTGGAGAAAAATGAAATTACCTTCTGTTATACAATAGTGTGTCTTGTCTTTTCCTTCCCTGAATTACATGGAGATCTGTTGAATGCTTGTTGATCAGTGGCAGCATCTTTATTTTTAAAAAAAACTGTATTGACCTCTTTCCACTTGTTATAGACTGTGATTAACATACACAACAAAACATGATTTTAAGTTAATATATGCAATCCTTTTGTAACCCAGAGAATGAGACAGAGGTTCAGGATCTGGAACAGAGATGCAGTCTGAGCAAAGGATTGTGCTTATTCACATATAGTGGTGAACACAGTGCCATTTACAGGAAAATGTCACTAATTTTGAGATAGCTACTTACAATGAATTATATTCTAGATCAGTTTTTAAATGGAGGAGGATATATCTTCTGTGATGTAAATGCTTTATGCTTCAGTAGACACCACCAGTCTGTGATAAAGCTTTAGGGAATCTCCTGTGAATTAAGATTTCCTGGAATGCAATTTGCCAAGATGTATGTTATCCTAAATTCTGTAATTATTTTAGTAATTTGGATTGTGCAACTGAGGTGCATAAACTGACAGGAAAGAAGAAAAAATTGCTGAGATTCTGTTGTTTCCTTGAGGAGGGGAAAGTGTCATGGTTGTCCATTATCCAACTCATCCAGTAGCATAAGCAATCTTTTTTTGACAGCTAAGAGCAAATGGTAAGGAAAACTGAGGAAAAAGGAAACATTGGTAATAAATATTTGTTAAGGTGATGTGATTTCAGATGGAAATAATTAGTGCTCCTTAAGAGCTTTGCTTCAGTCATTAGCTTTCAGCTTGTGGATTTTCAGATCTGGATATATCCTCCAAAGTGAAACTGCACTTTTCTCTGCATAAGTTTGATGACAGTGAGTTCACAGAAAAGCAGGATTTCTGGAGTGAATCATCTAGGCTTGGTTTTCTCTCTCTAGTAATGTCACTATGGGAAGTATCAGAACAGTGCACAGTGGTGATGGCCATATTTCCCTAAAAACTCTCACAGATTTGGAAAACATGTGGCTCAGGAACCACCTAAAGCAGAGGGAGTGTTTTTGTGTTTAATCCATTTGCTTGCACAGATTTGTTGAACTGAGTGTAAAAAAAAAAAAACCAAAAACCAAACAACAAACCCCACAACCAACCAACCAAAATAAAAGCAAAACCAAACACATCCCCATAAACAAACAAACAAATGAAAAAAACCCCAAACCCACAAACAAAACCACATCACACAAAAAAACCCCCACAAAACCACCAAAAAAAAAAGCCAAAACAACAAACACATGTAAGTATGTGAATAGTTGCAGTGTTTGGTGGCATCATGTTTTACTACACCATTGTATCAAGAGCTCCATTTTTGTTTGGGCTACTCTGACCCTGGTAGCCTCATGTGAGGCCTTTAATTCTTATTTTAAAAGAAACAGTGAATGGTTGTTCTACTCACTTTTTCACAGTACTGGGAATTTTATGAAACTGTGTCACATTACCCTTCAATCTTATCCTTGACAGGATGAAAATAATTAATTTAGTTATTTCTTGTATGGAAACAAATTCTGATGATCCCTGTTGCATTCACTTTATCTTTTACTAATTCTACTATTCCCTTGTCCTCGTTTGAGTGAGAACAGAACTAATTCTGTTAAGTAATTTTACTTTTCAGCTCAGTTCTTCTAACTAACTGCACTGTCTGAAGGTAGCAGCCTGTTCTCACAGACAGTGTCTGCTGCTAGCAGTGATAACACCCCATGGTTAGAGTTACTGCCAAGGATTGGTGTGCAGACCAAAGCCACTGCTGGATGTTGGGGACCACATTGGGGGGTGCAGAGGGTGAAAGGTTGCACCTGCAGGGAGGAGCGGACAGGACGGGTGACCCCAAACTGACCAGCGAGGGATTCCAGCCCATATACATCATATTTGGCATAGAGCTGAAGGATCTGAAGGGTCTCTGGGCCCTTCTCCCCTCTTGGACTGCTTTGCCAGCTTTGTTTGGCTTGGCTCGGATCCTCTTTTGGTTCCTTCCTCGGAGCACCCAAGGAGGACTCTGTCCGTCCTGCCTTCGATCTGCTCTGTGTGTTCCTGACCCCGGTACCAGAATCCAGCTCCTGAGCACAGCTCCCGGCTGCTGCGGGGCCCAGTCTGGGACTGCCCCGGTGCCTGCACAGCATCAGTGGTGACGGTGATGGAATTACCATCAGGGGGGTTGGGTTCTATACTGGTTTTGTATAGATTTGTATATATTCCATTTTTATAATTACTATTTTCATTTTCATTAAAGCTGTTCTAGTTTCCTTTTCTAATCGCTAAGTCTCTCTCCCTTATTCCCTTTCTCTTTCCCTTTGGGGAGGGCTGGGGGTTAACAGAGAGCATCTGTTATAGGTCTAAGGGGCTGCCCTGACCCTAAACGGTGACATTCCTCTAGACTGTTGTGCTTCACTTGTACTCACACTTCAAAATGTAGGCTTGTTGTTGAAGCTGATGTCTTCACAAGGTTGTTTACGGTACACTTAAGATGCTGACATGCTTTTCTTCTCTTACTGCATTTACAGAATCATACCATTACTTAATTTCACTGCAACTGTAAATAAAAAGTGCTACCTACTTGTGTGTGTCAAGACCCTTCCTGTAAGCTGCTTTTACTTGTTAGTATGATACAAAACTAAGCTGATGAAATAGAGAAGTACTTTTATGCAATATCCAACTTAATGATTCATGGAGGGGAGGGGCTGTCTGAAGGGAAGGAGCAAGTCATTTTGATTGTAAACTGAGGCAATCTAATGGCCCAACCACATAAATCTGCAGCCATGATTATCTTTTGCATATCTCTTACTGCTAAGTTAAAGACTGATAGTGGTCTGTAGGCAGTGAGTTTAAACTGTATCGAAGGAGGCAGGTACAAGAGTGGAAATGATGTTACACAGAGTAAAAATGATGCATGTTTTGCTTCTTCCTTGTAGTTCAGAAATTATTCTGACCTCGGTTACACTGCCGTGCTTCAAAGCACATGAAGGGCATAGTGCAGGAGATAACTGTAGTTTAGAAACTTTCCCCAACCAAGAGGTAATAAGCCTGTGGCATTTTTACAAATGGCTATACAACTCATGACTTTGAATGAGGCTGCTTTGACTGGTCATTGACAGGTGATTCAATCACGTGGATATCTGCTATTTAGGATGGATTTGCCGTGACTGCATCACATCTTTTTAAAAGAACAAAGATAATAAATGCAATGAAACAAGAGTCAAGTTAAATTCAATGTTAGAATTACAATGATGGGCTTCCCCAAATTATGGATTGCATGTAAGAAATATCCTCAGGTACTTCAAATGTTTTTCATTATAAACCACTTTTTGGTGTGTGGAACAGAAGCAAAAAGGTCAAGATTGCAAGAATTTATGCTTATAGGATGATTACTTTGAGAGTTTAAGGTACCAGTTTTTCCTTTTAGAGCTGAAGAACTTTTTACCAAGCTGAAGTAGTGTGTTTGAAGGTGAGTTTGCTGCAAGTTCAATATTCAATAGCTCTTGGATTTTAGAGGTATGCAGTGATTGCAGAAAGCTGTGATAAAATCACAGAGCTATATAAATATGTATCTGTTCATTTCTCATCATTTCTATTAGTAGTCTGTTGTTAAGAATCCATTGTAGGGAATAGACTAAAGCTATCAAGGATAGAAAGAGCCTTAGGATGCAATGATTATTCTTATCTTTTTTCTTTTATTTATTTATTTTAAAATTTCTATTTTTAGAGACAGAATAACTTTCTTGACAGAATGATTCTGCAAGCCCAGACATGTTATATGGTTTCTGTCTTCTTCCTGCTGAAGGATGCCTGCAAATAACATATTATATAGATGTCTTCAGTACAAAGTTTGTTCCCCTGAAAGGAAAAATATAAAGTAGCTTTCTTCTTGGAAAGGGGCCTAACTGAAGACACTTTGAACTGCCTTTGTAAAAAGGATATAAACTGTTGAATGGCCTTAGAAATTTTTTTTTTCTATAGTTGACCTTAGAGACTAACTAACATATTAAGAACTACCACATTGTACATTGTATTCTTTATGGACCTGACTATGCTTTGCACTTTGTGTACATAAATGCTTTGAATGTGATGAATATGAACAATCTGACGGATATTAAGAACAAAACTGAGAGACTGAGAAGAAGGAGCAAATGCTGCAAGGGAGAAATGTGTTGGCTATAGACCAGGATAAGTTTATCTTAAACTTCTGGGATGGCACAGGGCTGATAGTTTCTGTAAAACTTTAAGTGGTTTTCATTTAAAATATTTATGTTGGAAAATTCCTGACTCTTCCAAATGGGAATTTGAGATTTGTAGGTGATGTGTTATGTACAAAAGAGCTTGCTAATTCCTGGTAATTTGTTACAAATATTTAATAATAGCCTAAAAATTGATGTAGTTTTTTTTCTGGGGTTTGTTTTTTTTTTTTCCTGCTTCAGTGCAAATATTGTTTGCTTACCAAAAGCTGTTGCCGTTGTTAACCAACCCTACGTAAGGTCTTCTAGCAACATTAATTTATTGAGTCTTCTGTGTATTTATAGCGTCTGTAGCTCTCAGTTAGCAAGTGATGGAGCCTGCAGTCAGCAACATGGGAAAACAATCAACCTGGCTAATTGCAACTGATGCCAAAGCATATATATTTCCCAGTGGGCAAGTACATTGCAGCATGGTGACTAGCCAGCAAAAAGGAGTGTTCTCTGCTTCTCCTGAGCTTCTAGCATCTGGTAGGACCAATGCAGCCCCACAGACAGAGCTCCTGTTCAACCATGCAATCACCCAGGTATCTGGCTGTGAGTTATGTGAAGGGATATTCCTAGAGGTGGGAAGTAATTGTAATCAAGACTGCAGAAGGTGTGACCAGATTGATAAACTGCTCTGTTTGGTGGCTGCAGGAGGATGTGAAGAGACTGAGGAGCATTTGAGAGTCTGAAAGAGGGATAGATCAGTAAAGCTGTACTCTGCCATCTGAGATGCCTAGAAGCCAACTCATCCTGGCCACTACAGAGGCAGGTTCTGAATCTGCTCTGTGCCAGAAGGAAAACAGTGTCACAAGGGACAAAGAGGGGTAGAAGAAGATTACAGCAAGAAGTAAGAGATGCAGAAACATAGAATGCCCCAGATTTGAAGGGACCTCCAGAGGTCATTTACCCGTACCCTCCTGCAGTAAGCAGAGATATCCGTGACTAGATCAGGATCCTTCCTTATTCTGTAAGATACCCTTGCATAACAGGTACAAGGCCCCAAGTATGGTAGGTGAAGTGTGTAAAGATCACAAGCGGTCTTACCAAGATCAGAGAGACCAATCCCTCGAAACAAAACCTGCATTAAGACCAGTGCTGAGAAGAAACAACAATGAACTATGGTCCTCCTGTGTGGAATGGAAGCACACATTTGCAGACTGAACCCTCTTTTCAGGGAAGTTTGCTGCCTCCCTGGAGGTCAAATTAGGGATGTCACCACAAGATTGAAAAACCTTGTTCAGCCTTCAGAATACTATCCATTTCTGCTCTTTCCCATGGGTACAAGTGATGCCACAACAAAAAGTCTGAGGTCAATCAAAAAGAGACTTCAAGCCTTGGGAAGGATGCAGAAATATTTGGGAGTACAGGTAATATTTTCCTCAATCCTTCCAGTAATGGAGAGAGAAGAAACAGGCAAGACCTGGATATCAATACCTGGCTCCAGGGCTAGTGCCTCTGACAAAACTTTGGAGTTTTAAGTCATGGAAGAGCTTTTGACAGACAAGGAAAACGGTCTTTGGACATAAACTGGTGTAGTTGATTGCTAGAATTTTAAACTGGAATTATGGGGGAAGGGAATACTAACAGGATTGCAGTAGGTAAGCCAAGGCTTGGCATGACATCAACAGAGGGTAGCATTCCTACTGGGAACACTTACATTGCTTCTGGGAGCACAAAGTGCTCAGGAGCATATCTGAAATGCTTGTATACCAATGCACATGACATGAGAAAGGAAAAAGATGAAATGGAAACATTGGTCAGCTCCCAGAGCTACAATTTCATTGGTGTTTGTGAGACTTGTGAAATGGGTCCCATGGTTGGAGTGCTGGGACAGGGGGCTACAGGCTGTTTAGGAGGAATAGGCAGGGAAGGTGAAGTGGAGGTGTGATATGATGTGTAAGGGAGAGGTTTGATTGCACAGCCTGTACAGTTGGTGATGATGTGTTTGAGAGCCTCCAGGTAAGGATTAGGAGGATAGAAAACAAAGGAGATATTGTAGTGTGTGTATACTACAGATCACCCAACCAGTGTGTAAGCACTGAGGAGTTATTCTATAGGCAGTCAGGGGAAATTTCTGGATCTGTAGACTGTAGACCAGAAATCTCCTGCTGGGAGATTTCAACTTCCCAGACATCAACTGGGATATATTATACTGTTATGATGACCAGATCTTGGAAAATCTCAAAGTTTGTAGGAGATAATTTTTTGTCATAGGTGTTTGGTGAGCCAGCTAGGAAAGATAGCTTCCTAGACTTGCTGTTTGTAAATACAGAAGGACTTGTGGGGGATGTGATGGTAGGTGGCTGTCTTGGCCACAGAGAACATGATATGGTTGTGTTTAAAATTTGCACTATTATGAGGAAAAAAGGACAACAAATTTGTTACCCTGGACTTCAGAAGAGCAAACTTTAAGCTGTCCAGGGAGCTATTTAGCAGAAGACCCTGGGAATCTGCTTTTGAGGGTTTAGGAGTCCCTGAGTACTGGTCAGTCTTTAAGAACTACCTTTTAGAAGCACAGGACTAGGCAGTTCTGCTGTGTCGTAAATCGAGAAAGTGGGACAGAAGACCAGCATCTAGAGGAGGGCAGCAAACCTGGTGAAAGGGCTGGAAGTAACATCCCATGAGAAGTGTGGTTAACAATTGTGGGATTGTCTAGTTTGGAGGGAAGGACGCTGAGAGATGCAAACTCATTTCTCTCTACAACTTCCTCAGGAGGGGAAGAGGATATGGATGTGATGATCTCTTCTCCCTGGGATCCAGTGATAGGACACGTGGGAATGGTTCAAAGCTGCACTGTGGGAGGTTTAGGCAGGATATTAGAAAGCATTTATGTACTGAGAGAGTGGTCAAATACTGAAACAGGCTTCCCAGAGAGGTGGCTGATGCCACAAGCCTCTTAGTGTTTCAAAGGCATTTGGACAATGCCCTTAAACATCATGCTTTAGCTGTTTGTGAGCCCAGAATTGGTCAGACAGTGGGACTAGATGATCATTGCAGGTCACTTCTAACAGAAATAGTCAATTTTTGTGTATTTATAGTATCAGTAGGTCTCTTTTAGTATTTTTTTTATTGAACCACTTTTCTAGTGGAACAAAACAATCCCTTATGAGGAGTTTGAACACAAATGAACTTCTGTTAAATTTTAAAATAAATTTCAATCTGCAGTTCTTTCTGGTTTAGGGTTTGTTGTGGGGAATTGGCACCTGCCTGTAATCTCAATAATTTTTGCATAGTTTTGCCAAGAAATTTAAATGGGAGGTGTAATAGATGATAAAACTGAGAGGAAAAGGTTTGTTTGGATTTCAGGGGGCTACCTGAATAGGTTCACCCTTTATTTTAAGAACAAAATCTGACATTATACTGGATCTAAATATTGAAGAGGCAAGACAGTAAGAATTACCCTTCCATACTAATTTGACTCCTGAAGCAAGTCTTTATATTAAGCTTGCTTTGGTGTTGGTGGAAAACATTTTAACACTCAGCGCACTTGATTTCTTCTTTTTTAAACCAGGGATAGCCTGGGAACCATTGAGTGCCAAATGCTTTCATCAAACCCATAAACAAAAGGGGATTCTATAGGAAATCCATTTACTCTCAGGGGTTTTCAACAACACACATTTTCACTTAGTCAAAGTGGAGGAATAAATCTGTAGCTCTTTTTAAAGAGACTTCCTTCACAGCCCTAGGATGTAGACACAGTACTGGATTTAAAACAAAAGCGGTAACAAAAGCATCCTCACCAAGCTCAGTAAATTGTGCTAATATTTTATAGGTCTGTAATACAACAGCATGCGAGAGCTATTCAGTTACCACCCAACCTAGAAACATAAATAACCTATGAGGGGGAAAATAGGTGCTGTAGTGATGCTGATTTTTTTATTAAATACAGTAATGTTGAGTGAATCAGCTTCTTGACTACAAGAAAAAAAAAGCTGTGCTCTGAGATGTGCTTGTGAGATAGAAAATTACTTCTACAGCAGTGGAAAGCTTAAACAACCAACCTGGTGTTTTACCTGTATTAAATTGCTCTCTGCTTTTCCTGGGCTATTTTTCTCGACACAGATCACCTTTATACATAAACACACTGGTAATTAACGTTGCCTGACTTATTTAACAATGACGCAGTTGCTGACACAGTAGAGGCATTGAGGTGTCAGAAGGTAATTGACTGCAAGTTTATTTAGTGCAGAATATAGAAATATCTGCTCATGTGTATTTTCTGAAAAGACCAGTCTGCAGCATCTATTGGAACTCAGTTTTAGGGTTTTCAGACAGTCAGGTAACTAATGGGCCAGCATAGCACTTTTTAGGCTATTCACAAACATCCCTCTCAGCAGAGTGAGGGAGCAATCAAAATACTCTGCAGAAACATACTTAATCCAGTCCGTACTACTACAGTCATTTGACCAGTGATGCGTGGATCTCCGTTCACTAGTGAATATTAAATTGTTCTTGCCATTCTAATCTTACAGGCTAGGAATATAACATTCTCTGAAATAATACCAAATTAGAATATAGGAACTCTCTGGCTTTCTTTCCCCTCTGTCATTTGAAAGTTAGATTAAAAGAAAGAACTCCCAGTGTTTTAAATTTCAGCTACTTTTATGAAAAGTTATTTTGTAAAGAATCACTAGAAACCAAAATTATAATGTAAAGTCTGTGTTACTTGCAGAAAGCACACTCTTTTTCTGATGGAAAATTGTGGGGATTTTGTTGGGTTTTTTTTGTTGGTTTTGTGGGTGTTGTTTTTTTGTTTGCCTGCTTATTATTTGTTTTGTTTTTTAAGATTCTTTAAAAGAGAGTCTGAATCAGTATTATGTATAGTTTATAAAAATTAGGAATGAATTGCCAAGTTAGAAGCTTATTCTTTATATATATTAAAAAATTGCTTCTAAACATACAGTACGTATGACTAAATAAAATTATCAGTGAGAAGTTTGGGTTGTTTTGGGGTTTCATTGTTGTCAAGTCTTGTTTTGGTTATGGTGTTTTTTTTCCATGAAGCTCTGGTTTCTGGATGTGTGGGATCAACAGTAGTCTCACCAGGTTTGATGATGTATTGTGGATGAAGGCTTGAGGCTTTTAAGATGCATGCTGTAAGCAGAAAACAGAACAGCAAAGAACTTGCTAAGAATGGCTGAAAATATTAATGTTTTGAGCTCAAAATATAATTTACAAAAATTTACAAAATTTACAAAAATCATTGTATTTATTGCAGGGAATATTTGAAGCTGGCAACATTATACAAGAAGATAGTGTATCAAACTTCCACTGCTTCAAAATGTGTTACAAGGAGTTCATTTACAGTATGTAGGCTGAAATGAGAAGAGAGGGACAGGATCTTTTTTTAATGGATATTACTTCATTGAAATTCGTGGTTCCTATTATTTGCTGATATTCTGCACTTTATATATAAATGACTTCACAGGTTCACTTGCAAACAGAAATCATATTGCTCAAAAAACCCAAAACATAACAAAGAAATTCCCAGCATGATGATATCTGGAAGATTTAGCATACACATGTCACACTAGAAATTCAATTCAGCTAGCTTAACAGAAAATGTAAACTTTTTGTATAATTATATTGTTCACTTGCAGGTGTGTTTAGACTTTGTTTTTAGACAGATTCTAATAATACAGCCCAGTGTAATGACTTTAAGAATGGGAATAGGCACTGTATTTGGGGTCACTTCTTGTCCAGAAACTATTAATGTGGCTTCCTCACAGAAGTCAAAGGCACAGTATAAAGAACAGTCTTTCAATAAGAAATTATTCTGAGTCCACAGCCAGCAGCCAGGGAGGTAGGATAACAATGGAAATACTAAAGAACATAAATGTATTAATTGCTTGTGTCAGCACTAGACTGAAGAAATATTTTAAAAAATAAAAAGCTTTCACTCTTGGCTTCAAATTAAAATTCAGTTTCTTCAAAATAGTAGTAATGAACTGTTGAGTAAATGGTTCATTCTTAAGCAACAAAATAGCTCAGTCTTTGAGGCTTGAAAGGCATGACTTAATTCCAGCAGTGATGAATACTAAGTCAGAACATAGTTTCCTAATCACATGTACAGAATATTTCCACATACATATTTTGTTAAGAACTATTTCTAAGGGAGATAGTTTTCCTTTCCACATCCTGTTTAAAGATGTTATTTCTTCACTTACAGAAACAGTAGATAAGCAGTGCTCGGGTAAGCTTCTAAATGTGCTTAGGTTTTTGTGCACATCCATCCGTACAAAAAAAACCCCTAATCCTGTTCTCCTTGAAAGAATAGGTATGGCCTAATATAGCAGGTAATTCCCAATCCCTAAGGCTTTTTCCTACTGCTTTCTAAGGAAGTTCTGCATTCATTCACTCTGAAAATCAATCCAAGTTTTCTATGTAACTTCATCATGCTGTCTTGAAAAACTCAGACTGTACTGAATTGAATATTCTGTCTCATCCTTTTAGTAATTGAATGATAATTGCACTGACTTCTGGGTTTTGGGCTGTTCAGTGCATGTCATTGAAGTCTTGAAGTCGTCAGCCTTGGCTTGGTTGTGTACAAGGAACAGTTGCTGCTTGAGCTCTGAAACTAGCTATATACAAATGCCAAGGAAACTAGGCTGTCATTAATATGTGGGAAAGGGGTAGCTGGAATCTCTTCAGTTTCACAAACCAAATTCATGGTCAAATCATTTGCAAATCATATAGCTAATTTGCACAGTGTCAACTTCCTAAATATTTATCCCCTATTTCTCTCCTCCCTAATGAGGGAGGTTCTCATGCAGTGAGATGTACATCCTGTGGGGAAAAGAGGACATGGAAAACCAGATAGCTTAGAACATAGACCAAATGGACCTATTTGCATTCAGATCTTCTGTTCCATTTTTAAGTCTATATTCCAGCCATGCATGTGGGATGCAAGAGCCGTATGTAACAAATGTTCATCTATTTTTGCTTATATATTTGTTTCTATATTAAATTTTGGATGCCTTGCTGACTTGGACTAGTTCTGGTACTTAGACCATACTACTGCTTTAATAGTTTTACTGCCATAGGAAGTGTCTTAGGCTTTCTATGGTGTTGTCTATACCAGTTGATTTTGTTTAGCCTAATTAAAATTTTATGACTATTGCTTTGAAGAAAATAAAATCACAGGTAAATTGATTATAAAATATCTAAGGTGAGAGGATACAGCAATAACTGCAGAAATTTGGATTTCTTCAAAGTCAATGAGACTATGCAGAGAATAAAAAAGGACGCATTTATAGAGAATTTCTGCTCTACTGAAGCAGATGCTCAAGACTAAAGACTGCCCAAAATAAGACTACTCAGAGCTAACTTGACTCCACCAGAAAATACTCCATCCTGAATAATGCTGGTGAAAATAGGGCTGAACTGAGTGTACCACCAGAGCTACAAAACCTTCCAGCAGATGAGAAGAGACCATGATCATCCTGTAGCGTAACATGCAGAGAGATAACAAAGATACCCTGCCAATGTGAATAAAAATCCAGGCACTGTGGCGAGTTGTTCAGTTCAGTACTGATCCAAAGTGTTCATACATGATCAACAAGGACATAGCCTTAGTAAAATGTGAAGTTATTAAGGGACTTGTATTTGCAGTCCTGCCTTGTCTAGCTTGAAATGTAGATATAATAGCAAATAAAATATTTTTGCTTTTCAGAAGATGTGCCTGACTCCATTTGCTAGGGAGGTTCCATTTATTATAGAACGATGAACACACATTTTATTTTGTTCCCCCAGAAGATAATAATACTGTGTTTAATGGTAAAGGAAACAGAGCTCTATGGTAAATAACCGAACATGGAAGTGAGCACAACTAAACTTTGAAATTAGTAGTTTAATAAAGCATTTCTCCAATTCTGTCATGTGTTTTTCCTTGGCCTGTTACTGTGGCATGTAAGGTAATGACCCTAATTTGAGTTTTGTGTTAATTATGTTGCTTAAAAGGAGGAAAAAAAGACCACTGTTTTGAACCCCTAGTGAATGCTATTAATGAGTTTGCAACAGAAATGCAATTCTTTGTTATTTAATCAGAGCTAGTGTACTTGCTCATGAAAATACACTACCTGGCAACTCTGTTCTTTTCTTTCTGTTCCTGGCTGATATTTCTGAATCAGAGATAAAATTAAATCTACTTTTCTTTTTTCATTATTCCTTCTGTTCTAACAGCAATCCTTTTATTTTCAAACCTCAGCACCTTGGACTAATCTTCACTGCACTACATACTTCATCTTCATGCTCTAGAAATATAAATGGTGGCCTTAAGCAATGTGAATTCACTGCTGCAGTATCTAGAACATGGCAGGAATTTTAAGGGGAGAATTTTAGAGTGTCTGAGAAATAGAGTGTCTGAGGTACCTCACAAAGTCTGTTCTGGTTCAGGTCTGTTTTGGGGGCATTCATTCTGTCTGGGGACATTCATAGCAGGTCCCACTTGTATAGTTTCACGTAATAATGGCAGTATGATAACTGTTGGTAGTGATAGCTCATTTTCTTCTTAGAGGTCGAAGTCAGAACACAGTGGTATTTTTTGTGGTGGTCTAGAATTACCTTATAATTGGAGAAGTAGGGGACTGCTATACCAGTGTAAATCCAGAGATTCCGTATGTGCATTGGCATAATGAGGTATCTTTGTGAGATAGTACCCAAAATCACAGTGAAGCTGAAGTCTAAAGAGGAATGGTGAGCTTTCTGGGGTGGCTCAGGCCCTTGTTGAGAGTCCAACTGTTCGGACACACTGCAATCAGGAAACTAACATTAGCTCAGACAGGATGTATGAGTCAAGGATCTTGAAAGGAGATGAAAAACATGGCATTCAGGCATCTGCCACTCGCCAATTGCTGGGCACTATTTGTGGTTCATGCCACTGATCCGAACATACTGGAATAGAAACAAAAATAGTTTGAATTGGGTAAACAGCTAACATCTGTCACTTGACTTACTGAAAGAGACTTACTGAAAGCGACTTACTGTTTAGCTGTGAGGATGTGACCGGAAAGGGCAGAGGAAAAAGCTCATAGTAGTGTGTTTCCCTTTTCCACCACCACCAGTCTCCCTGAACCTGTTCATCTCAGCTGATAGGGTTTACCAGCTTGAAATACTGAATATAACCCAACAAGTAAAGCATCTGCAGCTGCAGTCCAAAAGCTGCAGCCTACGCTTTGTTGCTTTCTTTTATAATGGATTATAAAATCCAAAATCCTGAATTAACATCCAGAATGTGTAGGTATTCAAAACAGACATCATAGCATGTCCCACTTGTATAGTTTCATTTAGGCTGGATTCAAAACAAGAGATCCTAGTTACCTTCCTCAGATCTAATGACAGTAATTCCTCTTTCAGGCCATGCTTTGATTTAGTTGACAATGGTTACAGGTATTTGCATAGAGGAACGTATTTGAAAAGCTCAATGGTACATTTTTCATTTAACGTATGTTGACTACTGCATGTTTGTGAGCTAGAGGCTGAAGTTATAATAGCAGTTAGAGACAACTCCTTAGACATGAATGTATTCTGAGCAGTCAGTTCAAAAAAGACACGATCTGTTTTGCTTTCACTACTTCCCTGACCCCAAAATCTTTGTCTGAAATCTACTACCAACTCTGACACATATTTTAATTGATTGTAAAAAATTATTTGATAGCCAGTATTCAAATCTTCTCTTGATGCAGCCCAGGATACGATTTGCTTTCTGGGCTGCAAGAGCACACTGATGGCTCATGTTGAGCTTCTCACCCACCAGCACTCCCAAGTCCTTTTCTTCAGGGCTGCTCTCAAGCCAGTCACTGCCCAGCCTATATTGGTGCTTGGGATTGCTCTGACCCAGATGGAGGACCTTGCATTTGGCCTTGTTAAACTTCATGAGGTTGGCATGGGCCCACCTCTCCAGCCTGTTGAGGTCCCTCTGGATGGCATCCATTCCCTCCAGCATGTCCGCAGCCCCATACCACTTGCTGTCATTAGCAAACTTGCTGAGGGTGCACTCAGTGCTGCTGTCCATGTCGCTGACAGAGATGTTAAACAAGACTGGTCCCAGTACTGACCCTTGAGGGTCTCCACTTGTCACTTGATTTGCCCTTGGTGAATCCATGTTGGTTGTAGCCAATCACCCCATTGTTATTCATCTGCCTCAGTCGTGCCTCCAGGAGGATCTGCTCCATGATCTCACCAGGCACAGCAGTGAGACTGACTGGCCTATAGTTCCCAGGTTCATCCACCTTTCCCTTTTTGAATACGGGGGTTATATTTCCCTTCTTCCAGTCAGTGGGGGCTTCACTGGACTGCCATGACTTCTGGAATATAATAGATAGTGGTTTAGCAACCTCATGCGCCAGTTCCCTCAGCATCCGTGGGTGTATCCTGTCAGGTCCCATGGACTTGTGCACTTTCAGTTTGATCAGATGGTCACGAACCTGATCTTTACTTGCAATGGGCAGTCCTTTCATCCAACGCCTGCCATCATCTTCTGTGACTCTGGGAGTGTGGCTGGAGCCCTTGCCAGTGAAGACTGAGGAATTTTACTCAATTATTATCTGACACTTTATTTAACTAGGTTGGTGCAGCCAACGGGTGTTGCCAAATTACAATTAGGACATCTACTGTACAGAATATTTAATGTCTTGCAGCTCCATCATGTGAAAAATAACTTTTAAATTATCTTACTGTGAGTGGTTTATGGTGCTGTTTTACATTTGGTAGTAGCAGTATTTCTTTGAAGACTTCTAAGATTTCTTTTTCATTTTTTCTGACACATTTTTTTAAAAGTGCCCAAACATCCAAGCCTTCAAAATAATAATCACAGAAAATGTGTAAAACAGTATCCCCTAGAGTTTTCTGAATAACATAGTAATTTGAGAGTCACTACTAGCTTCTGAAAAGTTTTCTGTCTGATTTCTAGGTATAGACATTTGTTGCCGTATGCTGCAATTAACTTGCTAAATCTGAGTATGTTTGAGAAGGACTCAGTCTTTGACTAGGTCAGGGTGGTGTCTGTTGCACACGAGGCGTGAAGGCAAAAGCAATATATGCATCTTAGCTGCTGATCCTTCCAGTCACTGAGAGGAGTTTTTAATGCTGTCCCAAATAGTGCACTGGGCTGTGTACACCAGCTGACAAGAAGTAGGCAGCAGAATTAGCTTTGTGTGCTTTTTTCATTCTGAACATCTTTCCACCCCCTATGTTAAGGAATCCTCTCTGGTGACAGAATGGAGATCCTGTATTCTCCTCAATCTTCATTTGACAGCTGGATCATGCTGACTTTTGTTTCAGAAGGCAAAACCACCCAGAAGTAGGGGAGGAAATTCAGGACTCCCTGCTCTTACGGAAGTGTAAACTGATTTTGGTAAGTGGTTATAGATGTTATCCATTCACATCTTTAGTTATTTCACAGCTAATATTACGAACTATGGCTGCTTCACAGTATTTCTGTGCATATGACAGGCCTATGTATCTATAGGATTTGCCCTTGCTTCATATTAAGGGATTCCTATGGCTTTTTGAATGACTACTGAAAACATCTCTTCCTGGAAATAGCCCCATATGTGTCTGACAGCAATGAGCACAGATTAAAGCTCAGAGGCAAGTGTCAATGTTATTTTCAAAAAAAGCCACCTGCAGATGATAATAGACTGTCCTTTATTGCACCTGAGACCACTCTCTCTCAGATCTGTAGCCTGAGTAGTTGTTTGTAGGGCTCTGCTAGAATTTGGGCCTAAGACTTTTAACCACTTGTCAAGTGTGTTTTATTTTGTAATACTAGATTCTTTTTGCTCACCATTTGCATAGGGTACTTCTAAAAATTGTTTTGCGTTATATCAGTGAGTGGCTGTACTTCAAAATTTACTTTTGAACTGATACCTCTCCAGAAGCCCTTGGGATAACAAGAGAGTTAGGATATTTTTGTTTGTTTTGTTTCTTTTTTGTCATCTTTTTGGTGTGGGTTTTTTTTTTGTTTGATTTGTTTCCCTCCAGAACTAAGAAAAGTACACTGTTGCTAGTGCTGTTTTTACCACTATGTAGTATACTATTCAAGTCAACATGGCTAATTTATTTAATAAATATGGCTAATATATTTAATAAGCATCACCTAAAAAAAGAAAAAAGAGGTATGTTTCAGTGGATCTGTTTAGTTAACTGGAGAGACCACTCTGTATCAGCTATTTCAGCAGATTATTAATAATTCTTCTTATTTATTGTGGTGGAGTCTGAATTCTCCCCCAGTAAATGCAATATCTGTGTTTGCTTATTTTTGTTGTGAAAAGTCTGAAGCTAATGGTTCTGGCAGATGGACTATGCAAAATAGAGAGTGAGCCCTTACAAAGGAAAAAAATAAGAACTGGATATTTGGATTCCCAAGTGCTACCACAGTGATTAAAAAATAAAATACAAACCTTAAGTCCTTCATTTGATTTGAAACATGAATACAAGTTCATTTTGAGTTTACAAAACTGAGAACACTGGCATCTTTGAAATGTCTCTGGAAAAGCAGCCAATTCAAACTTCCTGAGAGTGAAGTTTGTGGGAAGTGGCTTAACATACTAGAAAAGTGTTTTGAACTCTAAACAGAATAAGGTATTATGCTCAAAGATGATTCTTATGCTTAGCAAAGGAAACTACAAATTGTGAAACACTTGGTGTATGGATTGACGTATACCACTGTTATAGCAATGTACGCAACTCCTCAAAATAGTGTCATCACTGTGAATGTCTCCTTAAAAGATTTTTTTTTTTTTTTCCCTGTGTAAATAAGGAAATGGGTAAGAGCTATCAAACATTCATCCATACAGACTCTTTGGAACAACATAATCTTTAAAGATTAACCTGATCAAACTATATTAAAAAAAAAAAAACCCAAAAGACAACATACAACAATGTCCTTGGAACTTTACACAAAACTACATAAAGGCCCACTATATAAAACACGCTCTACAGGGACATGTAAGGTATGCAAAGCCAAAGAGCAGGGCATGCCTGAAAAACGATTTTTACCTCAGGCAAGCATGAAGCTAGCAGTCAGGCTGCCATAAATCAGAAGAAATTCCATGTCAGAAGTGAAGCTTTAGATTCTTTGTGTTTCTGGTACATTGTAGCCCCAAATGCTTGTTGGGCTCAGAAAATTCAAATGGTGTTATATAATCTTTACTACCTTACAAACATTATTGTGTTACATGAATATTGCAATCGAGTCAAATCAACCCAAACAACAAGTGAATTTGGATTAAGCTTCCCTCCATTATTTTAATCATAGAATCATAGAATTGTCAGGGTTGGAAAGGATCTTAAAGATCACCTAGTTCCAAACCCCCCCGCCATGGGCAGAGACACCTCCCACTAGAGCAGGTTGCTCAGAGCCCCATCCACCCTGGTCTTAAAAACTTCCAAGGATGGGGCTTCCACCACCTCTCTGGGCAACCCGTTCCAGTGTCTCACCACCCTCATGGGGAAGAAATTCTTCCTAATGTCTAACATGAATTGACCTATCCCTAGTTTTAATCCATTCCCTCTAGTCCTATCACTTCTTGACAGACTAAAAATCATGTACTTTTTTTTTTTTATTGTGATTTTTAAAGGCCAGTCTTAGATTTCCAGTGGTAGAAATTAGATGAGCCATAGATTGTAAACAGATATTCCAATTATAGAGGTGTTGCTGTTGAGCTGTAGGTGATATGCTCATCTGTAGGTACAATATGTTACTATGCATTTCTGTATAAAGGCAGATTGACTGCACATGATAAATTATTAAATATTTCCCCAAATTATGCTGAGTGAATGCATAGTTAGAAGAAAACTGAAACTTCTCTGAGATTTAAAAATGATTAAGGGGCTACTATTTTATAATGTGTTTTACATGTTTTACAAAATAAATTATGGGAACAGATTTCTTGGTGTTTGTTCCATAACTAGAATTTACTAAAAGCACTAGACTTCACTTTGTTTTGTGCACCTGTGTATGTGCACAAATGTAGCAGGTATAGATAATGTCTTAATGTTAGACAGGTATTTCTCAAAATAAATGAACCTTGATTTATAGAGTTCATTAGCAAAAGAGGATACATCTCACCACACATTAATTTCCTGTATGAAAAACTTCAATCTGCCTCAAGTGTAGGGATGGCATAATGGCAAGTCCCAAGTCTGGGAGTCTGACTATCCAGCAAAGAAAGCAGTGAAAGGCATAGAAAAAATAATAATTTCTATTTATGACTTCCTGAAGATCCTTCTGATATCAGTTCTGTATTATATCTGTTTCTTTTGCTTGCTAGTTCAGAGGTGAATCTGTCTCCCTAGCAGTGTGTTTGATATTTAAAACTGCAAAAGACTTTTCTGAATTGCTTTTCATATCATACATCTAGCTGTAAAAGCCTCTAAAAGTGATGGTTAGAAACAAGAATCTAATAAATGATAGTAATATTAATATTCAGAACCTATTATAGGTACCATTGAAGTAGCTTTGTGCATTGGCTGTATTAAAAGATACCAGTAAATTTATATAGGGAAATTCAAATGCTTTTAGTTTTGTGACGGATTTTAGTCGGTTGATTTTTGTTTTTCAAATGTTGTTTTCAGTACTTAGGGGAGTTGTCTCTATTTTTACAAGTTTTCTAGACACCAGAAGATGTAGTAGTTTTTTCAATAAGCATACAGAGGGTGGAAAACAAAATACACTTCCTGTTATCCACAGGCAGAATTTCAGGTAGTAGCAGAGAGATACCAATTTCTCAGATAACTAAATGAAAAGAGGACTCTAGTACAGTGAATTAAGTTCTCTGCTAGAGTGGGGACCAAGATTTGAGGACCCTGTTAAACACAACTATTTCTTGCTTTCAATGTTGTGGTTTTTTCAGAGTTAAATCTCTCCAATAGTCTTGTTTTCTCATTTCACCAAATCTATGAGATGAAACATCAATTCTTTCTTGTTTCTGCACTCAGATCTGTTCACAGAAGTGATTTTAATTTTTGTTTTGGTTTGGTTTTTTTCACTACCACTTTGCTGCTTTCACCATCTTTGCTGGAAATGCAACATCATTGCATGGACAGAAATCATATAATAATGTTTTGTACTCTGATATTTAATGGATGTGAAGGGAAGATTTACCAGTGTTTTTATAACTCCCTCTACAAAAGTTCTTGAAACAAGAAAACCCTTTCCAGCACCTCCTCTACTGAAAGCAATTGAGTATGTTCTGTTGCTTTTCAAGTAACAGAATTTATGAGCCTCTGAGTGTGGTGAGGCTTTATTGGAATAATATCAAAGCATTCTGAGACTTTTTTTTCCATTCATGATGTAAAGGCCCTTCACAGCTATGAAGCAAGGGACTCCCATCAGTATATCAGTAACACACTTCACTGAGTTCCCAGAATTATTTAATTGTGATCTGACATTACTGTTTAACAGGGCTCAAAAATTATGAGGAGGACATCAACACACAGTAGATTGGTTTAGTTGTCTGTTGTTTCATTTCTTAATAGGGAAGAAATTATACCAAAATTAAGACTTCTGCAAAATTTAGATGTTCATTTTGGCCAGAGTCACAAGTGAGTGCAGAAGCTCAACTGAGAGCTGACAAACACTTTCAGAAGCATGAAAACAAAATCCAAATGAACTTTCTAACTTGCTGTTCTAGGTTTAAGAAAATGCATATGGGGTGCACCAAGGGAGACAATGCAGGGGGGTAGATACAGCTTCAAGCATTCTTCTCCCCAAAATCTTTCACATCAGGGAAACAGCTTAACATTTGTGCTGTTAGAGAATAAACCTTTTATCAGAATCTCCTTTCTTCTCGCCCCCCCCCCCCAGTATTTTTTCACTGATGAGGGAAATGGATCATGGGATTTGTATGTGCATGTGGTAACTATCAACCCAGTGCATTATTAGTGCCTTGGGAGCAGTTAGCTGGTCTGTTCTAGCCTGTGCCTATACCTCCCGGAAGAGTATGACTTCCCAGGTAACTAATTCAGACTTTCAGAAAATTAACTGTGAATTCGAAGACTGAGTAAGAATCCAGTAATTCAAAATCATAAGAATCTGAGCAAAAGCTGGTTGTGTGGGTGAGGTATGAGGCTTTGTTTAGATATGTTTCCATCTTCCCTGCCTGGATATGTCTAGCACCGAATATGCTTTCTGTGTCACACTTCACTCTCTCTTTCCAGCCCTGAAAGTACTTGCCTGCTCACACCTGCTTGACCAGTGACTGTTTTAAGAGGAAGACTCTAAGGTTGCTGGTAGCAAATCTTGCATTCTTTTCTGCCAGCAAGGAGGACTGGGAAGGAAGACACTAAACTGACATCCTTCCCTTAGGCACTGTAGCTTGAGACAGCTCTACTTAATGGTTGCTTACAGTCACCAAATGCAGTTTTCAATTTCGGTTTGGGGGCTCAGACTTCTGTCACCAAAATATGCTGTAAAGTGAAAGTTTGGGGTTTGCATTTGTAGCCAAAACCAACAAATGTGATAGATAGCAAATAGCCAAGGAAAGGACAACAGGAAAGAGAACATTGCTTTTGTTAAAAGCTAATGTATTTGAATGCAATCTTTTATAACCCTATCTGACACATGTTCATGTAGTGGAAAGACATTTTTTTGTCTAAGAAGATGAGAGGAGAGATAGAAATTAGTAACTCTTGTAAAAAGCACACCAGCTAAGTAGATGTTTTTTTTTTTTTTTTTTAAATTCTGTCAGCTAGTATGTGAAAGTTTTGTGTCTGTGTGTTCTAATGAGAGAGGCATTAACCATATATATCTCAATATTAGAAAACAAACGTCTAAAGTAAAATTATGTTCTTTTATACATCACATCTCAATGCTATTTTGTGGTGGGTTGTTACAAGGCAAATTAAAACCAACTGTAAATGTACTATATGCCTAATTTCTTACATTTTTCTTTTCTGAGAGATTACAGACCGTTTTTAGTATATTCACATATTCCCTCAGAGAGGTTATTCTTTTCCCATAGTTTAATTATTTTCTTATGTGCATGATCTCTTGCTCTTCACTTGTCATGGGACATGCTAATGTAATGCTGGAGGTTCTTAGCTTGTCAAGGAGCAGCCACTCACTGTGTGGCTTTCTGCCTGAACTTAGAAGGAATAGTGAATCTTTTCAATCATTTGTAATAAAGTTTGGGGTGGAGGAAAGCTACAGATGATGAGAATACCTTTCAACTTAGCTATCCTTAGATGCAAGTCTTATGTGATATTCTGTGGTATGACAGATGTTCAATAATACTTCATTTTTTCTTCCATACAAATGCTGGTTTTAACAACACAATACTTCAAAAATTAAATCATCACCATTTATTCTGTAGCATGACAAAGAAAGAAGCCACAAGTCACCAGAGCAACAGTTACTTGAACAGCTAGAGGCTTTAGAGCAAGGTCTGAGGTCTAGCTGAGGGCAACGTTCCCCATCGGTTTCCAGAAGAAAACTTTGTGTTTTATAGGTAGATTAAAGTTTCAGTACAAACTTTCATTTCAGTCTCTTCTGCCATTTATACTGTGTCAGTTGCAATACCAATGATGACATTTGATTTTTTATATTGTACACTAGAAGTCAGTTAAGCAGGTGTGGTACTACAGGGTAACAGATGGTCTTCTCATGCATTTGTTCTCCATGCTTGCAAAGAACATAATGAAAACACTTTTGTTGAAGATCACAGAGTAGTGATGGCATTGGCGATGTTTTGGTGGAGAAACCTTCCCATGTTAATTTATTTATTGTTTCTTTCAGTTTTATTCTGGATGCAAAGGAAAAAAAGATTTGGTTTGAATAAAGATCTAGTGCTGAAAGAGGTAAGTAGAAAACATTTTCTCTCAAATGAAACATTTATTTAGTGGCTTCTATGGGGTTGAGCTTCTGTTTAGTTCAATGTTCTCCTGCCTATGTAATGTGTATAGTTAAAATGATATTTTCTATCTTTTGTTTATACTTGTTCTGTAACTGTAGAGAACCTATTTTGGAAAAGGTGCACCAGAACGGATTTCTAATTTTGTTTTTCACTGTCCCATAACAGAGAGGTGTGCTACTTAACCTGTTCAAAGCCACAAAACCTCTCAAAGGGAAAAGCGTCCCACTCAACCACAGCCAGTGGGTACACAAGTACTGGCTGTTACTTCCTCCACCTTGCTTTCCTTTCTAACTGTGTTAGTATTCTTGGCTTGTCCTTCCCTTTATGTTACAAAGCTTTGCTACAGAGGGAGATATTTTAAGAAAAAAAACCTTCCAAAATAACATCAGTTCTCAACAATCCTGGTGAGGCTTAGTGGGAAAGGAAAATGAAGTGCCAACACAAATATCATTTGAAAGGATGACTTCACGAAGACTGAAATATCAGTGTCTAGCAAGATTTCTAAACCAATTTTTTTTATACAATCATTTCTTTTGGTACTTATTTGAAGCACCATCCCTAAAGGGTCAGCCTCTTCCACCTTCATTTTCATTTCACTAAGCTGGGCTTTGTATTTCAATATCAGTGTGGGTATTTTAAAAAACCCAACACTATTGTTGCAGTAATTACCCACTTGCAAATGCTCCTGTTTTGTCCTTAAAATGAATAAAGCAAGGCTGGAGCTTTTTCATTTCTCCCACTTCAGAGACTGGAGGAGTTAAGCTCATTTTAGTGGCAAGCCAAAGAGAGGTGTAGGGCCCCAGCTGATGTTATAGCATACAGCGCCAGAGCATTCAACAGTAAACACACACAAACATATAGCCCCAGGAAAGATGCAAGTGGGAGCTAAGATACTATGGATACTAGCCTGGGCTCCTCATGTTAAATTTCTATTGGATGGATATTCCTTGTTCATCCCATCATTTCTGAAGTGTATATATAAGCCAAAGTCTGTAATTTGCCTGCATTTCAATGTGTGAATTACTATTTACAGGTTCTGCAGAATAGGTTGGCTTTGTTTATTTAAAAAAAAAAGGAAAAAAAAAGGTAACATCAGGTTTGTGTTCTGCAGCACTGCCCAGAGTTGTGTGTATATGTAACCTATAGACATAACTAAATAAAGAAAATGCTGCATGCAGTGTTAGCTGGTGTGTGGTAGTTATTATGCAAAGCCTATAGTACTTATTTCTGCAGTTAGATTTTTTTTTTTTTTTAAAGTGAGTTTCTACTTCATTTTGATGTTCCACCACTTTTTTTTATGTACTAAAAATGTTTTAAGCTTCTCAGCTGCATATAGAACCTTTCCATTAAAAAAATGTGTTGTCGTAACCAATGTAAATGCCTTTATCCAAATTTCTCCTTTTTCTGCTGCTAATGATTCTAAGCCATAATACTCAGATGCTTAATAAAATGAACTAAGGCATGTGAATGAATGCAGTTTCCTAAAATAGTGCTTTATTAAAAAAATGTATTTAACAGTTTTCTCTGACTAGGAAAAAGATGAAAGCATTTGTAATGTTTAAACTTGAAAATGAGACTTGATTTTCATATTGTCCTAGTAGAATGCTGATGCTTAAATCACAGTGAAGCAAACAAATCAGAAATCATTTCAGTGGGTGCTGACGTGTAACTTATTATGTCTGCAGGCTGCTGAATAAAGCTTTATACACAAAGGGATTTAGATGTATTGGTGCATACATTCATTGCCTGAAATTATACTTAGCTACTTTCTAGTGTCAGAGGGCCCAAGTTTCTTCCTCTGTCCATCACCAAACTGCTCAGCTGTCCTCCACCACCCACTAGCAAAGAGATGTGCATTTCTCAGGCTAAATCCCCACAGCAGCAGTGGCCTGAGACTAGAACATGGGTCCTGTTCTGTTTATAGTGGATATCTTAGCTCTGTGTGACTTAAACTCTTCAGCAATTACTTGTGTACAGGTGTTTTGTGTAAGACAGTGAACAAAGCTGACAAGAGGGAGCTGGAAGGAAAGGGGACCCTATTCCCAAGTTAGGGGACCCCATATCTGTAATCTATTCAAATTATTCTGGGGACAGGATTTCCTGAAGGATTAAGGATGGTACTTCCTAGTGAGTGAAATATTCATACTCTCTAACCATTGTAGTTATCCAGCTTTTCAATGCAAAAAATCCTGCCCCTTCTAGTCTTCTGAAAGCTTAGTCAGTGGCAGACAGCTCATCAAATTGGTGCTGTGTTCTTGGTGTGAGTACGGCTTTAACACCATCTCTAGTCTGTTTACTGTTGTACAAACCTTATGTAAAACAGCTCCAGAAACTGAAGCATAATTCATACAATCATAGAATTGTCAGGGTTGGAAGGGACCTTAAAGATCACCTAGTTCCAACACCCCTGCCATGGGCAGGGACACCTCCCACTAGAGTAGGTTGCTCAGAGCCCCATCCACCCTGGTCTTAAAAACTTCCAAGGATGGGGCTTCCACCACCTCTCTGGGCAACCTGTTCCAGTGTCTCACCACCCTCATGGGGAAGAACTTCTTCCTAATGTTTAACCTGAATCGACCTATCTCTAGTTTTAATCCATTCCCTCCAGTCCTATCACTGCCCAACAGCCTAAAAAGTCCCTCCCCAGCTTTCTTGTAGCCCCCTTCAGGTACTGGAAGGCCACAATAAGGTCTCCCCGGAGTCTTCTCTTCTCCAGACTGAACAACCCCAACTCTCTCAGTCTGTCCTCATAGGAGAGGTGCTCCAGCCCTCTGATCATCCTTGTGGCCCTTCTCTGGACACGTTCCAGCACATCCATATCCTTCCTGTAATAGGGGCTCCAGAACTGAACTCAGTACTCCAGGTGAGATCTCACGAGAGTGGAGTAGAGGGGGAGAATCACCGCCCTTGACCTGGCAGGAAACTAACCTTCATCTTGCCTTTCATTACACAAAGTTACTACGATGTTCAGTATGATGTTGAGAATTAAAATGAAAGAATATGTGTATTCACAGTATATTTACATATCTAGCATTAATACTGAGAATTTATTAGCTATACTTACAGAAAATTACTTCAGAATAAAATGTTAAAATTCTGTTCCTTTGTACTCTCTTGTGGACAGCAAATCAGCATATTAAAGAGTACCTACATAGGTCAGCCTACCATGCCATAGGGGACTGCAGTGAAGCCTGGAATGCAATATTCTCTACTACTAAATTTGGTGCCCAGAATTCTTCAGGTGCCTATTGCCTTGTCAATTCCAAAGCCATTTGCCACACCTAAATTTGTAAGACAACTAGCATTTGATAATTATCGTTTCATTACCACTTATTTTACTAATAATTTAATAAAGTGTAATACATAGAAAGGCTGTACCTACATTGAGGAATAATTTTTCTGTGCTCACATAGTTTTTTGACACTACAACTGCATTTCTGAGCCATACACTTTTTCCTAAGCAAAATAGAAAGCAATTTAAGAACTTGTAGCAACACTTTCACCATAGCTGCATATCCCAAAAAACACAGAAGATGTTGTCTTTAGTATTCAGAAGCAAGTGTCAGGGACAATTATCTGGAGCAATGCATAATATCACAGGAGGTATTCTGGATAACAGAACACTGCTTTTACTGACTGAGTGGAGCCACCACATTTCTTTTTGTAGGTTGATAAGGAAACAGGTAAAAGAAATCTGCTCTTGACAGATTCTATTGATTTCTAAACATGGAGAAGGACTAATTTACATCATCTTTGAAAACAGCAGATCCTGCCAATGGCTCAAAGCAATGGTGACCTGACCCACTACAAAAGTCTTTACTTCTGTCAGCTAAGTACTTTTTTTTCACGTTAACATGGTCCTGTTTATCATTTCCTAGCTTTGCAGACTACACTAAGTGGAAAAAGAATATCATAATAATAAATAATATCATAATATATAAGCTTACTTATATTTTAAGCACAATCATCTTCCAGATATGTCTACTTATCTTCTACGTCCGATTAAACATGAGATAGACTTTGCAGTTATTTTTGCATTATGTGTTGAGTCTTCTAGGAAATTGGGTCAATTGGGCAGCGTGGCTAAATTTGACTTTCCTGTTTTCTTTCTTTTTTTTTTTTAATTACATACTATTAAAATAGAAAAAGGAAGAGGAATAATTTTTATTGGAAAACCAACTAATTAATTAATTGATTTAAAAACATTTATAATAAATTGTAGGTCATTTCCATCATGATTCAAAAGAGACATTATTAAGAAATGAGTTGGTAGAAGACGGGTCAGAAATAAGATAAGCTTACGACTGTAGCTTTAGTAAATAAAAACACATGATGAAAAAGTTTCCCTGTGAGGACCACTTAGGTTCTTTGGGCAAGTTCTGCTCACTCCCAGTGGTTATCTGCAAATATGTGCCAAATATGTGCCCATTTATCATTCAAAATAGTCATGTCACTGATGCAAATATGATCATCTTGAGAATTAATGAGCAACTATACAGTGCTGCTCTATGGATGAGCCCTAAATAATAATCCCACCAACAGTGACTTGCCAAATGTATTCAAGCCTGAGAATTAGCTATGTGATGCAGGACTCACTCTAAGAACAGCTACCAACCGGAGGTTCTCTTTTCTTCATTCTTCAGATGGTACAATTCTTCCTTGTTACCTTTCAAAATTGAGTGTTTACTCAGCATATACCTTGTTCTTATCTCTACAGCTAGTACAATAAAAAACACTGGCACACCACTGAATATTTTGCGCCATAAGTAAATATTATATATTATATATGTTATATATATATAAAATATATATTATATATTATACATATAAAATGTACTACTATAATAGTACATTATTATATAGTATGTAAGTGAAGAGCAGCAACACAGATAAGGCAGAAGTGAGGTTGAAAAATCGAGGGGGGGACCAATACTAAAAAAAGAACAATACCAATTCACTGAATAGTTGTTAAAATTTAGAGGGCTGATGTCCAAGCACTGCATCTAGACCATTTATTCCTGTCCTGTCTCTATCCAAAAGCCCAGTAAAAGTTAGAATTATCTACTATTTATTACTGTTTGGTCAATAGGTTTATGTAGGCTATATGCCACCATTTCACATCCAGATAATTTCTGCAGACAAAAAGCTTATCCCTTGTTCTTCTGATCAGAGATTAAAAAGAAAAAAAAACAAAAGCAGAAGTAGTACATAGCTGCCTTAACTTATGTCCTGGTTTGACTTAGGACAGAACTAATTCTATTCAGTCATTTTACTTTTCAGCTCAGTTTCTTCTAACTAACTGCACTTTATGAACTAACTTTCACTGTCTGAATATTTTCACAGACAGTATCTGCTTATCTAGCAGTGATTATGCTCCATGTTTAGAGTTACTACAAAGGATTGATGTGCAGAAAGGCTCTTGCTTATACTTGCTCCTGTGCAGACCAAAGTCACTACTAGATCTTGTCAGGGTGTGCAGAAAGTAAAAGGCCACAGGTGCAGGGAGAAGTGGACACAGGTAACACTAAAGCAAGGTATCCTATTCCATATACATCATAATCAGTATAGAGCTGAAGGATCACAAGAGTCAAGGTCCCTTCTTCAATGGCTGGAGTCTGAGGGGGACTCTATCTGTTCTGCCTTCAATCCAGCTCCTGAATCCAGTTCCCATCTGCCACCAAGTCCAGCCTGGGACTTCCTCCATGCATCAGTGGTGACAGTGACATAACTGCCATCAGAGGGGTTGGGTTCAATATTGGTTTTGTATATATTTAATTTTATTTATTATTATTTTCATGAAAGCTCTTTTAGTTTTCTTTTCCAATCCATATATCTTTCTGCCTTATTCCCTTTCTCCTCCCCTTTGGGAAGGCAGAGGGGTTAATAGCATCTGTCATGGGTCTAGTTGGCTGGCCCAAGTCTAAACCTTGACAACCCATGTTCAAGCACAAGCAATTCTAAGCAATGATTACCTCAAAACAATATTTCATTTTGGTAAATAGGCTAGTCTAGTTTCTACTGCACAACAATCACAGAGATTACGATTCTTGTATGGCCCATTACTGAGTCTGGATCTGATAAAGAAGCTAGGAATACCTCTCCCAAGAGGATTTATATAGGGTTTTCTCCGAATCATAAGCTACAATGCACTCGAGTCCTGACATTGTGAGGCGTAGAGAGTAGGACTCCTCTCTAAAATAGATTCTCTAGGTTAAAAAAAAAAATTGAGGAATCTAGCAGTGTTTCTTTAGGGAAAGCACTCACACGTGAGAAGGCTAGCCAAACAGGGAAAAGGTTCCTTTCCAGCTTCTGCTGTTGATTCCAGCTTACTATCATTACTTTGCTTTGCATGGGAAAGGGTCATCTGTTTTTGCCTTTTTAATAAAACTTTTTTCCTCAATCTGCTTTTCCAACTACAAAAAGGAATCAACAGATCCTTTATCTTACTACCCTTGTGACACAGCATTTGAACCTAGCAGTCTGGAGTTCAGAAGCGCAATTTGTAGAAATGTGAGAAAGGAAAAGAGAGCAGTACATGCTGCCAGCCCCCAGGAAGGGACTGCAGGGCTACACAATTTAGTGTAATGGAAATCACACTCAGGCAACAAGCAGAAAGCCACTAATGCCCTTCTATAAAGCACTAATCTTTGCAAGTTTTAAAGTACATAGTCCATTAATACTCTAATACTACAACAATGCATTTGCAGTCACTTATTTCTAATTAGCCTAACATTATTCTGGTTTTTCCTGTGTAAATATGTATTACTGTTCCTAATGAAAGTCTGTACTTATTTTCATCCCTCTCTCATGAGCCAGGTTTCACTAGATTGACTAATTTATGGTTAGATTTAAATTGCCTTTAAAAAAAAAAGAATAACAAAGAAATTGTTTTCATCTTGTCAATTCAACAAACTGAAAGGAAACATTTTTTTTTAATTCAGATCCACGCTATCTATATTTAGATTCCTTTGGGATTCCCATTAAAAAACAGCAACCAACAAAACAAACAAATCAACCCCCCCTGAACTACCCACTGTGAAGAGCTGCTGCAAAGAATGGTCTTCCTAATTGTTTGTGCATAGAAGCAAACTTGTTTACTGCAAACCATTGCCTGCAAATAATTTGTTTCACTTGAAAAAACAAACAAAAATTAGAATTAACAACCTTCCATGCTATTCATTAAACAGTTATTTGCCATTGTGAAATCAAGACAGATCTTCATTGCCCTAGCCAGACTTTTTTGTGTTTTAGGAGAGTATGTTTCCTACTTCCTGGTCAAATTCATACTTCTAAGCATCATTTCTAGGTGGTTCAGACAATATAGCCACTATATTTTTTTTAACATGCCTTATCTAAATGCAAATAGAAGCTTCAGCTCCTATTAATAGGTTGATAAAAATTTATTAAACTTTTTCAATGTAAAAAAAAAATAATTTAAATTGTTCTGTGCCTTTTAAACCCACTCATTTTAGTTTTTACATACATATACACTTTCCATTCTTTCATCTCCTGAAGTGAGATACCAGCAGGTAGTTCTGGCACTGACACAGTCGTTTGAAGTTTTACATTTCCAGCTGTTTGCATCATATTTTAATACCACTACACAGCAGAACTGCTTACTTTGATATTTGCATTATTTGTCTCTCTTATCCCAATACCATTTGTTCTAATTCACCACAAGCTTGCACTGAACTGCCAAAGTGTTCCTGTTCAGCACAGGGTGCAGAACTGTACTCACAACTTTCTGGGAGCTCCTCTTCGGTCACTCAGTCTCCTCTCTGGTGGGTTTTGGCCAACAACTTTTGATTGCTGTCTTGTGATTTCTCACACCTCTGCTTTTTGCCACAGCTCCTTTTTCAAAAAGCTCTAAATTAACTAATGTTTTCCTAGCCACATTACCCCATTTCATGAGGGATTAAGTGCTAGTCTGCAGCAGCCAAGCTACAGCCTCAGATCAGGATTTAGGTAGCTACATTTTCTTATGGAAGAGAAATGTCTCACGCAGCAGTTGGACTGCATGAACACCATTTTATTGCAAATCAGTATGAACAGTAGGTATTTTTATTAGAAAATGACAGCTTTCTGAAAGTGTAAACAAACCAGGAGGTCAGAGCTCCCTTTTGTTTGTTTTGTGTTTATTTGATAGGCTACTAATTATCTTCCACATTTCACAGTGGTCACCATGATTTTTTTCATGAACACTAACAAGAGGAGTGGTTATTGTCTTTCTTACAAGGAGCATTTCTGTAGATGAAAATTGTAAACAAAAATAATCTTAATGAATAAATAACACATTCTGTATCCAACACCTTAAATAGAGAAGGTAAAGGCCCAGAGCCCCCTTTTCACAACTTTTCACGTCCCAGTTCTCCCATCTTCATTCTTGTGCCTTATGCTACTTTACAGAGTGCATCTACAGGAGGACAATACATCCAGTTGTGTGGGAATGCATTTCAGTCTCCTCTCAACTGAGCAATATAACTATCCCTAAAGAATTCTCAAGTACACACACAATCATGAGCATTACAATGTATGGACTCAACAGGTCCAATAAAAGAAACTGTTTTCCAATCATGTCTTAAAATTTAATACTAATTTGAAATGAAAAAATCCCAACAACAAAACATCTTGCTCCATGTAAGAAAAGCAACTTTTTATTTCTTTTCAAAAAAAAACCTAGAAGCCTCTTTGTAATACATTACATATTTACAAGGCTCCAGAATAATCCTCAATTTTTAGTGACTAAACACCTGAGGTTAAACAAAGGGGTTTAGACAGCTATGCTCCACACTCCAACACAAGTATTTTCACACTCGTCCAAACCAGCAAGCTGGTTAAAGTGTTAACTCAAAATTCATCAGGTTAAGGAAGTAAAATACCCAACACAGCCAAGAGTCAAATTCTCACTTTCAGAAGATAATGCTTTTAACTCCTTTTAATAGGGAAAGAGGGTTGCTTTTTTTCTCTTTCATTTCATCTTCAGCCTCAGTGAAAAAAAGAATCAGTCAGCTCAGTCTTCTATAAGTAAAACCTGAGGGAGGAAAATTGGTACTACTGTAACTAACCCCATCACTAAAGGCACTAGTCTGAATTAATAGCACTGAATTAAGGAAGATCTAATTTCTCCTGCGAGACATTTTCCACTGTGAGATCTTAGAATTCTACAAAGATTGAAAGAACCTGAGACAGAGCTTTGAAGATATAAGTACTTTGTGCACGAGAAATTATAGATGTTGAGATTTACTGGGGATCTAGTCTTGGTTAGAGCATTCTGATGTTTTGTCTAAAAAGCATCATTATTTTTCATAATAATTTCTTTACACTATTATTAAATGTATTCAGTTATACTGAGAACTGCAATAGTAGGAACTTCAGTATAGAGAAAAATACTTGTTCAAAACCCCTATGTTTGTTTAAAAGAAATAGAAAAGGCAAGACTTACTTAAATGCCTAACATGAGCATGAAATGGATTTTAGGCATTTGAATCCAAAACTGAAATTTTTCAAAATCCTGCTTTACCTGAAATGCCTTAGCCCTTAGCCTTCCCCTTAAAAACTTTTGCCTGAATCTTGGCTTTTGACTGTTTCTAGATGTATCTCATTTTCCTCAAGGCTGAGTTTCCCAAGGATGGGGGAAAAGAAAAAGAAAAGGAGCAAATTAGATGACAGCATATAGACATTGAAGTCAAAGGCAGTAAAAACAGTAGAGATGTAAAAACAGTAACTATTATATTTAAACAACCAGGAGTCAACACATACATCTAATTTTTAATCAGCAAAGCTAAAATGATGACTAAAAATATCCCATAATTGAGCTTAGCCAAAAGCATTGACATAAGGACTGAGCTGCAAACCCTCATAATTATTGCTGCTAGAGGCTCCTGGAGTGCCTTGACAACTTCCTGAGGCAGGAAGTAGACACCCCTACCAGAGGGGAAGCAACACGCAATCTGGTGATTACCAATGTAAATGAGCTCATCAGGGATCTCAAGATTGGAGGCAGCCTGGGTGGCAGTGACCATGCACTGGTAGTATTCACAGTACTAAGGGTCAGAACTCAGTCAAAAAGCACAGTTAGGACCTTGAACTTCCAGCTCTTCAAGGAGTTAGTCAATAGGATATCCTGGGAAACAGTCCTCAGATACAAGGAAGCAGAACAGAGCTGTCCAATTTTTAAGGACACTCTTCATAGACTGCAAGAGATCTTGATCCCCAGGTGTAAGAAATTGAGCAAGGAAGAGAAGAGACCAGTGTGGCTGAGCCATGACCTACAGGTCAAAGTAAAAAGCAAGAAGGAGCTTCACAGGTGGTGGAAGCAGGGACAAGTACCCTGGGAAGAGTATAGGGATGCTGCCCGATTACGTAGGGATGAGGTCAGGAGGACCAAGGCACTGTTGGAGCTAAGCTTCTCAAGGGAAGTAAAGCATAACAAGAAGGGATTCTACAGGTATGTCAATGAAAAAAGGAAGATCAAAGAAAACATACCCCCTCTGAAAAGTAAAAATGGTGGGCTGACAACCTCCCTCCCAACACCTCCCAAGTTAAACTGCAAGGTGTGGACAAGGGTGGTCAAGTCCCTCCCACTGTGTGTGAATATCAGGTTTGTGATCACCTGAGGAACACGAAAGTACATAAGTCCATGGGACCTGATGAGATTCATCCCAGAGTACTGAAGGAATTGTCTGATGTAGTCAACAAGTCACACAGTGAAAAGTCTTGGAAGTCAGGTGAAGTCCCTGGGGACTGGAAGAAGGGATTACACCCATTTTAAAAAAGGGTAGAAAGGAGGACCCTGAAAACTATTGCCCTGTCAGCCTCACCCCTGTGCCTGGGAAGATCATGGAGCAGATTCTCCTAGAGGGTCTAACAAGACAAATAGAGAACAGTGGGGTGATGAAAGACAGCCAGCATGGCTTCATCAGGTGCCTGAAAAATCTAGTGGTTTTCTATGATAAGGTGACTACCTTAGACAAGGGATGGCCTATAGATGCAATCTATCTGGACTTCTGCAAGGCTTTTGACATGGTCCTCCACAACATCCTCCTCACCAAGTTGGAGAGATATGGATTTGATGGGTGCACTGTTCAGTGGATAAGAAATTGGCTGGATGTCGCATCCAGAGGGTGCTGGTCAATGGCTCAATGTCCAGATGGAGATCACTGACAAGTGGTGTCCCTCAGGGGTCTGTACTGGGACCTGGGCTGTTTAATATTTTCACCAATGATATTGACAGTGGTATTGAGTCCACCATCAGCAAGTTTGCAGATGACAGCAAGCTGAGTGGTGCTATCGACAGGCTGGAGGGATGGGATGTCATCCAGAGGGACCTGGGTAAGCTGGAGAGGTGGGCCCAGGTGAACCTCACGAGGTTCACCAACACTAAATGCAGGGTCCTGCACCTGGGTCGGAACAACCCTCACTATCACTACAGGCTGGGAGATGAGGTGCTGGAAAAAGGACTTGGGGAAAAGGACTCTGTGGAAAAGGACTTGGAGTATTGGTGGATGAGAACCTGGACATGAGCCAATAGTGTGCGCTTGCAGCCAAGAAGGCCAATTGCATCCTGGGCTGCATCAAGAGAAGTGTGGCCAGCAGGTCGAGGGAGGGGATTCTGCCCCTCTACTCTGCTCTGGTGAGACCTCACCTGGAGCACTGCGTCCAGTTCTGGAGCCCTCAACACAGGAAAGACGGATGGAGCGAGTCCAGAGGAGGGCCACAAAGATGATCAGAGGGCTGGAACACCTCTCCTAAGAGGACAGACTGAGGGAGCTGGGGTTGTTCAGCCTGGAGACAAGAAGGCTCTGGGGAGACCTACTAGGGACCTTTCAGTACCTGAAGAGGGCTTACAGGAAGGCTGGAGAGGGGCTGTTTATGAGGGCCTGTAGTGGAAGGACAAGGGATAATGTGTTTAAATTAGAGAAGAGTAGATTTAGATTGGATATCAGGAAGAAGTTCTTTACATTGAGGGTGGTAGAACAATGGAATAGGCTATCCAGGTAGGTGGTTGAGGCCCCATCCCTGGAGATATTTAAGGTGAGGTTGGACAAGGCTCTGAGCAGCCTGGTCTAGTTGAGGGTATCCCTGCTCACTGCAGGGGGGCTGGACTAGATGACCTTTGGAGGTCCCTTCCAGCCCTAGCCATTCCATGATTCTATTGCACATATGAGGTGGTTAGTGATTCATAAACAAGTTTTCCCTGAATCCAAGTACCTGTAAGTTTGATTTGGTTTATGTGGTCAGACCATGGATATTACTGTAGAAAAAATGAGGATGGGGGAGGATATTCTGTTTCTGCTGTTGAGATGGCATGTTATTGCTACAGTGAACATTAGATCATAGATTCATAGAATCATAGAATGTTAGGGGTTGGAAGGGACCTGTAGAGATCATCTAATCCAACCACCCTGACAAAGCAGGATCGCCTAGAGCAGGCTGCACAGGAACACATCCAGGCAGGTCTTGAAATTCTACAGAAGAGACTCCATGACCTCCCTGGAGAGCCTGTTCCAGTGCTCCATCACTCTCACAGTAAAGAAGTTTCTCCTCAAGCTGAGGTGGAACTTCCTATGTTGTAGCTTATACCCATTATTCCTTGTCCTGTTACTGGGAACCACAGAAAAGAGACTGTCCCCTTCATGCAGGAACAGTAAGCAATGAGGAAAGCTTACTGAGAACAGTAAGCAATGGAAACAGAATGACGGATCATCATCCAGGAATGGTAGTGGTGAGAGAAACAGCTTTCAGTTCCTGCTCCCAACACTACTTTAGCTACTATTTAAAATGAAATGATGACATAGTTGGGGTGTTCTACATCCCAGACAAATGACAACCAATAAGTGAATAAACCATCACATCCCAAGTACTCCCCATGGTGTACATGGGTTATCACTTATTTTCTCAGAAGTTACATAATGTGTAGTCCTAGTGATTCTTCACGAATCCTAATCTTTCTTCCATGTTTATAAATATTTTAGTTTCCTTGTTTATGTGCTATAAATTAACAGTTTAAGAATGAAACCTTAGGTAGAGGGATGCTGGATGTAGGCAATATTTAAGCCTCTAAAAAAAAAATCCAGAATTCAGAACCTTGAAATTTATAGGGCAAAACAGTACATTAAAAAGACTCCAAAGAAATTACTATGGTAAGGAGAAGGAGAAACACATAAATCTTTAATATAATATGAAATTAGTACATCTTTTTGTCTAGCTCCATATTACAACAGCTTTTTGCGGTCTGAACTTTTGTTTTACACACACAATTATTCTAGAAAATTGAAAGAAAAATAAATGAGCCTACTATTTATAATAGAAGGGAGAAGAGGGTACGTTTTAAAGCCATTGTTAGTGCAAATCCTAGCACACAGGAAGTGCATTAAAAAGTGCATATCTTGGCAAAAGTATGAATAAAAAATTGCTAGCACAGTGGGTTTTTTTCCTTTTTGTTTACTGTCAGTATAGGTTTAGTGAGCACAATTGAGATGCCAGAACTGCATCTACTTGTCTGCCAATATAAAGTGGAAGTCTTTGTACATTGCCTGTTACATGGGCACATATTACTGTTGTCTCACTCTCAAAACAGAAAAAAGAAACAAAAGGAAATAAAAGGAGGAAAAAGGAGCACACAATTAAAAGCAGAGACCACGTTTGAAATAATAATAATAAATACTCAAATACCATAACTCTTTCTGGCTCAAATTGACAATAGTTGAGTTCATTAGAAGTAAATGCTATGTAAATTTAGCTGTAATTCTAATTAGAGAGAATAAATCCCTTTTTATTTCACATTTTCTCAGAAACAGATGCAACAGCAGTCAGTTTCTTTAATCACAATTCAGTCTCTTTATAGTTCATACTCTGGACTTAAAAACTCACTCTTTTGGCTTCTTCCTACCGGGGAACTGAATATTTCTCTCTTTCCTTTCTTTTCTCTGTTCTCAACTGCAGGACCCCAGCCCCTCTTTCTCCTCTCTCAGTATGCATTTGCTGGTTCATTTTGAAAGAAAGACAACCAGCGAGTACATATACCAGCTTGATAATACATTATCATTAATCTATATAACTTAACAGCCATAAAAGTACTATTTAAAACACACTGACATTTAAAAATGACAGGTAAATGGTTATAAGCACCTAGTTTATAAACCATAATAATAATATGCTTTCTTATAAATTACCTGCTGGTACTATAACTGGGTGTTTTTTCAACCATATTCCCATTCTGTTACTATGTTCAGATAGGCACATGTTGTACAAGTTTCACTTGATAATCAACCTCTTGCAACTGCATCCTGTCAGATGAGATCAAGACTTACTTGCAGGAGTGGAGCTTCATCATTTCCAGCAGTAATTTATAATCCAAGTTGTTTGCCTGGAGACATTGGTCCCAACTGAAAGGCAGCAAGTGGCAGCAAATAAAGAATGGCTTCTTTGCTTCAGTCTTCACTGCTAAGACTTCAGGAATCCCTCACCCCGGAAGTAAGATGAAAGTCTGGAAGGAGGAAGTCTCTCCACTGGTCAATGAGGATTGGATTAGAAATCACTTGTGTAAACTGAACACACACAAATCCATGGACCCCAATGGGATGCACCCATGAGTACTGAGGGAGATGGCTGATGTTGTTGCTCTACCACTCTCCATCATTTTTGAAAGATCATGGAAAAGAGGAGAGGTTCCTGAGGACTGAAGGAAATCCAATGCATTCCAGTCTTCAAAAGAGGGCAAGAAGGAAGACCCTGATAATTACAGACCAGGCAACCTCACCTCCATCCCTGGAAAGATTATGGATCAGCTCATTCTAGAGATCATCTCTAAGCACATGGAAGAAAAGAATATCAAGAGTAGCCAGCATGTATTTACTACAGGGAAGTCATGCCTGAGTAATCTGATGGCCTTCTATGGTGGTGTGACTGAATGGGTAGATGCAGGGAGAGCAGTGAATGTTGTCTACCTAGACTTCAGCAGAGATTTTGATACTGTCTTGCGTAATATCCTCTTGGGTAAGCTCAGGAACTGTAGGTTAGATGAGGGAATGGTGAGATGGGCTGAGAACTGGCTGAACAACAGAGCTCAGAGTTGTGATCAGTGGCGCAGAGTCCAGATGGTGACCTGTAAGTAGTGGTGTTCCCCAGGGGTCAGTTCTAGGTCCAGTCTTATTCAACATCTTCATCAGTGACCTGGATGAAGGGATTGAGTGTACCCTCAGCAAGTTTGCTGATGATACTAAGGTGGGAGGAGTGGCCGACACACCGGAAGGCTGTGCTGCTATCCAACAGGATCTGGACAGACTGGAGACCTGGGGAAAGGCAAACCTAATGAAGTTTAACAAGGAAAAATGTAGACTTGTACACCTGGGGAAGAACACCACCATACATTGGTACAGGTTAGGGGTATACCAGCTGGAAAGCAGTTACACAAAGAAGGACCTTGAAATCCTGGTGGACAGTAAGTGATCCATGGGACAGCAATGAGCCCCTGTGGCCAAGATCAATGGAATCCTGTGGTGCATAAAGAAAAGTGTGTCCAGAAGGTCCAGGGAGGTTCTCCTACCCCTTTACTCTGCTCTAGTGAGACCATATCTGGAGTATTGTGGCCAGTGCTGGTCTTCCCAGTTCAAGAGAGACATGGAAATACTAGAGAGAGTCCAACAAAGGCTATGAGGATGATTAAGGTACTGGAACATCTATCTCATGAGGAAAGGCTGAGAGCCCTAGGGCTGTTTAGCCTGGAGATGGGGATCTTATTAATATTTAAAACTGTCTGAAGGGTGAGTGTCAAGTAGACTGTCCAGTCTCTTTTCAGTGGTGTTCTGAGATAGGACAAGAGGTAATAGTCACAAACTGGAACACTGGAAGTACTACTGCAACATGAGAAGAAACTTCTTTACTGTGAGGGTGATGGAGCACTGGGACAGGCTGCCCAGAGAGGTTGTGGAGTCTCCTTCTCTGCTGACTTTCAAAACCCACTTGGATGTGTTCCTGTGAAACCTGCTCAAGATGATTCTACTCTGGCAGGGGGCTGGACTCAATGATCCCCAGAGGTCCCTTCCAACTTACACTACTCTATGGTTCTATGATTCTGTGACTGCATTAGAGAGCAATAATAGTGCATATTAGGAGATGTAGGGCACTGTGGTGGGTTGAGCCTGGCTGGGCACCAGGTGCCCACCAAGCCCTTCTATCACTCCCCCCAACCCACGGCAGCACGGCACGCAGGGAGATAATAAAACAAAAAGAAAAGAGCTGTGGGTTATGATAGATAAGATGTTATTCTCTACTTCCCGTCCGCAGGAGATGTCGGGACGAGTCCAGGAAGCAGGGCTCCAGGAACACAAAGCAGCCGCTTGGAGAACAAAGCCGAATGCCCCCCCATCCTCCTCCTGCCCTCTCCCTTTATAGTCGAGCTGATGTCATATGGTATGGAATATCCCACTGGTCAGCTCAGGTCGGCTGTATCCCCTCCCCCCATCTTGCCCCCCATCCTCTGATGCCGTGTGAGCACTGGCAGTGATAACACGGGTGTGTTATCAACACCCTCCAGCTCCCAGTGCTGCAGCGTGAGGGCTGGATGGGGAAAAGCAGCTCAGCCAGACCCACTACAGACACAGAATTGGTTTCACATAAGGAATGAGAGAAAAATTTAGACATCAACTCTAACTCTTCCTTTATATGACTTACTTTAGAATGGATAGCAGAGATTAAGGTGTAAGGCTGGAGGTAGAAGCAAGTACTTTTGAGACCCCCAAGGTTAATCTAGGTTTGGATGAAGGAGTCATCCATTGCTGAGCCACTCTATGTACCTTAGCAGGCAGGATGAGGATCAGAATTAATTTTCTGGATTTTCTTGAAAGGCACATGCTCTTCAGGGGGGGCACAAAACAGTGACCTGTATGTGGAAGAGGGATTGAGCTCAGCAAGTTGTAAAGTGTACCATTTTCAGGTTTTTCTCCCCCTCCCACCCCTCCCTTATAGAAGTCTTCAAGATGAAATTCATTCTAAACTAGCATAACTCCCCCGACAAAGCACCCTGTCAATGGTCTACATTCCAAAATTCTTATTTCAGGGAAAATAGAAGTTGTTTCCACTCGCCTAAGTATATGTATCACTAAAAGTTTTGTTGTACTTTTTCATGGTTTTAAATAATAGTACTCTGCACCCTTGCCAAGACAGAAAAAAACGGGGCATAGTTAAGTGGCACAAGCAGGCACACACAAGCATCCCCTCCATGTTCTATGATATACATCTGATTCTGACATGTGTCTCTGTTGTTTGAACCAGAGTTTATATTCAGTGACCAAAATGTACAACTTTTGCACAGCAACAATATATACAGATTATTTTTAGTTCAAACATGTGGCACTACTCATTGTGCAGCTGCTTTCATGCATTAATGCATTGTGATACAAAACCCTAACTGCAAGAACCCAAATTAATTGCAAGCAATGAGACATTTTGGACTGAAAACCCCTTTTGACTACATAGGAATTGAGTTGTTGACTTTTCAAGCTACAAGAGATATGAATCATGGAAAATATTTCATTCTTAACCCCTCAAAGTACCCAGTATTCCTGAACTAATGCAAAATGCAGTTATGTGTTGGCTTAGAAATTACAACTTCTCTGCCAAAGGTTAATTTAGACTATTCATCCAAGATCAGTTGCAAGTTTTTAAAACTGTAAATAAATTCTTGTTCCTAAACAGCACAGGTTTTGAAAGCATGGAGCATAACCCACAGTCTATAAAAGGAAAAGATTTAAAGCAGAAATGGGACATTTGACTTCTGCATATTTGGAACATTTAATCACCCGCTTGGTTATATGGAGTAAGTTAGACTGGCAGCTATTCCTCAGCTCCTTTATGAAAGTACATTTCATTAATAGTGTCTTAATACACTGTAGGATGATTTAGAATTTAGTCCTGCATCTTTTACAGAGACAGAGAACTGTAGAACTCCTCTTTGTTTCAGGAGGTAAGGGGCCCAAAGATTCTAACTGCCTGAAGGTACAGACTGCAACTTTTTCTTCTGGTTGAACAATGGTGTCTATTTTTTCACAGTCATATTGCATGATTTTAATGTACACATAAACCCATTGTCGGAGACAGTGTCGGGGATGGTGTCATATCAAGGACTGTTTGTCTCAACACTGCTGTACCTGTAAACATCTGACCTCAGACTGAGTGGCAGCTGAACCACACTGCTCAGGGTCCTGTTTTGTACAAGCTCAAGTATGGGGCTGATTCCAAGAACTGCAACCCAACCCCTGAGCATGCACCCAGACCCAGGGCTTGGAAGCTGAGGGGTCCAGAGACCCCACAAAGATCCCCCAGAGATGGTATTGGGCATGCGTACCACTGCCAGCTGGTAGGTGGGGTTAAGCAAAGCAGCTCCAGAAATATGCTAAATAGTTCTCCAAAAGGGGATGAATATTCAACAGGACAGTATGATAAAAGAGTAGGAACAATGAGCATTGGGGTACAGTGTGGGCTGCGCAGCATGCATGCATTTGGTAACATCAAGAAGTAACATCAGGGAACCAACATAATGGGAAGGAACATCAGGGGAAGGAACAATGAAGCATGAAAGAATGTTTTCCATTGGACTCGGACTGACAGAACACTGCAGACCTGTGGTAGTGGCTAGAGTGACTGACCCTTTCTTCCTTTCTTTTCTTTTTCTCTTTCTCTCTCTACTTTGTGAACACATTGTTGGTCAAATACAGTCGCTTGGCGCTTGAATACACTTTGAATCTTGATTCTGTTTCCGAGAATACGATCAAAACCTCGCTCTGGTCTGCGACCGGTGCAAGAAAATCCATTAATACTAGAATTAGTACGAGGATTTTAGTCTCATTCTATTAGACTGAGAGAGCTATGCAAAACCTAAGCTTGTTTTTAGCTGTAAGCACAGGGAAAAAAAGTCTAAGGTATAAAAGGACTTTCTCAGGACTTACACTGCCATAAAGAAATGCAGCTGGGGAGGCAAAGTAATTTTTATGAGCTCTAGGCCTCAGACAGAGAAGTTTTGGCAGATTTAGCTGTGACACTTGAAAACACTGATGCTATTGAATCACCTCATACCACCCCTTTGCTGCAGACAATTGCTCACATAAACTTAACATCCTGAGCCTGCCTTTCATAGTATAATCTTAGCACACATTTACATTCACTGTCAGTTTAACTCAGTGAATTCATGCTGGCAATTACAATATTAAAATAAACATGTGTGTTGTTCTGTCTTGAGGGGGAAAAGAAAAATAGGATATTCAGGTCACTAAACTCTCAAAACAACCACATCCACCAGAGATTCCTGTGTAATTTCATCCCATTTTCACTTTTTTTTTTCCATCTCTGAGATTTTTGTGGGTGCATGTGGGAGCACAAAATTGTAATTCTGTTTAGACTGTAAGAAAATGTGGGTTAGACAGATTCAGCCCTGGCTCAAGTCGATAGAAGCTTATTATTTACAGTTAGATGTAAGTTTAAAATTAAAAACAATAAAATATTTAACATAATTCTTGATGTTACTAGAGCAAATTCCTCCAAGTTGAGGATAGCAGCATTACGAGGCATAGGTGAATCAAGGTTAGGTGAGCACAAGGGTCAACAGGTAGCAAATAATCTACACTGCCATTCAGTGTGTGTGCCAATGCACTGTTTCTGCCAGGTGCATCCACTGACGTAAATACTTTTCCAGTCAAAGAGTTACAAGAGACCTGTGACATGCCTCAAAATAGCAGCCTACTTGCAGTTTTAGATGTGGCTGTGATCTTAAAAAGTCAGGTGCTGTGTTGCAAGCAGTCAGGAGTGTGTTTACAGCCTCAGAAGCTGCTCAGGGAGTAACTATACTTCCTGTAACTCCATTCAACACTACTGCACAGGAACTGGGTGCTCATATTTATTTCAAATGGACATCATCTCTGGTCTGCAACAGCTGGACTTTAGTCAGTAATGCCTTGGTAAATATACAGTCTGAATATTGTCACTGATCGACTCATCAGTGTCCTCCAGAGCAGGGAAATCTGGTGTCTCCATAGCAGAACTCCTCCAGTCCACAGACCTGTCTGCTTTCCATCTCTCAAATACTTGCCCTGCATGACAAAAGATGCACAAAACCGTAATGTACCTGGTGGACAGCCTGATGTCAGACTACTATTTTCTTGGAAGTGGCTGTTGTTGATGGCCTTATCTTCAGAGTCTTCTTCTTAGTAGGCATTCACTATCACTAAGAAACATCCCATAAATAAGAAGCTTTCAGTTCAAAGGGACAACAGAGTATCTTTTTTTTTTTTTTTTTCCTCCCAGGCAGCCCTTATTTTTTATCTGACAGACAAATCAAAAACTGTCTGCAGAAGACTGAATTTCTGTCCCAGCAGCTGTACAAGGGAAATTGGAGCAGATAACCCATGTGTACATATAAGAGAGATTTTTCATCTGGTCCATTTAGCCTTTTTCAATCCACTACACTATCTGCAGAGAATAAGTGACACTCCTGAATGTCAAAAATCCAGATGCCCTTTTTAAGGTCACGTTGATTGTATGCATCACTTTGCTGAATAGCATGAAGAAGACTAATTATAGATGTACTCTGAGTTGTTCTAATGAAAGTATCATTCTGTTTAAGAATAATCAAATTTTGTACTCATATGAAGCAGTTCTAAAGTAATTTTCTTAAATGGATAAGGACATTTTTTGAGGCTGCGGAGACCACAGCAACTTACTAGATCAATGAAAGCCTGCAAAATATCAGCTTCTGCAAATTTGCCTTGATAAAGTCTTGACCAGATTGTTCCCTGGGAATTTTTCAATTGTTTGCATCCATCCTGCAATAAGATTTTGGAATTCTGCTCCCTGCCTGTGGTGGGTTGACACTAGCTGGGCACCAGGTGCCCACCAAGCCCTTCTATCACTCCCCCCAACCCCCGGCAGCACGGCACGCAGGGAGAGAATAAGACGCAAAGAGCCATGGGTTATGATAGATAAGATGTTATTCTCTACTTCCCATCTGCAGGTGATGGTGGGATGAGTCCAGGAAGCAGGGCTCCAGGAACACGTAGCAGCCACTTGGAGGACAAAGCCGAATGCCCCACATCCTCCTCCTGCCCTCTCCCTTTATAGCTGAGCTGACGTCATATGGTATGGAATATCCCACTGGCCAGCTCAGGTTGGCTGTATCTTCTCCCCCATCTTGCACCCCATCCTCTGGTGCCGTGTGAGCACTGGCAGTGATAACACGGGTGTGTTATCAACACCCTCCAGCTCCCAGTGATGCAGCATGAGGGCTGGATGGGGAAAAGCAGCTCAGCCAGACCCACTACGCTGCATAATGCAGAAACAAGTCTGTTGATGGGAAAGCTAGTTGTTCTAGACTTCTTAGTGAGGATCTTTTGATCTTATTGCTACCTGGGCCAGGTTCCCTTCTATTTTCCCTGATTGTCACTGCATGTGACAATGGAATCTACAGTATTTTATAGTCACAGCCTTTTCTTTACCCAGTTTAGAACAGACTATTTCAGTTGTAAGGGACCTACAGTGATCATCTAGTCCAACTGCCTGACCAATTCAGGGCTGAACAAGTTAGTATGTTAGTGAGGACATTGTCTAAACACCTTCTAAATACTGTCAGGCTTAGGGCATTGACCACCTCTTTGGGAAGCCTGTTCCACTATCTGACCACCCTCTTGGTAAAGACATGCTTCCTAATCTCCAGTCTAAAGCTCACCTAGCACAGCTTTGAACCATCCCTACGCATTCTATCACTGGATCCCAGGGAGAAGAGATCAGCACCTCCCCCTTCCTCTTCCCGTCTTCAGGAAGCTGTAGAGAGCAATGCCTTCATCCTGCAGCTTTACTACAACACTTCTGCACCTCTAGCATGTCCTGTGATTGAAATAGTGTAATTATACAGCACACAGAAGTAGTCCTACTGTCTCTTTCTGAATTCAGTCATTTCATTATGGGACAAGACCACCTTCAGGGATGGCAGCTGTGGTAATGGAAGAGAAGCTCTAATGCTGATCTCACTTGAGCTTTGGTAGGATCAGTATCAGCTATTGTACTTTTAGTTGTTCTAGCTTATATGTACACACAACCTTGCACTGATACACAGCTAGTGCTGCCTCTACGTGGGATCCTCTACTTCTATCACTGCAAGTCATTTATAGTCAGGATTTACAGAAAGGATTGGTTTTGACTTGTTTTTTTTTCTTTTACACATTTTAGCCCTTTTCAATGGATGCAATGGTTTAGCTTGACAGCTGAGATAGTACGTGGCTACCAGGCAGAATTATCAAAGGACCATGAGCTCAATAGAGATCCTAAGGTTAACAACCAATTTATCTGAGGAGATAAACTTTTTGCTGGGATAGCAAAGAGTTCACTGTAACTTCAACTTACTACACTATTGTTTTTGCAAAATTCAGTCAAACACAGAGGCCAACGGTAGAAAAGGAAAACACTGCATTCCAGCACTGACTGGCCAAGCCACTTGCCATAATATTTGAAAAGTCAGGTGAAGTCCCTGGGGACTGGAAGAAGGGACACATTACACCCATTTTTAAAAAGGGTAGAAAGGAGGACCCTGAAAACTATCGCCCTGTCAGCCTCACCCCTGTGCCTGGGAAGATCACCAAGTTGGAGAGATATGGATTTGATGGGTGCACTGTTCAGTGGATAAGAAATTGGCTGGATGGTCACATCCAGAGGGTAGCAGTCAATGGCTCAATGTCCAGATGGAGATGAGTGACAAGTGGTGTCCCTCAGGGGTCTGTACTGGGACCTGGGCTGTTTAATATTTTCACCAATGATATTGACAGCAGGATCGAGTGCACCATCAGCAAGTTTGCAGATGACAGCAAGCTGAGTGGTGCTGTCGACAGGCTGGAGGGATGGGATGTCATCCAGAGGGACATGGATAAGCTGGAGAGGTGGGCGTAGATGAACCTCATGAGGCTCAACAAGACTAAGTGCAGGGTCCTGCACCTGGGTCGGAACAACCCTCACTATCACTACAGGCTGGGAGACGAGGTGCTGGAAGAGAGCTCTGTGGAAAAGGACTTGGGGGTTTTGGTGGATGAGAAGCTGGATGTGAGCCAACAGTGTGTGCTTGCAGCCCAGAAAGCCAATTGCATCCTGGGCTGCATCAAGAGAAGTGTGGCCAGCAGATTGAGGGAGGAGATTTTGCCTCTCTACTCTGCTCTTGTGAGACCTCACCTGGAGTACTGTATCCTGTTCTGGAGCCCTCAACACAGGAAAGACATGGACCTGATCGAGTGGGTCCAGAGGAGGGCCACAAAGATGATCAGAGGGCTGGAACACCTCTCCTAAGAGGACAGACTGAGGGAGCTGGGGTTGTTCAGCCTGGAGACAAGAAGGCTCTGGGGAGACCTACTAGCGACCTTTCAGCACCTGAAGAGGGACTACAGGAAGGCTGGAGAGGGGCTGGTTACGAGGGCCTGTAGTGAAAGGACGAGGGATAATGTGTTTAAATTAGAGAAGAGTAGATTTAGATTGGGTATCAGGAAGAAGTTCTTTACATTGAGGGTGGTAGAACAATGGAATAGGCTATCCAGGTAGGTGGTTGAGGCCCCATCCCTGGAGATATTTGAGGTGAGGATGGACAAGGCTCTGAGCAGCCTGGTCTAGTTGAGGGTATCCCTGCTCACTGCATGGGGGCTGGACTAGATGACCTTTGGAGGTCCCTTCCAGCCCTAGCCATCCTATGATTCTATGATTCTTTCCTGGGATAAAGTGTGTAGGACATCCCTTTGTCCAGCATTGTTTCTATTACTATGTTCTATAAGGTCTTATTAATACTGGTGAAAATGAGTTTTGAGCTGCCCTTCAACATACTTAATCACATTTAACAGCAGAGACTGAAATTATGTTCTGATAGCTATTTGGTTAATTGTGTTTTGTGCCTAACAGTTATACAGTCAATACAAGAGACCTGGTACTCTAACCTGTAATACTTCTTTAAAATGTGAAACTATAAAAATCCCGTTTTCTTTCTTTCTTTTACACATATGGTGGGACTGGTTTACTTGGACAATATCTTCCTTTCTCCTTTCCTTTAAACATTTCTTTACCTTAAAATCTTCAGTAGATTTAACAACAGTTAAGCAGCTGTCTTCACAGTTACATTGTGATGTTTCCATTAACCCACACCTATCTTCTCGTATTTATATAGAAGCAATAGTAGTGGTTGTGCGCTTTAGATCCTGCTTTATCCCATGCTTATTTTCCTTTCTTCTGGGCTATATAATTTAAGACAGCAGTATTTCTTCGATCTTATTCCCTATATATTAAGAACACAATTAGCTATATTTCAGACCCGTGTTATGTACATATTTCTTTTTGCTAAAAAAATGTTCCTCCACAGATCTTCATGACTTAGAAATACTATTAGGTCACCATGACTGAGCGATACTAAACAGATTTCAGGTGTGACTGAGCTTTTAAGTGTTAAGTGCAGAATTCTAGTGCATTTTTTGTACTGTATACAAATTTATTCGTGTTTCTGCAAGTGGCTAAATCTTCTCAAATGAACTCCATAAGGCTTTACCCTCACTGCTACTGAGTGTAACATTTATGTTACATGACTTGTTATTTCCTACACATTAACAAGCTTCCACAATCGCTTACCTTCGTGGATTCCTTGATTATCCATTTATTGTCTTCAATTAACACATTTCAGACACTGTTACCAGCAAATTCCTTTTCTTTTGACTACACATACAGCAGCCAAGTATTACAGCTTCTCTGACCCACTCCAGATGCAAAGTGCCCTCTACAGAATAGAAAGCAGCAGGATTCAAGAAAAACCCCCTCACTGATACACTCAGTCTCAGTGGAAGTGGTTAAAGTTGCAGCTCCAACAGAAAAACCTGTCCCAAGCAAGACTAAACAGGTAGCTAGGCTCCAGGGAGAGAAGGGGGAGTGGGGAGGATGAGTTAGAGATAGCACAGCTTAGATTTGACAAGTTGTATAAAAGCTGGCTATTGCTACTAAACATTTTTAATAACTGCATCTTATGCACTTGTAAATTTAAATACAAACTTAGACATTTTCTTCTACCACCTTCTCTCCAGAAAAATGTCATTGTAAAAATTGTAGGAAATGTTCTGGCGTATGCAGTAAGATGTAGGAATAAAGTCTGCCTCACAGGCCTCTACCTTGCTGTTGCTAATCCTCAACTACATATATTGATGCCAGTACATTATATTACTGAACTGATAAAAATAGACACTAGCATAGTATATGAAGTAACCATGATTTTCTCAGAATATGAATGAGGCAGACTTTCCAAATGAAGATGTCAGATCAGACTTGAAAAAACTGACTTTGTCAGCACCTGTTCTGATACAAGGCCTAAAGGCATGATTAAAGACTCTGGTTTTGTGTACTGGATTGAGGAAGTTGCAGTTTATACTTGGGACTAACTATACAGCAGCACTGCAACCTTTAAATCTTTTAACATTAGGGATACCAAAAAAATGCTCTGTGTTTGGGTTTTTGAAGGACCCATAAGAACTTATACTATAGCATCCTGCAACAGCATATATCATAACCATAATTTTCTCCTGTTTTCAAAGTGTGCGGTAAATCAATTTTCCTTGCTTGTGCTCAGAATCTTAAGCACTACTAGGATTATCTTTGATGATTAAAGATCAAAATCTTACAGTACATTATGAAGATAAGTAAAAAAATATTAGTTCTCCTACAGTAACCATATTCCCTGTAGAATTTGTTGTAACACGTGTCCAAAGATATGGTACAGCACACAAATCCATCCAAAACATCTTCTCCAAAGGGTAACCTAATGGAAAAATGACTACACAGCCATCCCTCAGACCACTCTCCTACACAACTGCATCAATTAGCAGCTGCTGCACACATTCTGCATGCTGCATTTCTCACCCTTACATAAACTTAATTACTCTTTATGTAATTTCTAGTACTGCATCTGCTACTTGATAACTGTGTCTTGGCAAGGCGGGGTGATTATTTAGCTAGCCCTATGTAAGTATATCCCATAACACAGAATATGGTCTGTGATCCAAAGCAGGATTTTGCCAGGTCTCATTATTACTAACATTTTCTGCTTTACTTTACAATATTATATGGGACCTGAAATACTGCGTAAGTCCTTTCTACTCCCTTATCCCACAAGGAAATTTCTCCACAATTGAGAGGTGGAGAACAGGAATCTTCCATCTTTCAAACTTGTCCATTTTCTTTCTTGGTTCCAGGGTCTACCTAGTTCTTTACAGTTTTAAAATGTGCTTGTAGCAGAGACCATTTTAAATGGTCTCTTTTTCATCTTTTTCCTATATGAGAAAAATTCTAGCCAGTTTTCCACTTTGAAAGCCATTTTAACAACCTCAGAACTATTGTGAACTCTCCAATACAATTTAATTTCCTGGGAAATTAAATGAAAAATCCCCCAAATTTTCACCTTGATAAAACTAAATGTAACAGATTTATCATGAGAAGAACAGAAAGAAGCCCAGAATTATATGGAAAACTGACGAATTTTCTTTATTACTTGCAGTTCATGGTGGGTTTGTAGCTTGCACCCTGTCCCTCGACCCCCCCCCCCCACACCCCCAAGTAGTTTTTGTAGTCTTTTTGATTAACCCTTTGCATTACATTTCCTTGGGGGATTTTCTCCAACTTGACTACCAAGTTTGCTGACTGTGAAAGACATCTTCAGTTTTCTTCTGCCGTGCAGAGCTTACAAAACTCTTTTAACTTCTTGATGTTTCTGTCTAAAAATTGATGCAATTAACACACAAATTAGACCAGGGTAATACCTACTGAATTGTCAAACCCAAATATTTGCCAAAATATTAGCTGTATATGATTTAACTGTCAAAAATCAGAATCACAATGTTTAATGTGCATACTCTTGTCAGCTTAGACATCTAACGGGGGGGGGCGGGGGGGGAGGAAGGGTGTAAAAGCCAAAAAGTGGTAAGTAATTGAGAGAGCAAGGAACAAATTATGACTGTTTTTTCAAGGCAGGAATTTCCAAATTAACACTGCTTTTAAAAATAGTCCTATGAATATTCAATATCCTATTTGGAGCAAGGCAAAATTTATCAAAAAGAAATTTCTCTGGAGTTCAGCATTTACCTTAAAAGCAGAAAAAGTACAGTAGGTCATGGCAAATCTACAATTTGGCTACAGAGACTCAAATACTGACTTTTCCTGCTTTGACTCACCTGAAAGACAGAACCAACAGTAGCTGCTACCTTAGAGAGTGCATGCTGCTCAAACTTCCTGAATACACTGGAAAACCACATTGTGCTGCTGGCAGAAATTCCTGTGTCAGGTGCATGTCTTCTTTCCACTTTTTACTGCTTGCCTCTTTGCACTTTTTACCGGCTTGCCTCTCTCTTGCAGCTAGCACTGGTAGGAGTATATAACTTCTTTTTAACCATGACAGCAGCTCCTGCTGCTTTGCCCTCTCACAGCAATATGCCTTCTTTGTCTTACATTGATACAAATCTTGGAGCCCCAACTCCTAGTGGATGCACAGACTCATATTCTCCTCTTTTACTGTCAGAGTGGTGTAATAAGACATATAAAGATACAGCTGAAATTGAGGTTGTCAGAGTGGTCTAGAGGAGGTACGTTACAGAAGTAGCTTGCAGCTGAGTGCCTTACTCCTTTTGGACCTTAATAAATGCATTCTAGAAGTAGTACAAACCTTAGAGAAGTGATCAGTTTCTAGGAGGCTTGCATGACAGTCCAACGTCTGTGCTAAGAAGAAATAAACTATAACTGTGCCTTCTGGAACTCACACTTACAGATTACCTGTAAGGGAAGAGTCTGAAAAAAATAAAAGCCTGGCTAAAGTAGCACTTCTTATTTGTGGTATCAAACTGAAGTTGAAAACAAACAAAACCAAACAAATACATCCGCTTCCAATCTTTCCTAGTTTTTCCAAATCAGATATGAAGAACATATTTTTGTTCTCTCAAGAACAGAATTGTTCTCCCACAGTATAATTGTGTCTGCTACACTCACTCTGAAGACACCTTATATGAAAAGTTTGGGTAAAGAATAAACTATTCATTATCAATCCCAAACATACACAACATAGGCAGGTAAACCAAGGGTACTAAAAAAGCCCCATCCAAGTCACACAAAGAGTTTTGGATCATATTCCAGGGAATTCTCTTACATTGTGGTACTGAGCTGTAAAGCTGTTATATGATGTTTTTCAAAGACATAATTCATTCCAACGTGTTGTAACATTTTTGCCTTAAAGTTTGCCATCAGCAAGCAGAATCCCAGTTTGGGCATAAATACTTCTCCCTCCCAATCTCTGCACTTCTTTTGTTTTCTTCTCCCTTTCAAAAGCTCAAATTCTCCCATCGTGCTCCATTAGGAAAAAAGGGATACCTACCTCAAAGTAGTACCAGTTTTATTTATTTGCAAAACAGTTTGAATTCTTCTTTGGAGTATAAACTGCTTCTACCTCCTCAGAAACACTAATAACCCATGGCTGTATGAGCTGTGGTCATCTGCTGTCCTTAAACAGATGCTTCACTAGGCTCTACATAAATCATTAGCTCACAGTGAGATAAAATGCTCATTCCTCCATCACACAGCAGTGTTCAAATTTCAGGGTGAAGGCTTTGCACACAATTAATCATGTCTTTCATAGGAGCATACATACTGAATCATATTTTACACAAGCTTATGAATAGGATTAATGCGCACAGCTTACTACAGGATCTTGACTGACTTCTCTTTGGTTTCAGTCACTGAGGGGCAGATTGGTCTTTGAAGGAAAATTTAACACTGACTTTTTGTAATAATGGCCTAAGCATGAAATCTGACATTAAGAGCATATTTTAACTATTTTACTTTCCTGCCCAATGAAGCAATCAGCAAACAGCTGAGCAAGACGAGGCTTATTCATATTTCTAAGTGAGAGGGAAACTTTGAAATTAGCAGGAAATATTGGGAGTTTATAGTACAGTTGAAACTTGGTAGCCATAGTACCCTTTTCCTTATCACACTGATATAGTTAGGCTCATAGAATTTTATCTTTTTCATTGAGAAAACAGTAAAGCATGAAATAGGTGTGGTTCTTACTATATATTCATAACCTGAGGGCACTGTACTGTGCAGGTAGAATCCTGTACTGCTCATCCTTTGAGATCCAGGGCTAAAAGCACTTCAAGATACAGAGAGAGCATGGAGAGTTTATTTTAATTCCACTGTAATATTAAATTTTGCTTTTGCAACAATATAAAGAGTTCCAATTACTCCTATTATGTCAAAAACTGTAAACTCTGCTTTAAAGATTCAGAGTTTAAAGGCTTTGGCCCTGTTTGGCAGTGCTAAATAAGACAACTGCTTGCTTGCCCTTTTCTGGAACAGTATCATGATAGGTCTGCTGTAACTATACTATGTTTCAGACATCATCAATATCTGTTCAGGTTCATTTGCTGGTTTTTTTTTGTCCTAATCTACCAGCCAACTAATAGCTTATGCCTTTTTCTGACCTGATCAGAAGCTAGTAGAATGAATGACATCTGCTTTTTAATTTTCTTATACACTTCTCACAGGGTTCAATATTCTCATTTTAACTTCAAAATAAAAAGATGACAATAATTTGTTCCATCTTGGTGAACACCCAAGCATTTCAGTTTCTGTTCTGAGCTGTACTCTACCATAGAACTCTTTCTTGCCACCAGAACAGATGTAATGGATACTCATTTAAATGAACTGAAAAAATACTACTAGAAAAAATAAGCCATGAATAAGATTATACTGAGATATGATTTTAAGGCAAGTTAGAGAAAGAACAAGAGTTTCAACATGTTTCTGCAAATATTTTGTCCCATGTAAGTAATAAATATATTCTAATTGGAAAGTAAATTGCTTTACGTGCTTCTTCCTGACAGCATTTTTATGTCAAACTACATCAGGATTTTCCTTTGAAGGACCTTTCATAAATGGAGACATATCAGGCTGAACTAGTCCCTGCATACCATACTCTGTTTACTGAAATCTTAGGAAAAAAATGAAAATATCTAACTTCACACTGGTGCGGAATCATCTCCTGTTAATCTTTTCCTTGTCAAAGGACCCGTTACATTGATTTATGCAAATAATTAATATAAAAGAAAAAGGTTAATTGGTATTCCACTATATTGCATCAGATTAACGTGTATATCCCTCTCATCTCAAAGAGCTTTTAAGTTCTGTTTAGGAAGGCAATTGAAAATCTAACATCCTTCACAACTGTATGTTTATTGCATTCTCTCACAGTCCTGTGCCCCATTCTGTTTTCCCAAATATTTGAAATAAAATTAGTTCTAATTTTGTTCTTAATGGGACAAGGTAATAAAAGAGAATAGGAAGCAAAGCCATTAAGGAAAAGTTTTGGCAGGTATATCAAATGAATCATTAAGTGCGCAGTCTTTGCTCAACAGTGCAAAGAGAAGTTAATTCCTGAAAGTTTTTGCTAGGAGGCATCGTGTAGCATCTCCAGAGTATGTGGGGTAAGGGTGGGGGCTGGGGGACAGCAGTGATCCAAGGAGAGTTAGGGATTAGATTCTTGAGAGATAACAAGAGTCATCTAGGATTAATAAAGCGAACAAAGTAAGGGAAAACATTGACTGTAATGAAGTCTATTGATTACGAAACAGCTTCCAAAGGGAGTAGTGTTTGCCTTTTAAAAATACAACCAATCAAGGCACTAAAGACTGGCTTGTAAAAAGACACAGCTGTACTAACAGAGAGTGGGAATCGACCTTGGGAGAGGTAACTTTTTAAATTTTTTTATGCACAGGGTAGTATATATGTATGAGTGCAAAATGTAGTAAATGTTTTCACCTGCCCCTACACAAGTGTCAATGTCATTGTCTGCAGGTGCCACCTGGTATTGTGGTTTGCATGAACAAGCTACCCATCCTACCAGTCAAATGTTTGCAGTGCCTATAGACAAGCTCAGTGTTCCACATGTGTTTTACTACACTGAGACACATAAGCCACTGAATTCCAGATTCCCTGTATCTGAAACTGACGTAGGTTTCTTTAACCAGTCGTAGAAATTACACTGGGAAAAAAAAAAAAAATTAACCCCACTCTTGACTGGAAGGTGTTCATGTTTCTACATCCACCTAAACCAAACCTGGTTTTATTCTACTATACTCACAGAAGCTTCATTCACAGGATTATCTATTTAGTTCCTTCCAAAGAAACAAATATACATTCTTGTCATAACTGGGAAGTCCCAAAGATTAATTCTGTATTGTGAAAGACAACTGTATGGGTTTCTTTTCTGTTTTACTAGAACCCATACGTGGGAAGTCAAAGCATGCATCATGCTGTTTGAAAAAATAGTAGCTTTCTGGAGGGAAAAGGTAATAATTCTGTTCATTCCCTGTATCTACCCTCTCCCTCAACAAATTAATTTAAATTTGCCCGCTCCTTGACCCTTATTCTCCCAAACATTGATTCAGCGGTTTCCTCAGCATAGAATTTTAGCAGCCATATAATCTACTCCTCAACAGGAAAAGCATGTTATACACAGATATAAATTAGATGGATGAAAGCAATACCTAGCTTATTATTGTTTTTATAAAACAATCAGTGATGTTAAGGAACACATTTTGTCTTAGTCACAAGTTATCACAGCATGGAAAAACAAAACCAAACCCAAACCAAAAGAAAACAAAACAACAATAACAACAAAAACACACACAAAAAAAAACCCCAACAAATAAACAAACCCACACAAAACAAAACAAAAAACCCAAACAAAAACAAACCAAACCACCACACCACCAAAAAACACACAAAAAAATCTCAAATGCATGTGGTTGCACCTCAATTCTTAGATAACTTCCCAAAATGGCAGTGCATACAATAACCTACAGGCCCAAATTCTTTCCTAATATACCAGTGGTGACTTCAATAAAGAAACAGGTTCAATGAATAAATCTTGATTAATCCCATTTAATTGTGTATTTGGTTCACTATTTCAATGTCATCAAGCCCAGCTACCTTTCTATGTATGGTTTTGAGGGAGTTCTCCTCCCCCTTCACTCTCATATATATTACATTTCTGGCTTACATTTGAAGTTTAAAAATCAGTAGTCTGCTAAAACTATGTGGAAAAAACATCTGGTCCTGGAATCAGATTTAGGCTTTCCACACCTCAGCCCACAAATTGTGGTGATTTGCAACCAGAGCCTTGGAAATCAAGTTCTATCTAATTGGAACATTTGGTATGAGGACATGATGTTTCTCTGTAGGCTCCTAGAAGGCAATTTAAAGAGATGTTCCTGGCCTTGTTTCCAAAGAATTATATCTGACCTTGTGGGTTTGCCATGATTGTTGCATAAACTGTCAAAGCTGGGAGAACTAGTAGGATTTTTACAGATTGTTGAGAAAAGTCAGTCAGTGAAAGAGCTCATCTAAAACTCTACACTTATAAGGATAATTGAAATAGGGTCACTATTTCAATAAAGTGACAGAAAATGGTAGTATTACAGAATAATTAACAATCTGTAATACCCTCAAAGAAAAACTAAAACAAATACACTCATAATTTCTCTCTTGATAGATAATTAACCCTTAAGTCAAAGGAGATATGTACCTACCCTTATTAAATTTCCAGGGAACTAAATGAACTCCAAAATGGCAGTTAAGTGTGACTGAACTTGTTGCCTTCCAGTCATTCAGTAATTGTGTACAAATATGGCACAGCATTTTGTAGGATTAGGGCAAAATAAATCATGAAAGACATGAATTGCACAACTGTGAAGCATGCTAATCTCTTACTACCACTATAATCATGCCAGGTCACCATTAAGTTTCTGTGTTGGGAAGTACAGATCTGATGATATTACAGTGCACATTGATTCTGGCTGTTTGCTGGAGATACAAGTGAAAGCTTTGGAGAGAGTGGGAGTGAACTAAGACAATACAAAGTAATATTTAAACTAAAGGAAAGAGATTTTCATACCTTGGTTATTTGTTGGGGATATTTACACAGTATTTTTTATTACTAAATGCAGTTACTTTATATACTGTCTGAATAGAATTATGTTCCATGGGTTCATTAGTTAACTTCCAGTTAATTTATATCTGAAGGGAGACAGACTTTACTCAAATACTATTTCCCCAAAAAGTACAAAGCTCCATGCTTTAGTGCTCAGATACAAGACCTGAGTATTTTCTTCTCAGCTAATGGAAGGAGGAATAATTCAGTTTTAGCTTCTCTCAAGTTCCAGCTCGTACTTTAAGAGTTACTAGAGTTTCTCATATGTGGCTAACACCCTCAAAAAGGGCAGAAGAACAAGCAAATATCCTTCTGGTATTTATTATTCTCACTTTACAAATAAGCACAGGTGTTCACTGCCATATTCAAGCATTTTTATGCTTCAAGTCACACACTCTCTTTTTCAGACACATTTGAGCAGACTTAAAGGTGGCTAATACTTGAAACACTGTACCAAGATTACCAAGACCATCCATCCCATCCCATCCCATCCCATCCCATCCCATCCCATCCCATCCCAT
>JANVCC010000076.1:13215429-13270109 GCA_025345505.1 Todiramphus chloris collaris | reverse complement strand
ATCCCATCCCATCCCATCCCATCCCATCCCATCCCATCCCATCCCATGCAATAGTAAACAGCAAGCAGAGTTTTCTCCAATTGAGAAAACCACACAACATCTCTCTTTTAAGAGATCAGGCTGTGCATGTATAGCTGATGGGTCTTAACTTAGAACCATGTTACCAGAATGAACACAAGAAATTTTTTTGGGACCTAGAAGACTCATTTTACAGTGTTCCTGAGGGAAAAAAACCAGTGTCTAAACCTGGCAATTAAGCCATAACAGGGCCTGCCTAGATTAATTCCCTTATTCTATGGTCTTTGTTGTACCTAAGTACCCAAGAAGAGGGTATCACTGTGGAAGCAGCAGACATTTCTCTTTTGTGCCTCTATATAGGCAGATATTTGTGGAGAGTATCCTCTTCTGGCAAAATTATGATTTTTGGTTTTTTCTTTCTTATAAACATGTTCCATGTTAAAAAAGTAGGATTGAAGGATGGTGCAACTCAGCTTGGTAGTATCCAGCTCAAGACAATATATTCAACCCCTGTAGTTCTTTGACATTCAACATTATTCCTTTAAAAAGAAGAACCCAAGATCCAAAATAAAATAACCAAAAAGTCATGGTATTTCTTTCCCCCCTGACTAGTTAAGTCAGACTCGGTAACTAGATGTACTGTGTATGAATATATACACAACCTAACATTAAAAGCAAACTCTGCAGCAGATGCAGTATTTTAAACAGTTACCACTAAATCTTTTTCAAACATATCTTCTGACTCCCCCAGTAATTACTAACTGTATGCAACATACCATTTTTCTGTCTTGTTAAGAACACAATAGTATAATTAAATCTCATGGAAACCTCAAAACTGTTTATTGTAACTTGTTATAAAAGATATAAAAATAAAAACAAAGCTTTTGTCTCCAGTACAGCATTAGGATGACATATTGGGAACATGCTTGCACAAGTCAAGACCTGATCTCATAGATACATCTAAGCAAAATAGTATGTGGCTAGGTCAGTTATCTATGTCACAGGATCATGTGTGCTCACAAGACAAATTTTGTGACTATTTAGGAATCGCACATTCCATAGGATACACATCTAGCAACATTTAATATAAATGAAACTACTAATTCTAGAAAGTCAACATGAACAGCTTCTGTGCAATCCCTCCAACTGGCTAAACCTGAGTGGATCTTAAGGAACCAAACTATCCAGTCAAAGAAAGTGCTTCACATAAATCCCAATAAATTGGGTATCAGTTGAGGTAGATGAAATCACTGTAAAGTACCCACCCAGCTTTTCTATTTCCGGATGTCATTTTTCTTCATGGCAATTCATGTCTTTCCTAAAATTTGCTACCAAAGTGAGAAGAGGAACTAGAAGGAAATCCAGAAATGACTGGGAAAGTCAGAAAAATACAGAAGTGATTTATTTGGGAAATCAGGTGTCACTGCACACTGAATTCCTAGCAGTGATGCTTGGGTAGAAAGTAGGCTAAGAAGGTTAGACAGCTACTGATCTGAGATATAAAACACAATCTTAACTAAGTTTTCACATGTATCTTTGCTTTCAAACCTTTACCAAAAATCCTGATTGTAAAACACATGCTGAACAGATCCTTTTGTTTCACTGTTAAGCCTGTGTAGAGCTAGGGTAGGGGGAGGAGGAAGATGGGAGATGAACCAGAAGAAAACTGAGGTTCTTAACAGCATCCAGATGCTAAGGAGTGTTTCCTGTCACAGATGAGCCTGCGAAGAGCCAGGGTGGGACTTGTACTACCAGTGACAGATTCTGGGAAGAAGTTTCCTCAGGCATTGATATAAATCAATAAATACTCTGGTGCAAAGGAAAGGTAGTTGAGAGACATACCAACAGTTCTGTGTGAACAGCATATTATTACAACCTCAGGCAAAACGAAGCTGACAAATGATACCATTTTCAGTCTCAAATGGGTGGCATGCATCCAGGAGTACACACTAGAATGTTAAGGACCCCAAAAGGAATGGGAACAACACCATTTATTTTGAAGTCTGAAATCCACCTCCAATATCAACACTGAGCCACTGAAGGGACATGGCTTATATTTTCTTCATGATATTACTCCAGTAAGCATCTTTATTGTCAATAGAAGTGACAATCTTTAAAGCAATGACTACAAATGGCACAAAGTGATTTTTAATAGGGCACTAAAACTTGAAAAATAGCAACAGTAAGATCATTCAAAATCTCTGATCATATTACTTATGCCAAAGCAATATTTGAATGACTTCAACTCATAATTAAAATCAGCTAGTTTAAGCAGAGGAATATGCAATCATGCACAGGAAAGGGTTTGAAGGAGTTGATAGCACAACGCTGTATTGTTGAGTTTTAAACCTCTCATCCACGCTTGGCCAATTCAACCTGCCATCACTCAGGTTTCCCTGACACTACACTCCTTTTTAACTTGTACAGTTAAGAGTTCTGCTATTTTCTGGGATTATGAGATACCCTATCATCTAGCTGAATTCAACTCTCTGACTTTTTCTTCCAAGTCGTCAAAAGACTGACACAGAAGATGTCCAGGAAGAAGATTCTACCCTGAAATAAAATCAGCATTTCCTCATGTCAGCAGCTACTGCAAGGAATACCTCTTCTAAATTGAACTTGCATGCTACTTTGTCTTGGCCATCTCTAACACCTGTACAGTAGCATATGTATGTAAGCACTTTCAATCATATATATAGAACATAATGTATACCATTCTCTTTCTGGAGAAAATTTGAGGGGGCAAAAGGGAAGAGAATGTAAAGCATCATGTGCAAGAGTAGTCACCTTGATTAACCTAATACTAACAGTAAACATACACAAATATATTTAAAATGTAAACATCCAGTATCTTTGATGAGGATTGGAGGGCAACTGGAATAAATGGTTAAACAAACATTACATAAGGTGTATGCATTTCTTCTTATTTTTTAAGCATTACATGCAACAATAATTCCAGGACTATCTTAGATTCTGGTATAGGTTATTTCTGAAGCTTCACTATAAGCCCATTCCCAGTTTTCTTGAATAAATTTTCAGCAATTTAGTAGTATTCTAAATAGATTAATTTATCTGGATTGACACCGATGTTTTCAATTTAGTGCTATTTTATCACTCAAAGAAGCAAATATGCGAAGCTGAAAACATACACATACAGGACAAATATCTCTTTTTTCTCTCTCACTTCAGCATGTTGAAAGTGCTCTCTAATATCCTATTACTCCTGCTTTCATCTCTGTTTTCTTCCAGTGCTCTTGCAGTCTAAGGTCAGGCTTCACATCTTCACTTTTAAGGTTCCATAAATCTTTGCCCTACCAAAATCTTTCCTTATTGGCTTGTGTACCATGGGCCTTGCTCCACTTCATTAAACCTTTCATCTCCTTTTCTTCACATGCTTTTTTCATGCTACTATTTGTGTTCTTGAGGGTATCCAGTGCACCTATTTGTTCACTCTCTCACATAAGCCCCTCCTAAAAATTATTTAAAACAAGACCAGCAAGATATGTTAAATGCTGAATGCAGCAAGCTTTCTTCAGTGTAACACCAATCTAAGCCCATATTGGTACCCTAAATGGTGCTGTGGACCTTTTCTAGGGCTTGTTCTGTATTGGACATGAGTTGGGGGGAAAAAACATCTGGAAAGACTATTCTGTCTAGGAGTCATTCTGCCTCCCCATTCTTCCTGTGCTTTAATTGTAAAATATCAGTTATGTACCAATTCAAAACAACTGCTAATAAATAACTGCTAATTAAAAATAGCTATTAACATCTTCAGAAAAGCTATATTTAAGCTTATGCAGATTTGCTGTGTTTATTCAGAAGGTTCCCTATCTGCACAAGTAGCATTTAGAGAACTTCTTGACACGAATGCCTTTAACTCCTCAGTATCTCTTGCTACATCCCAGTATTTCACATTTTGAATGCAGAAATGGAAAACAACACGGTTTATCCTTTAGAATAATAATTAAAAAAAAAAAAAAAAAAAAGTAAGTAAGTAGCTTTAGCGGATGGTTTTGTGTAAAGCAACTCACAGTAATAGGACTCCAGTCCTGCTGCCATAGTAGTGCTTCCAGGATGGTCAAAGTCTGCTCCTAGAATGACACCCCGTGGCCGCAAAAAGGAACAGCAAAGCTTTCCTCTGGCCCTCTAGCCTTTCTCCCTGTTCTGGTAGGAGCCATCACTGTGGTACAGCCAGGCATCAGCTGGAAATTTTCATAGGAATCTGCAAAATGCAGGAAAACTTTGTGTGACATTCAAATTAATATATATATATATATATATGCATTTTGAGTAAGTAATACATAGTGTTTTGGACAATTATATATTCTCTGATTTTTTAAATTTTTTTTTTCTTTTCCCCATAGAGTTTTGTAAAAATAATAGCTGACAGTTTCAGAATTCTCAAAATTAAATTTCTTGTTTTATTCCACAGTGTTTCATTCTGGAAACAGCTAGCAGTACAGCTAGCTACATTTTCAAAGTATGGCTGGGCAGGTTCAGGATTAAGCCATAAGATGTTATTCCAAGGCAGGGAAGATTAAACCAATCTCTTCTTAAAAGTTACAGAACTAAAATTCATTTATTCTGTTTTAAGTTATAGGATGAAGAAATCCAAGTTTGAGACATACATTGCCATGCTTAAAATGGCTTTGAACAAAGTAATGAATGAATTGAGTATCAAGCAAGACATCATGCCCTAGAAGAGTAATTGGCAACTGAAAATCAGTGAGTGAGAGCTTCTTGTGACATATTTTATTCTATTTAAGTACCACATGAGTCAGAAGAGAGCTTTTCTTAAGTAACAACCTAGACAAAAATGATAATGTTTTCTAAAGAGCAATAAGAAACACACAATTTTAAGGGAAACAAGCAAGAGCACTTCAGCACCAGTTTTTGGTGTTACATTCTTAGGACTTTTGGAAAGTGAAATGGAAAGGGAATATTTATTGCTTGTCGGTTTTCACTTGTCTCATGTTATTTCTCAGATCAGAGTCAAATTTCTGAGTGATGCCATAAGCCTCTTTGTAGTAGCTAGGAATATAACAGGGCACTTTTCTTCACTAAGTGCAATGCCAAGTAAGTAACATTTTCCAGATATCCATGCACAACCGAAATTTTTAAGGCAATGGCCACTCTGTGCTTCATTTGGTGACTCTTGCACCATTACCCTCTCTGGGCATCAGTATAGTGGAGGTGTCAGTTTATGTATCCAGCCATTACAGTTATGAGCCCTGAAAACTGGTTTTCTGCTTGATCTTCTCAAACTGTGCCTTAACCTCTCTGCTTAGAAAGATAAGAGTTAAAACAACAAAGTTGTTTGTTTATACAAACATAACGAAATTATTCAGGTACTTTGTCTGAAGCACATAACATCTGAAAGAGATTACCACTGAACACAAAAAGGCACACATAAGGCAAGCGTAACAAACTATATCAGCCTGGAAACAATGACAAAAATGTGTCACTTATCAATAAGTTACACACGTGCACTTACCGGCCAACCAAGTATGCAAGAATTTAAAGCCTGTGGCATACCCAGTGACTGAATGAAATCTAAACAAATAAGAAGCATAGCAATGGGAAGAATGACCTCCCACTGTATTAAGTTTAAAGCTAGATATTGCTACGAGACACGCAAAGCTGTTGGAGTATGTACACAGATAATCCTTGAGATACCATGGAGCCAGACCAAAGATAGCACTGGGAAGGCAGATGGAGGGTTAAAATGCAGCCGTATAAACTGCTGCCAGCTGCCAAAGCAGAGCTGGGATTCAAAGCTCTGTGTTCCAACAAACAAGGCTGGGACTGAGCAGCCCTCAGAGTAAGACTAGTCCAAGCCGCTCCTTTGATCTTGTTCCTCAGTGGATGCAGTCATGTTGCAACAGTTGAAAAGTTTTAAATACTTTTCATTTGTTTGTAAGTTAATTTGGTTTTTGTTCACTGATGAATAAAACCTCATTATTAGCTGGGAAGTATAAATACTAATTGCCAATCTACTACTACATTTTTGTACTTCTTTTTCCACCTGCTCCCTCATGATAGATTTGTGTGCTAAAACAAATCACAATTCAAATTTACTAGGCTCAGGCTAAACCAGATCTGAGGTATCAAAAAGCTAATTGCACATTTCAGATTATCATATTTACACGTATGTATGTATTAATGTAAATGATGTATGATTGTGGACTAAGAACCTGATTTGAGGAGGCTGAGCAATCGCATAAGGAATCAAGAACAATCTCAACAATAGTATTTCTGATCAGCAGTTTCTTTCCTATATTAATACTATGCCTGCTGTGGAATAAAATCTGTTCCATGTTAGAAATGCTACCTGCATGTTACTTTAAGTTCTACCTTTCTGTCTGCCCTATTCACTTTCTCTGTGAATGTCAAAAGTCACGTCTGTATTTTAGAGGAGAAAATCAAACATATACATGCACAACCTTCCTGCCCTCCTCCCCAAATCCTAAGACAGACTTCCAGGTTCCAGAAGTGAATCTGCGAAAACAGAGAAGCAGAAGCAAGCACACCCCCAAACCCACCAGAGTCAGGCAAACACACATCTCAAACCAGTTCATTCTGAACTCGTTCTAACTTACAGATAACTGAGGAATAAACCATAAGAAGACTCTCCATAGAGAACATTCCAGGTAAAATCTCTACTAGTGTTCAGTTGATTGCTCATTAGATTGCCTTTAACGAAAACCTTCTATTCAAGTGATCATTTACTTTCCTTTAACAGTTTGAACAATCACAACTCTTACATTTTATAAATTCTCACTATAAAATATCCTGATGAGGCTTTACAAAGTATCTGAATGAACTTCTGTGTGGTTCTGACACCAGGAAGATTTCTTACTCCTTTGTGAGGGTTTCTTCCATTTTTGGCAGGATATTTACATTCCCAAACTTGACAGAGTAATAGCTGGTCTTAGCATTCACTGTTGTGTGACTATGGCTTGTATGTTCATTCAAGTACTTTGCTTTAAAGAATTCCCTCTGGCCTTTAATGTTTTTCAGCATCATTTTGCTTCTAACCCTCATTTTATGCCAAAATCCAAAATGTTTTGTTGCAGAGGTGCGAGATTGATGTATTTTGATACATTACAGGACAATTCAGTATCAGTTCTTTAGATTTATAAATTAAAAAAAAAATCTTAGGATTCATCAAGAGGAGTGTGGCCATCAGATCAAGAGAGGTGATTCTCCCCCTTTACTCTGCTCTTGTGAGACCCCACCTTGAATACTGCATCCAGGTCTGGTGTCTACCCCTTAAGAGGGACATAGCTCTGTTGGAATGAGTCCAGAGGAGGGCCACAGATATGATCCAGGGGCTGAAGAATCTCTGCTACTAGGATAGGCTGAGGGATCTGGGATTGTTCAGCCTGGGGAAGAGAAGGCTCCAGAGGCACCTTATAACTGCCTTCCAATACCTGAGGGAAACCTACAGGAAGGCTGGAGAGGGGCTCTTCACAAGAGGAAATGGTTTTAAACTGAGGGAAAATAGGTTTAGATTGGATCTTAGGAAAAAGTTCTTCAGTACAAGGGTGGTGAGACTCTGGAATAGATTTCCCAGAGGGGTTACGGATGCCCCCTCCCTGGAGGTGTTCAAGGCCAGGTTGGATGAGGCCTTGAGCAATGTAATCTAGTTGAGAGGCATTCCTGCCCATGGCAGGGAGGTTGGATTAGATAATCTCCAAGGTCTCTTCCAGCCTAAGCCATTCTATGATTCTATGATGATTCTATGATTTTCTTCCCTTCATTTTCCTGTCTTACACTCTCACATTTACTTCCATGTCTTTTTTTGTATGATCACCTTTGGCTGGAATCGCTTTTCTATTTGTACACTCACTATCCCCTACCCTTTAGCATATTTTTACTAACAGGTCTGTAAACTCATTTGTAATTCCAAGAGGCGTATAATCCCACCATCACTGATGGTATGCAATGGAGATCTGCCTCTATCCTGCCCAGCAGGATTATGCTTTTGTTTTTATTCCATGCTGAGCTGATGACATTGTTCTTATAATACTTGATTAAAACACACAAACAGAACAACCTCTTTAAATGGGGGAAAAAGACAAATGAGTCTAGTAGGGATGACAAAGAAGCTCTCAAGGTCTAAGGTCTGCAGCAAAAACACCTCCCTTACTCCACATGAATGTGGCTGCCATACATAGTTACCATAAACAGTGCAGGCAGCTATTTTTACACATTTCTATGAAGAGTCCAAGGACAAGGGACATCTAAGTTGTGGAAGGCTGACCCTCAAGTAAATAGATACCAACAATTAAAATCTCTCTACCATGGTACATTACACAATTTGAAAATTTCACATTCATTTGTGAGGAAGACAAGAATCTTAGTTCTTCATTCTACATTCTTGTTTTACATCATTTTCTAGCATCACCCATTCCTGCAAGTAAACTACAATTGAATATCATACCTTTTGTTTGTTGGACAGAACTCAAGGCATTACTTTTTAATAGTAAGTTTTATCAAAATGTTACTGCTGTGTAAGCACATGGTTGTTACTACACTGTAAGCAAGTCTTATAAAGTTCTACTTATTTACAAATCATTATAAAAAGAAAAGGTGAAATGGATTGTGTGCCTTCTGATGCAGAAACAGAGCAGTTACTTCATACAGACATTTGAATTGCTAGTTCTCTGGAAACAAGAATGTCAAAAACATTGAAGAAACAGGCTTTTAACAAATTTGCAAAGTCAAATGGAAAATTGCAAGTCAAGAATTCTTATTTATTTAGGAACAAAATTCTACTGAGCATGTGGATTGTGCAAATCAGGTTTTATTTAGTGAATGTACCTGTTTCCTCCTTACTAGCAGTTCAAATGACTGTATAAATAGCAGCTATTGGTAAATGCAACTAGCTGTTTTGAAAAGATCAGTGTTACCATGGTGACTCTACAGGCAAAAAACATGTCAAGTCACAATTAAGAAGAGCAGGAAAGCCAGCCTTACATTATGCTTGTTTTTCCATAGTATAAGAATCATAGAATGGCTTGAGTCAGAAGGGACCTTAAAGAGCATCGAGTTCAACCCCCCTGCCATCGGCAGGGACACCTCCCACTAGACCAGGTTGCTCAAAGCCTCATCCAACCTGGTCTTAAACACTTAAAGGGATGAGACATCCACAGCTTCTCTGGGCAACCTGTTCCAGTGTCTTACCACCCTCATAGTAAAGAGCTTCTTCCTAATGTCTAATCTAAATCTACCCTGCTCTAGTTTAAAACCAAGTAACTGTGACATTTGCAGATAGGCTAAAAACACAACTGGCGTGAGGAACACTGTAATAATGGGATGGTGAGCTGGCAACTAAATGCATAATCCAAACTAGCTAAAGGAGGCAAAAATCTTTTGGGTGTTATTGCTGGCATAAATCCTGAGTACCAGTGATGAAAGCAAAACTTAGTACCAATTAAGCATGGGATTCTAGGATAGGATCTGTTCAAACAGACAACTGTGATCTGGGTTGGACCATGAGTGAATTTTTATTTTGGACTTCATCTATGCCAACATGTAACATTGCTCAAATTCCTTTGTGAGGAACCTTAAATCTACCTTTTCTCTGTAGAAAATTACTAATCCAGAGCTCTGATGTACAGTAAGCACATCTTAGAGAAAATATGTCAAGGCTGACTTAATTTTAAAAAAAACATACTTGCATCAGTCATTACAAATTCTCACTAAAAGTTTCCAAGTAGATTTAGAACATGTTTAGAAATTTTTTGGTAAACCCTGACAATAAGTGATAGTCACTTAAGTTTCCATGCAAATGGAGCTCTTTTCACTGTCAGGACATGAAATTGAAATAAGATTCTTACCTATTCATTCATTTTTCCATAAAGATCAGTGTCATCCTTTAGAAGTAAGAAATGGCCTACACATCATGAATTCCTACTTAAGCTTTGTAATATTTTGGTCATTCAAGTATTATCATTCTGAAAAAAAAAACACAACACAGCAGTAAGATGTCATAATATCTCTAAAGAAAATAAAATTTCAGATTTCTTAGTATATTATTAGCTTCAGCATGGTGCTTTGACCTTTTACTGAAGTCAAGATGAGGACCCTAAAAGGGAAAGAAAATACAAGAAATTGGCATATCTTTGCAGACTCCAGGAAGTACTGTGTTACTTTGAATAGACATGGTTTTATTCCTCATGGTTATTCTATGAAAGAAGAGATAAGAATATCTGTAGAACTGTCTCCCTTCACTTCTTAAGTGGAAAGAAATATTTCACCCTGATAAGAAAGTCTAATGACTTGGCAACAAAGTACATTTACCTGACAAGAAATTTGCCATGAAAATTCTTTTTAATGATAATTTTTCTTTTACAAGCTTCTCAAAATAAGACTTTTAAAACCCATAATTTTTATTGAAATTTAGTTTTCAGGACTCTTAAAATAATCAAGCATTGCATGAAACATCAACTTGAGGTACTACCATAGTGCTTCTAAATGGTTTTAATACAGTGAGGATGACTAATGCATGATGGAAGACTCAGTAAAACCAACAAGGTTTAAGTAACCCGAATTGAAAATCCTATGAAAAATGCAACACCACTTATATCCCTAAAATGTCAATTTGGAAAACTACTGGATGTTACATTCTAAACGCACGTAGAAATGGCTAATATGTGACTTACTTGTGCTCTAGCTAAATTTGCACATCAAGTTTTCATAACATCACCCATCACGCAGGAACCATGCTGAATATCATGATTCCTACCCCAGATGCTCCTCAAAAAGCCAAACATAACTAACATCACCATCCCCCTCAGAACCCCCAAACAAAATACAGCAACCAAACACCACTCTTGAAGAATAAGAACTCAATGTTGAACTATCGTAATTCTCATGCAACAGCATTTCTCATTCATCAATGACAACACTGTTACTGCTATGATACTAATCAATTATTCTTAATGTATCTTAGCATATTAGAAAGAAGAACTAGGCATGGTGTCCAGAAGATACAACTTTGCGAAGGAGAGAAAGAAAAGAGGAATGAAAAACACACAGGATTTTTTTTCCCCCTGGGTAATTTTGGCAACAACGCTCAAGTGTGACAAATCTACAAGCTTCGCTACAGCAGTGTCATTATATGTCAAGGCATTCCACAGTTGACATTCATTGAAGTTGTTTTCCTGGAAATGGAACAGAAGATTGCAACAGCTCACAAGAAATTGCATCCTTCAAAGGAAAATACAACTAACTTTATTTTTACTTCTAAAACTAGCTTTAGTGAATTTTTAACGTAAACTACTGAAAAAAAAAATCAGGCATGATGTAAGAACACATTATACTAAGCAGGTATGCAGGTATATGCAATGAAAATAAATTTCATACATTCTCAGCACATAACAGAATTCAGAGGTTAACAGCATTTCTCCTCAAATAAATTACTACCTGGTCACACACTTGTAGGAAATGAGTCATAAAGCAATGATATCATGGTAATGGCTGCGTATCATTCAGGTTATTTAAGATGCAAAAAACTACAAAACATATGGAAACATTATGCTTAAGTACTTTGTGATAAAATAAAATTTGGGAACATTCCAGAGGAGAGTCTTATGTATTACTCCAATGCCTTAATTAAAATACAGACAGTGGCTATAAAACTACAGTTTTAAAATAGGGTGTTGATCAGTTATATTTATTTATACACAAGGAAACATAAAAGGAAAAGGAGGTAACTTCTCAAACATTTGTTAAGAATATTGCATCCCCTCATTGTCACTTTCTGACAGTCCTGTTCCATTTACCAAATTTTAAATAAAGACCTTTTTTTGCTACTGATTAAAAACTTTGCATTCAGTCAAAACCTTAAGAGAAGGAAAAAAAAAAAAAAAAGAATCCATTGTGAATTTATCTTTGAATTTGATAGTGCTGGTCAGGGTTAGACTTTCCACTGTAATAGTAGAATACATTACACAAAGATACTTTTATATATATGCTGTATATATGCTAAATATCTCCCTATCATTTAAAACACCACACTATAAACACATGACCAAGACAAAAATTAATGTTCCTTTGGCTGTGGCCACAAAAGAGTCTTCAATGAAAAGTTTAGCCAAATTATTTTTCAACAGAATTTGTTCAGCCTTATAATTATTTTTTCAAGGTATTGATTCTGGTTTCCTGGACTTACATATCCACTTTTATACCAGTTTCACTGCTTTCAGATCAACTGCTCTCCATCCATTGTTATACACCAGGTCTCAAGTAACTGTGAGATCAATGACTCAACCATGTAAATCAATATAAGTTAGAGTCTTTATCATGTAAGAGATCCATCTTTCATGGTTCACTCAAGCTATGAGAAGAATTTGAATGAGAGGAGGACAGTTACATTAGCACACCTATGACTTCTGCTTGAAACCAATGCATAATACTGTACTATGAGATGATATACATCATGTATGCACACTGTGGTGTTCCAGTATCCTAGCTGGGATAAGTTCATATCACTTCACTGGCTTCCAGCTTAGGGTCTGGTAAGTTCAAACTCGCACTAAAGAAACCGTAGGGAAGGCAGTTTGGGTTAATATAAAAGGATTTGATTACTACATAAGCTATTTTAACTAAAGGAGGTTATCTAGCATTTGTTTTTCTACCTTGACATTACTTTCAGCCAGGTGTGAAATTTCTGTATGTGCAGACTTACTACATTCACATAACCCTTGGTACCAGACATTATCAATTTCTGTACCATGAAGCATCAAAAGAGAAAAATAGATTAGAAACAGCTTCCAATATCCAATGATGTGCATATATATACACACCCATACACCCATACAAACATACACATACACATCCCCCCTTCCCTTCCTACTGTTTAGCACACATCTTAGAAAATATTCCTACAGGAATCCAGTGAAGAGAGATTACAAAAATAGTATGTTCCTGCTTCCATTTATCCTTTCTTCTGGTATACAAATCTTGAAACTCAGACTTCTTGCCTATTGAGCTCTTGACATCTGTTTTTCAACCTGACAAAACATACTGCAGTAACTGTGCAGCCATGCAAGTGCAGAAAAGCATCTTGCCTCTTTGAAACAAAAATAGACTTGTGAGTGACAAATGCACTCAGATTCCTTATCTACCTCGGTCAAGTTCTGTCATGTAAATAATCACATGCAGACACAGCCTTGACAACAATCACATGGGTTCTATACCACAACATATATCAGTTACAAATAACTGCAGGATCACATCTAAAAATTCTGAATGGTATTGTAGATGATCAAAGGTTATGATTAAATAAAACAACATTGGATCATGGAATACAACAAATACACAAACCCATACAAACATGCATGTCCCCCCTTCCCTTCCTACAGTTTAGCACACATCTTAGAAAACACCTCCTCTTCCCCCCTACTTCCCACAGTTGTTATAGTTTGTGTCTGTACTACAGAGCATTTCAATTAGCAAGAGTTCTGCTAAGAGCAAGAAGTGGACATAAGAACTACCTGACAGTCACTTCTTGAAAGGTTACGATTGACCTTGCAATATCAACTTAGTGGATACTTTGTAAGACACTCTTAACAAAGCAAACTGTATGCAAGTACATCTATAGATGAGATCCATGAGTGCCTTAAGACACAAGAGATACCAAATTTATTATTTTTTTGGATCTTGACCAGTAAGCTACAAAAGGAGAATTCCAGAAGACTAAACATAAAATGCCACTATGTGGGCAAACAAATTAGAGTGGGGAGGAAACCAACAAACCAGGAATAGAGCACACTGGTCAGCATAAGTGTCAGAGGCCCAGACTCCTCCACAAGCCAGTCAGAGTTAAAAGCATACTCAGACACGTGTACTTAACCGCATCTATTTGAAACACGTGGACCTGTTATATCCTTTAGATAACTCTTCAGGGAGCAAGGATGTTCTTCAATACAATTCATCCAGTCTCCCAAATGTGCTTGTTAACAACAACAAAAATTTACTTCTTTATCAAATTTTGGTAGAACTAATGAGCTGAACAGTGACACAGAAGAAAAAAGATCCCTGAAATGGGGCTGGTTTCAAGTTTTTTACTCATTCTATGAGCAGAGATAAAGGCTCAGATAGTATATATGACAGGACAGAGGGCAGAAACGAGTACTACTCGTACTACAAAGTACTACTACAGACTGATGCAGATCACACCAATTAACAGGAGACACTGTGTATAAGTAGAATATTTTTTACTGAAAAGAAGGTAGAAGTTATCAAGGCCATAATACAAACCCTGTAAATAGATCTCTTGAATGTTTGGCCCAGTATGTTGTTAGAACAATCTGTTTGTTGTTGTTCCATTCATTTTACAGTTGGGGAAATGGTTACTGGTGTAATTATTATTAATGCATAAATATTAATATTTACCTCGTGCTGAAATATCAAAAATATCCCTTTAATTTCTTAAAGGAAATGATAACAGAAAGGCACCTGCAGTAAGTCTGCCACACATTTTGGAAATAAACTCTTTGACACATAGAGCATGCAAAAGTCCCCCACTGTACTCTTAAGTATTGATAATATTACTCAATAGGAAGCAATCAGTCACTGAAATTTATTTCACATTCAAAGAATGAGTCTGTGGTAAACAGGCAGGTCATTTGTTTATGAAGCCAGACACTCTGGGGGAAAAAAATCCTTCAGAACTTGTGTGGCAAGGGTGAGGATGTCACTGTGGTCCCAGTGCCCAACCTGTTTTTTTTCCAATATTTGTTATCAAAGACAAAAATACATTACTTCACTTCTGAGAGGCCTCAAAGAAACCCCAACACCCTACCTAAAAGAAGCCTAAGTTCAGGGTAATTTTTCCCCTGCTTGAACTGTATTCACAGCTTTACAACAGCCCTTAGAGTTACTAAGAATGAATGGGATAAAACTGAAGCAGCCTGTCCCCTAAATTGAAAAAGAATTATAGGATGAGACACATGAATGTTTCTGACTTAAGTAAAATCTCTTTTCATAGCAAAACAAATTAAAAGGCAACATTCAAAACCTAGAACATTAACAGATCTCTTCAGGACAGATAGTCCAGAAAAACCAGTTATAATTCAAAAGATAAATATGATCATAAAGAATTGATTCTGGCAAACAAATTAATAAGATGCAGCACATATATCCCAACTGCATAATGAACCATATATACCATATATCTGTGTGTGCATATATCTGTGTGTGCATGTGAATCCAATAGGCAGAATCAAGACTGGTAAAGCAGTCACAGAAAAAAAATCATTTTTTTATCTTTGCTATTTAGTTATCTTCAGGTAAGAACAACACCTATGTAACATTCTGAAGAGTATTTGTTGGTGGTTAATGAGTTTTCTGTACAACATCTCATGCTGCTCTATTTCATGTGGGCCATCTATTCCTTGTGGTAACTGCAGGAAGGGGGATGTTTTCTATCCATTTAGAAAAGGAACAGCATTACTGTGGCCCATAAAGCTAACACACTTTCTTAGTAGATTTTTACTGTAATTTGGGTGGGAAGGAACACATTTGCCCCTTCCTGTTTCCTTCCATTCACTTCTTTCTAGGCAACAAATCTGTCATGTTTACCAGTGACATGGGAGAATGCCTTGGAAATGGCTTAAAGAGGTTCAATGACTATGGACAGGCTTCCACAGAAATGGTAAAAATGTCAGTGTCATAGACATAGCAGTAATGAGAAGTTTAGTATGGGGAAAGGTAGAAGTGAATCATTCCCCATGAATTGATGTGTATTTTCAGAAAACTCTATCACTGGTAAGTCAAGGTTTCTCCAAGGACAGAAATGGTGCTACAATACAAAATGCATAACAACAAAAAGGAGATGCTGTCGGTGTATGTAACATTATGTGTATGTGCATTTAGATTAGATCGCAGGGTGGGAAAAGAGTATCCCCACAGCTGTTACAGAAGGCATATCTGTGCTACGTGACTAGAAAATCCCAGAAAAATATGAACATTAGAGAAAAAAGTATTTACACTTAAGTCAAGGTTTAGACAGAAACCAGTAATTTGTAAAAACCAAATTCATTTTGCAGGAACACTACAGGCTTTCTGTAACCAAGCTCCATCTTGCACCTGTGAGAGAGATTGTGGCCTTGAAGCCCAGCACTTGAGAGAAGAACAACTTGCAATATTCACAACATGATATGCTCTAGAAGGGAGTGCTGATTAATATTCGGACAATCCAGGAGAATAAATATCATTTGGGCCAGTATAACAAGTTAAGACCCAAATATTTTCTTTTCATTTGTTGGCAATGGCAAGAGTCTAACTCTTTGAAGAGGAAAAAGAAGACAAACCCTTTCATTTTTGTTTGGGAGAAAACTTGTGCTGAGCCTAACACCAGTGAGAGACCTTCCAAATTCAACTTGGCTCTGCAGTCATACTTGAAGCACATGCAGCGATAACTTCTAGAAAAGGTTTTGTAGGTTCACTGTGCACTTTATATTACTATATTACAGCCACAGTTTGCCAGCCACTCCAAATAAAACAAGCAATACTGTTGGCACAGGAATTATTTTAAGAAAGTAACTGGAGTTACACAAAATCTATCAGGAAGAAAAATGGACATTCTTCTCATAGTTACAGAATAACAAGAATAAAAACCAAAATAAAAAAAAAAAAAAAAAAGTACATTGCATCTGACATTTTTTCTCTTTTCTGCCTTTCTTCCCTTGTTTGGGTCTTATATTCCAAACTCTCCTTTAAGAGTTATGTCTTGTGCCATAGAGGTAAAAACCCAAAACCAAAACAAGAAACTAAAGCCAACCAAAAAAAAAAAAAATGCAAACAACACAAAAATCAAGCAAAGCTATCAAAAGAGTTCCCATTCTGGTAAAGAATGAAAATGATGTCTTCTAAGCCTGTCACATCCACCCTTTCAAACAGCCAAAAACTGTTTGCAGTGACACCTGCAACTTCCTCTTCTGATGATAGAGTCATTCTGCACTAGTAGTGCAAAAGTACATCAGCATTTTTATAAAATTATATTTATTTCTTCCACACAGAAAATGCAATAAAATTTTGATTGCACAACTGAGTTAATTTGACTGTCATTGCTCTGTCATTTCTGACATTCTCTTAACTAATGCTTGAAGAGTCTCATATTCTTTACAACATGCTCCAAATCTTGCATTTCTACAGTAGCTATTTTCCCTCATTAAGAGAAAGGAATCGTGAGTTGCAGATCCAATAAACAGCACACTTTTAAATTTTTTTTCTTTTTTTTTTCATTTTAGGTAGCCAGTATTAGTCTCAGAAGGATTAATACATCTCCATTATAAATCCAGCTCCCATAGTGCAGTGAAAGTTACTGAAGTGCTCCATAGTCAAAACATAAGTACAAGATTAATTCAAGGTGCAGAACTGCAGAATGGACTGCAAAATCCTTCCACAGATTTCAAAATTATAGCCTTTCAGATTCATCCTGCTATACAGTCAGCCACACTGCAGAGTTCAGATTTAGATTTATTATGTGCTTATGCACACTCAAAAGACTTACTCATCAGCTTTTCTTTATAAAAGCCTTTACAGTCCCAACTTCAATTAGATGCAGAGAGGACAGATTTTTCAGCAAGACATTTGCCTTTTTCCAATCCATTCATGGTCCTGTCTGTTCAGAAAAGGCTTTCTATTAGATATGATAACTGAGGAAACTATGTGATATGTCAGATGGTGGAAGCCATGCTAGAGCACAGACAGAAAGATATTATGCTCATATTATACTCATCATCTTTACTGAGAAATTCTCTATCCCATGCCAGGGATTATTCCCTTCCCCTTTCCTCAAATTACAAAGGAATTTATTAAAAGTTTGCATGAAACTGAGGAAAATTAAAAAAAAAAAAATCACCCATGTACACAAAATTAACTCTGCTGTTTGTTTTTGGTTTTTTTTTTGTACCAAGAATGTTGATTTCTATATCTCCATATTACAAAGCCATTAAGAATTCTATCAGAATATCAGAACTGGTAATTTTTGTCCAGCAGTAAATCCACAGATTCTAACCAGTATTGAGTCCAGCCCAGAATTCATTGCAGAGGCAATGAATTGCAGGATTAAGCCCAAATTCTTGGAGCCTAGATCTTGTCATTCATTGAGGTCTATCTCTGAACTTTGTAAGAAACTGTTCCTTAGTACAGAATTGGTAGTCCTGATGCATGATTAACAGTCTGATCCATTAGGCCTTGGGTAGTGAGTAAACTACATCCTGTCAAACACCTTTGCACTGAGCCTTTTCTGAGGGAGAATACATAAGACACCCAACAACTCATCTGTCTGGTCAGCTTTACTACACAGTGGCAATAGTTTTTGCTAATGTTTCTCCCTCCCATCCTAGAAATATTACCGAGCCATCTGCTTGTGACCTTTCTGGAAAACCACCAAAGACAGCTACGCTGTCCCAGTGATGTACCCTTTGCATGAAGCACCACCCTTCCTGCCTCATGAAGGGAAACCACAACAGTTGTTACAAGATGGCCTGCACTTAAAAAAAAAAAATAGGGATATGATCTGAATATTAAATAGTGTCCTATGATAACTGACACTAGAAGATTTTGCCTTGAATTCAGCAGGGTTGAAAAAAAAATACAGTGTGTCAAAAAAAAAGAAAGAAAAAAAAAAGAAAAAAAGAAAAAAAGAAAAAACCTAGTAAACCTTTTTTTTTTTCCTTTCATGAAAGTGATTTTTATATACAAGTGGTTAGCTTCCAGATAAAAGTTTATAACCATTAGCAAAGTGGCAACATAAACCCACGCAAACACCCTCCCAACATTAAAATAATGGTAGTTTGCTACTGCCACATGTGGTTTAGTAAATGTGATGACTTTGGCTGATTGTACTTCAGCTTCCTTTCTACAGGCTGAGGACTGTGCTCTTCTATACCGACAGAGCACACAGAACAAGTTTTTTTTAATCTTGGTTTCTACTACAGAAGATAAATCTGTAAGGAGAGAATGTTTTTCATATCTTTCAGTGTATTTGTTTTGACATGCGCTTAGTTCTCCCTTCCCTGCCACTGTCCACAAAAATACAGGATTGCATTGTCCTACACAGATTTTTAGATTTTTCCACTCCTTAGATGCTTCAGAGGTTTATTTTTAACTTTTTACATCATGCTGTATGTACTGAAGCCCTTTCATCATTACATGGTCTTCTTGTGAATGCTTCAGCATGAACATTGTAAATGTGACCACATGCAGACGCTGTAGCATTAAGTAGCATGTGGCAACTTCAGATACTGTATACAAGATATTTCAGAAAGTCTTCCTAGTGAAGTACATGCACTTTGTCTCCTGCTTCCAGACTACCTATCATATAGCACTCAAAGGCAGCCAAGGCTTTTATGGGAAACATATGGTAGGTGAAAGTCATGACCTACTTAGTAACTAGAATGAAAAGAAAATTCAAAATCAGTGGCTCCAGCTCCTTTTTCCATTCCTGAGAAGCAGTAGTCATGCCATTGAAGTCCATGGAACTGCAGCAGTAATACTCTAATGCTGCATACCCTTGACAGTCATAGACAAATAAGGAAAATGCATATTATGATTAAGGAAGCATTCATGCGAACATACCCATCACAACTGTCCTGTCTGCAAGCCAGACAATATTTGTCCCCCCATAACAGATCCAATGCACAGAAGTTTTGTGTAATTCAGAGACACATCATAAAACTGTATCTGCATTAAGCCTTTATTCTCTAGCATTCTGTGTTATCACACATACTGCAATGCTGCTCTCTGTCTCATTTATCCGTTACTGCCCTATGCTAGTTCAGGGACTAGTAGTGGGCACTGGCAGTGGTAACAGAGAAAACTAAAGGTTGATTTACTCCAGGGAAATCACTGGACAGCCAGTCCCAGATAGATGAACACAGAAGAAATATGTGAAGTACTTTCTCTGCAACTGCACCAATCTTCACCTAGTCATTTTGAGTTTTTCCTAAAATATGTAAATTGTAAGCCTTTTGGGCAGAAGACAGCTTTTAAATCATCAAGCAGGCAACACCTTCTTGCAAGCAATAAGATTAGCTTTTGGTTTCAACTTTAGATTAAATTCACACTGAATATTCCAGGTTGCTGTACCTCCTTTCAGGAAATGTGCTCAGTGCTTCACAGGCTTTTGCACAGAAATAACTGCTTCACTGGAAGAATATACTTTATAATTAGTATTGAAGCACAGACAAGTTGCAGAACAAGGTATTTCTGCAAGTAAAGAAAAGTCTAAAATTAATTCTCTGAAATCCAGTATTAGGTTATGATGATGTCATAAGGTGGAGGCTCTCACAAGCAGAGGTAGAGAAAGGAGCACAGAAAAGTCTTAAGTCCCTGAGTCCAGTCAGAAGAAAGCTCCATACTGTCACCTGCAGAATTTCTCCCTCAAGACCACATCCTGTGCTCCTAGCTGCTTGTGAAAAAAAAAAAACAAAACCAAAACCCAAACCAAAAAAAAAGGCATAATGTGTATTATTGGAACATTTCCAATACTACACATGATTATTCTAGGGGAGCAGAAAGCTTTTTACTTCCCCTTTTTTGGGAGGAGAAGAATGTAGACTGCCACCAAAACACCATCTTCCCACACCTAAAAGAAAAATCACTTCCAAACATCAGACTGATTTTAGCATAGCAGAGCTTACTCAAGGTAATGCTTTGCTAAAGTGAAAAAAGTAAGGTTAAAAAAGGGCACCAGTAGCACAACCAATCTGAAAATGCCTGAAGCTTAGAACAGATTTATTCTCCTTCCCATCTTTATTCCCTCTACATAGGCTGCACATTGAAGATTTGCATTTGAAAAGGACTTGCTCATCCTCCCCGAGGATGAAAGCAGAAGGAAATCTTACTGCTAACTTTAGAACTTCATTAGTTCCCACAGCAACAGACTCATCACACACATACACAGGAGAGTTCCACATCTTACAGAATGAGACTCTCTAAGTACAAAAACGTGGTTAGAAGTATTCCCTCTAAAAACTGCTTCTCAATGAACGTCACGAACCCACCAGTCTCAGTCTCTGCAACTGTTGGCTCTCATGTTTCTTCTTCACCATGTGTCTCCCAGGCTCTAGCTACTTTGGCTGACATGCATGAACCAGGTGAACCTGGTGACACATCTGAATGTGAATTTATAGATGTATTTTCCCAAAGACAAATACCTATTTCTGTATGCAAAACCATGATGGATCACCTTGCCTTTTACCAGTGGAAAGAAAAGACCACAGCTGCACAGCTGCTGGTATGTGGTGCCCTATTTTTTTTCCCCTCCAATTATTTTTCTGTGAAGAAAAAATAGTATTTGCACAAATAAGGCTTAGTGGTAAATCATGTAAATGTCCTCAAGGAGGGAAACAGGTTTGTCCCAGATCATCCACATGTCTGAAATAATACATGAACACAGAGGAAAACCAAACTTTCTTTGGCCTTAAATGTAAAGATTCTATTGATTAATAATATCCTTTGGAGTTGAATGTCTTGGGCAGCAATCACATTTACTGAGTAGCAGTATAAAAATACTGGAGACAGTATAAAAATATATAAATATTTTAATAAAAACACTGCCCTAAATAATTGCTCCTCTGAGCAAAATGGTCTCCAGGGATGCTGCATGTGAAAGATTTTAGGGAAATAGCGAACAAAACCAGCCATTTCCTCTCATACCCACACATGCAAAGATTGACATTTACAATTAGAAACAGACTCGATCATTATGTGTTAATGGATCACATAGATTTTTCTGAAGTTACATCAAGATACAGTGCCAACAACCTGGTTTGTGCTTATAAAATCATTTCAGTAGCTGGATGGTGGTGTGGCTGGGGAGACTAGATCAGGTCTGCTCTGAGAGAAGTCAATCCATGCAAAATAAACAAAACAAAACAAACAAAACCCCATATCAAACAAACAAAACCCCAAAACAAATAAACAAACAAAAAAATACCAACAAAAAAACCCAAACCAAAGCCACAGATAGAATATGTGATTTATTATGACTTAGATTGACTTAGAAAACAAATACACTGCCCTACTTATTAATGCTGTGCTGAACTGACTGCCGCAGACAACAGAAGATGGCAGATACTCTTTTACTGAAGGAGCTTAGCCTGTCACACCAGCCCTACCCAAACAGGCCCGTATGGAATACTACCATAGTTCAGATCTGCTCAAGACAAGCAAATTCAGAAAGTAATGAGGAAGAGGAGTAAGTGAGGAGGGAGAAGACTTGCTGGGAGATGAAGCCGTGCTTCAATTTTTATCCTAATGCAACATACTTACTGCAGTATTTTCTTATGCAAACTGCATTTATTTCACATTTCCTTCAAGCAGCAATTCATTTTTATGTCCTGACTGAAAATAGGAGGAAAACCATGGTGTCTCCAGTGGTGGCAAAAAAAAAAAAAAAAAGAAGTCAGATAAAATACAAATTCTGCTCTTAAGAGTGAAACAAATGTTTATTACCATAGCCATAATGCATAGCGCTGAGATACTTTTACTACCAGGCTAGCTTGTTACCTACATCAGGCTACCTCTGTACCACAGTCTAAAATATCAACAGGCAGAACGTGCAGGGATGTACACATTTTTACAGAAAGAGTACTGGGATAATTTTTATTAACAATGGAAAGAATGAAGTAACTTGTGATATAAAGTAAATATCTATCTCTTCAGCTCCTCCAAGCTCCTGGATGTGGTACAATTCACCAAAGCAGCATATCTGGGAAAACTACTAACTTAATTGGATTTCTACCTGCATTGGATGTAGAAGGGCCACAGATTTAAATGATATGTGTCTTCCAACTGATACTTAGTTCAGATGTTATAAGGCTGAATACATTATAATTGAGAATACGTCTCAGGTTATTCAAGACACACTGGCCTATATGGAATATTAAGGACTCACGAAAATCAGTTTTCACATTGCAAGGTCTGCAAAAGCACCAAAATAATTTTAAAGCCTGCAGTTGCTTTTTTGTTATTCTATATAGGATTTGAGGTCTTCACATTAGCCATGCATTGGGAACGACTTGGATTAAATCATAGATCACTTCTTCTCTACTATCCCATGAGCCTCTGAAACACAGTTTCTTTGTAGCACTTAGTCATGGCTTTGCAAAATGGGGAGGAGGAGAAGAGCAACAACTTGGAATAAGACAGAGCAAATACAGCTACTGGCTTCAGTACTGGTAGCTCTACAAAAGGAACTGCCAGTAATTTCTAATTTCCTTTCAGAATATTTTGGCTCTGTTTACTTCATAAAAGGTGAAGTATTTATGAAAGTACTTAACTTTCATAAAAGTACTAAGCATATGGGGTAATGGAACGTACATTCTTTACTAAACAGCTGAGAACAACTGAAAGGGATGCTTTATCAGTACAACAGTAAGCAGAACACTTCCCATGGCAACAATTTTTATATTAAAATATGTTGTCTGTTAACTTAGACACCTAGAAAGCATCTTAATGGCTAATTATACTACTTTGCACTTTCTTCTGGGTCCTAACAGTAAAGTAACAACAGCTCCAGTCTTATTCTATGACATCACTTGAAAAAAACCTCCACACACAGTAGCAATGCTGCTCTCCAAAATTTGAAATAAACCACAGTTTAATAAATACAGTACACCTAAAGTCAGTTTGATATTTTTCTCCAAAAGACTTTATATGCCCCAAATCAAGTTATGTTAAATATGCCACTAGACTCTGTGAGGACAACAGGGTGACAGCAGTAAAAGGGCTCTAGGAAGAACATGCAGAACAGCTTCTCGCCATCCTTTCCCAGGCAAACAGATTCAGATGTAATGATAACCCTACTTTCATTACTGTCATTTAATATCCCCAAGGAAATGTGAGTTGCACTTCAAATGATCTCTACCCGCTCCCCCCGTCTCATTCACTTAGAAGTTTCATCGTCACTCATTTTTCCTGGAGAAAAAAATGTATAATTACATGAGGACCTTCATCCCAGTAATGAAAGTGCACTGCCAAAATATCGTCAGCCCTTCCTTCTCAAGGAATAATTTTAATTATTTTCTTCCTGTCACAGACCCAGACTTCTGACCACAGTCTGATTTGCTGCTCAGATGTTTATTGGGCTACATAATTTTACTGAACCTTCAAGAAAGAATTTATAGGCTCTGTGGAAACTAAAGCAGTCCAAGGAAGACAAACGAATGACTAAAGCAGTATAACATGTTTTTCGGTCTCCCTTCGGCAATATTTGCTTACCCTCCTGTGACATCGTTCCCAAACTCTACCGCCGGCGGCAGAGCTGAACGAGGCGTGGTAACCGGTTCCCTCCCTGGCTGAGAGGGAACTCAACTACTGGTCCTCTCGCTCCCAGAAGAGGACCTCGCCGTAATCACCACTAGGCCAAAAGCCCTTGCCAGAGGGAATATGGGGACTCAGCCGGAGCTCCCACACAAACATGCAGGTCTTGGCTGCAGGGAGCACTGGAGCCCGACACTGGTACCAAAGGAAGCAAAGACACCCCTGTGTGCAGGGTGAGCTGGTGAATGACCTGCTCAGCCATTTTTAATTGATCAGGCTATGCAATGCTTTGCAAACAGAAGGTTACAATGTACTTGGCCCTGTTCGGAAAAAACAAATCACTAGAAGTCCATGTTCAACAAGGAGACAGAGGAGTCCTGCAAAAGGACTTTATTCAAATAGAGGGAGAGTCCATGGGCCATATCCCTAGGGGGTCTCACATTGCCAGAGGGCACAGTCCCCCTTTTATCCTACTTTCCCCACTGCATACACCTCTCTTACTTTCCCCATTGGCTAAAGCACTAGGAAGGTACAGACTTCCCAATTACATATCCCCCCTTAACATGTACACCCCACTACATCATGCATTGTATGTTTCATTAACACCACTTTATGCCTCTAGGAGAGGAAGTTAATATGTACAAGTCTATTAAGCCTGAGCAATCTTTCTTGCTTTGAGCAACCTTCTCTAGTGCGAGGTGTCCCTGCCAGTGGCAGGGGGTTTGGAACTAGATGATCTTTAAGGTCCCTTCCAACCCTGACAATTCTATGATTCTTAAAGTTCAACAGTTTACAAATCAACTCAACTGGTTTCAGACAACCCTTACTGACATTCCCAGTCCTAACTGGTTTTCTTCAATGATATAATGCCACTCAGGCCAGCAAGGTTATCTCCTTGTTACATTGTAGCATCTTCATTTGTAAAGACATCCCTCTCTGGATCTTCTCAGCACTGAAACCAGTCAAGCTTAGTTTAGTTTCAACGCTGTCTGGATTGCTTGATGAAAATCTCAGCTATCACCAATGTAATAACTAGTAATTCTGAAACTAAGTGCTCCAGATCTCCACAAACTATCATCTGTCTTCCTGCTTAGGTTGCTTGTCATAACTGGTTTTGGGGCATGAACCATAACAGTTTCACCTAGCAATCATGAAAGTTGTTGCCATTTTCTATAAGAACATCTACCACTGTTGAGACAGTTCAAGTCATGCTCTTTTAAATTCAACTCTTTTAAAAGCTTAAGAAAGAAACATGTGACTGATTGGTTCTTATATGCTGCTGTAATGATTGAGCATGAAAATTTGTAAGACTGTTCCATACCAAAGCCTACATATGTATCATTTGACCAAAAACTGTAATTTGAGAAAGTTCTTATAAGATCTATGATGTATTTATAATGATTATTACAGGTAACCTTGTTCTTTTATTGGTCAGTCCAATAAATGACAAAAGTGTCATTCCCCTGACAATCTGAGGAAAATTCATTACTAACATCGGTACGTATACATCACGCTAGTGTGTAGACACGCATACATACACTACTTTTTTTTTTAGCAGTTTTGTATACTTAAACAAGACACAAGAAGAACTTTAAGAATAAAACCCCACACAACAGAAAAAATAGCATTTTTCAATTTTTTTCCCTCTGTTGTCAGACTACTTTCCCTCTTTTTTTGTTGTTCTTTTAATTTAAAGAACTCTAAGTAGTCTTGATGAGCTATTTTAAGTATAATATGCTTCCCAGATCATTATTAAAAAAAAGCACGTAGTAATTAAGTCTTAGAGACTGTGATGGACTAAAAGCATTCCCTCCCGTCCAGAACTTTGTTACTGTTCTTAGCAACCAAATACCAGTTATTGTTTTCCTGCTGTAACATGAAGCAGCAACACTAATTAATATTTAATGCCTCTTAAAGTGACAACGAACTCTACTTCTCCAGTCTTTCATTATGTGCCGAGATTGAGTAGCCAGGCAGTCTAGAAAGTCTGGGCAGTCTAAGAAATCTTCTGGAGGACCAGGAAAACAAAAGAAAAAAAACCCCAACAACAGCAACACAAACCCAATCCATCACCGACCTTATTGAGAATAAGATGTCAAGTACCATCTCCAAGAAAAGTACAGACCCACCACAGAGCCCCCAGAATACTATACACAACCAAATTAACATCACAAAATCATGCAGGATGTCTACTTTCAAATTCCATCCCAAATTCCTGGGCTACAATGTGCTATCCCATCAGCCAGCATTAATGACTGGGGCCTCATTCCTTGTTTTCAGCAAGTAGTCTGTAAGCCACATCATCTCAACATGGAAAATTCATGAAATAATCGTATCTGATTTCAGCTGAACAAAACCAGACTGACTATGAAAGCTCAATGGCAGAGAACCAAAGAGTAGCTTTTGAAAAAAACCAAACCAAACCAACCAAAAACATTAGGGGGGAAATTTCTAGCAGGTGCTTTCACTTACTAACTACTCAAATTCTGTCAGATCACTATGGCACACAGAGACAAAGAAACAAGATGACACCATTCTCTGTGCTTTTTAAACTCACACTGCTTCCCCATAAATATGACCATTCCATTTGTTTAGTGCCTCTTAAAAGACTCCAAATGAAACCTGTTTATTTGAGAAGGTGAAAGAAAACTGTGGTTATGCCTTAAGGAGAAAAGTTACTGTGCTTTTGGCTAAATGTACTAAGTAACAAATTATGTACTTTCCAGATTAAAATAGTCTAATCTAACAAGTAGAATCCTCATTGATTCCAGAGATTCACAGATTAGGAAGAGTATTCTTCATCTTTGTTTTTGTACTATTGGTAAGGATTTATTGGGTGAAGTAAAAGGTTTATCAAGCAGCGAAACTCACAATGAAGCATATTATTTACTCTATAGAAGAGGAAAATGAGAATAAAGGAATGGTGATTTTCTGTTGGAGAGTTTTCAGTCTGAGCAGATTTTCTTCTGTGTCAACTTTCTCTATTACTTGTTTGAAAATTTTCCAGAAAAAAAAAAACCAACCAAACAACAACAACAATAACAATACTTCTCTAACATCACATGCCCAGTTCCATTAGCACCATGAAATTTCATCCAGAAAGTTCAATAAAGCTAAAAAGGATAAGATCAGTAGTGTAATGTTTGTACTAATGTAAAATTATTAGGCAAACTATGTATAGGGATAATGCTGGCTTCCCACACCCAGCCTCCCCAGGTATTAGTTCCATCAGAGGAACACTTCTCATCAGCTTTTCATGTGCAAGCACAGAATTGCACAACCAGATTGCTTCTCCTCCTGCCTTTACGGAGATTTTCCCTCTTGCCACCTAAAACACAAACTGTAGAGAAAATGCCAGAAAGAGCGTAGACATGCAGAAAGTTTGGAAAGGTGGGAGGGGAAGAGGTACCTTAGAAAATCATTATTGATTATACTGTTTGGGTCTAGATGCAAACCACATCTGGAGCTAAGGTAACTTGATATTCTAATTATAATGTCATCGTTGTATTCTCAATCACCAACAATAAAATACTGTTAATAAAAGGCTAAAGACAGAAACGTAAAAGCAGAAACTTAGACAAAACAGTTGCATACAGGGTAAATAGTTTTTGTGTGCATTTTGTCTAATTCTCATTCTTCGGGCTGTGTGATAGGTGTCTAGTGAAGAGCAATGCAGCTTGCAAGGTCATTCCTGTTCGAGTTGGTAGAAACAAAGTACGTATCCGCTTTGCTTTAACACCACTGACAACAGCATAAAAATTTGCCTTCTGTACAAAAAGAAAAGAATAATCTGTTAGCCCCCACCTATCCATTTTTTTTTAAATTTTTTTTAATTGGGTACATGCAAGCAGGGAGTGATCACTGTACAGCAAGGAAGAGACCGAGGGTACAAGCAAAAGCTAACACACCCCATACAGTGGAAAGGGAAGTTTCAGAATACTTTATAGGAAAAGTAAGCCAAAACCTTTGCTAATTTTATACTTATGCCTTTGCATAATGATACAACTTATAAGGAACGAGGAAGCAGAATTTGGATCAGAACTCAGTTTCACAAGTCCAAAAGTACATGAAGGCTTTTGTAAAACAAAAGCTAGGATTCTGATCTCCCAGCCAAGCTCCGCTACTCCCACTATTTACAGCATTGCCAACACTAGAGCACTACACACACCAAAACAGAAAGTCACTCTCTTCTAGAGCATACCTGCCAAGTATAACCTAGATTTAGCTTCTTATCTATAACATTTTTTACTGTAAATCTTGATAAGTCTCTCACTGACTCCTTTTTTCCCGTTGCCTACTAGGAAAAGCACACATTGCCACCACCACCAAATTGCAGCTAAATTAATCTTACAACTTTTTAGCTGCAAACATTTCAGTACTGCAACTCTTCACTCCTGATAATCCAAGAAATGGTATAAAAGAGGAATCTGAGGGGGAAAGCTTTTCCCAGGTGTAGGTTGGAACTCCAGCCTGCAGCCTAAACCAGCAGTAATCATCATTAACCTCTGGCACATAAACTTAGACAAAATGATAAACAAAAAAGTTTCTAATCCCTCACATCTGTTTTAAAACTGTGGTATTTTTTTCTACCACATGTCTGGTTCCTAATTGTATGAAAAAAATGAACTTCAACAGCTTTAGGCAGATAAACTTTAAAAATGTCACTCACACTTCCATTGGAAAGTTACACAATGCAATATTTCAGGTGTACTGTTTTGTGAGGAATATGGTTTAATTATTAAATGCTAGGTATTCTTTTAATTTCAGTTTATAGCAAAAAGATTGTAGTGAATGTTTTGTTACTTTAAAAGTAAATATGGAATCCAAAACAAAAGATAGTCAGGCAAAGTAAATAGCTAAGTAATAGGTTAAGGTAAGGCTTAGGTTAGGGTCAGGCTGTGGTGATAACTGTCAGAAAAATTATATCACATTCTGGATTTTTTTCATGCAAATTCAGTATCATATAGTCTAAAAGGAAATTTGATATACTGTTGCTTACTTAAGAGTAAATTACATCACTAACATTTTATCTTGCATTACATTATAATTTATGTTACCATTTTATATTCACAAAGGTTTTTTATCATTATTTTAAAAACAGAGGAACAGAAAACAGTTGTATCTACTGAAATTGAAAATGAAGTATGAGTATAATTGAAAGGTAGCAACAACAACAAAAAAGTAACACACAGCAGAAATTTTATCCTAATATTTAGAGACAAAAACATTCACTGCAAATCTTTACTCACAGCTTAACAAGGAATTAATATAGGCAGACCACAGAAGTGACTGCAACATGCTACCCTCAACAGAAAAATTACTTTACAGCAAACCAAGTCAGAACATCATTATTTAGAAATCTGAAAACTAAGTACAGGAGCACCAGTTCCCAGGAGAGTTTGTAAAAGCAGCTTAATCTGGCAAACTAAGGATACAAAGGAAGGTCAGTATGCACATGAGAAACCTTCATTTCTTTCTACCTCTGAAGGAGAGAAATTGGCACAGCTGAACTCCTTCAGCTGTTATGAACACATGTAAAAATAACCCTTGCACATCTAATCATTGAAAGTTCAACTCATCTTTAGCAACTTTCTATCACTCAGAGCATAGAATAACTGCATTAACTGGTTAAATATTAATAAACTGTTATTTTCTCTACTAATTTAGGAACTCTCTTACCACTCCTTGTGGTAATATATCCTTAGGGATACCTAATGAGATACAGACAAATCTGCTCATCTATTGATTAAACTCAATTTTATAAACTCTGAGTGCCTGTTTGCATATTATTAACAAGTATTAGAACTTCTGCAGCCCATGCTATCTGATTTTGATACTTTTTTTTCCCAGTAATCTGCTTATCAAGAAAGATCTCTCTTTACTACACCATTAGACCTGTAAGATCCTACAGAGTATGTCTGTATTGTGTGTTAATTGTAGACCTGAGCCCTCTACAACCTTTATTGCAGTTTTTCCTCAAAATGGTCTTTAAGGTCTGCAAATGCTGCTGAGCCAAGCTGGAGTGCAACAGAAACTAAGCAATATATTCAGGAATGTATTGGAGGTATTTGGTAGAACAGGAAATCTAGACCTACCCATGAATTTAAATTTTTCTTCTCTGATTTCCTGGCTGGCAAAATACTGAATAATGCTCTTAATGCTCCCTTTTTAAAAATAATAATAACAAAAAACCACTGTCTGTGTTTATAACATTCATAGAATGGAATGAATAAAGAGTAATTTTTAGTCAAAGAGTTTCTAAAGTAAATTTAAAGCATATGAGTAGTAGTTTATATTAAGAAACACAGGAAAATAAGCCCAGAAAAAGGTACTATTTGACCAAAAAAAAAAAACACCCAAAACTTTCTCCCAGTTTTCACAACTCTGAATTTCCTATAACTTTGGCTCCCAGTGCTGTTTAAAAACTGCTTGGTTTATATACTGACTCTTAGTTAAGAAGAACTGAATTTCACACCTTATACACTACCATATCAGTGAACCAAACTAGTATTTTTAAAAAGTAATAAAAAATTATTGCCATATCAAGTATTCAGTGTCCTTCCAATTTTCTTTTATGTAGTGGCATGGAACAGATCAGCCATAAACCTTTGTTATTTGTTTTGAGCCACAGGACAGAAACCTAGTGAGTCACTTTGTTTCACTTTAGCAGTAGGATCAGCAGTAGTTTTGTGACATGGTAAACATACCTGAAGTAAGAAGTTCAAACTATTGATTCTGTCATGCAAATAGTGAACATGAAGATAAACAGCTCTCTACAAAAGAACTATGCAAGGAGGGAATATTAACTTTTCCATAGGACTTTGTTGTTTTAACTTGTGAGTGACTCTGCTGAGGAAAGTCTCATCTCTGGGACATTGCCTATGGCTCCTATTCAGTGATCACAGTGACACTGGGAGAGAGCACCTCAGTCTGCCTGATTAGAGGAATTAGCATTAGTGCATTAGTTATAGCGAGGTGGGTGTTGGTCTCTTCTCCCAGGTGACTAGAGGTAGGACAAGAAGAAACAGGCTTAAGTTGCGCCAGGGAAGGTTTAGGTTGGATATTAGGAAAAACTTTTTTTACCAAGAGTGGTTAGGCATTGGAACAGGCTGCCCAGGAATCAACATCCCAGAATGTGTTTAAAAAAGTCTAGATGTCTCTCTTCAGGACATGGTTTAGTGTTCCAGATAATATTTAGTAATATTTAGTAGACGGTTGGACTTGATAATCTTGAAGGTCATTTCCAACCTAAATGATTCTATGATTCTATGATTATTCAACTGGTTAAGTCAGAATTAGAAAAACAAGTTCACAACTATAAAAATGTCACGCTGTTGCTAGTCAGCTGCACCCATTTACTTGATCTCATAGCTTTCTGGCAATGGGCTGCTTATGCTACAGCTTTTCTTTTTTCTTTTGGAACTTTCATAGGAGGCTAGTATTTTCCCGTGGCATGACAGTTTACTACCCATCCATTATCCATTACCTTCCTGGCATTTGCAGAATTCAGAAAAACCTTCTCTAGGATTTGGCATTCTACCCAGTGTCTGATAAATGTTATAAATTTTATGCCTTCTCTTGTGGTACAAAGTGGAAAAATATGGCATGCAGTTATGCCAGCATTAAATGTCCTCAGACAGGGCTGTTTTCACTATGAAGTACTCCAAAAAGAAACAAAATCATTTAGCATCTCTAAAACTACCACAACAGGAAAGGTGAAAAAAAAAAAAAAAAAGGAAGTTCTCTTGGGCATTTTTCCTTCCTGAATGCATCAAAAGAGCTTATATTTAGAAAACAGAGTTTCTCATGCTAAAAACTTTGAAACTTTGCCTTTAAATCAGTAATGTGTCATTACTGTGTGGACCAAGCATAAAAACTAAAGAGGTTTATTTGAAGACACAGACTTTGTTGCAACTTTACTATATGTGCAGAAAAGAAACCAACATTAAAAGAGAAACTCAAAGCAAATATGGCTTATATGGAGAGATATCACTGACACCATCCAGTTAGAATCATAGAATCATTAAGGTTGGAAATGACCTTCAAGATCGTCAAGTCCAACTGTCTAATAAATATTATCAGGACCACTAAACCATTTCCTGAAGTGCCACATGGATATGTGCTCATTGTAGGATGCTTTTTACTCTGGTTAGTTTGCACATTAGAGTGTTCTTGATAGTAATAATCCTGTTTCTCCATGAATAATAGTAGAACAGAATGTTTTAAGTAAACTTCCTAAAGGATGTTTTAGCTAAAAGACATTTTAGGTAAACTTCCCTTCCTTGTGAATCCTTCAGACTATTACCCACTTCTGGTCTTTCAGGTGGGAAGTGACAATGTAGCAATAAGAGGCTCACAATCAATAAAAAGAGAAGTGCATTTATACTGATGCACGCAGTATGAGCAACAGACAGGGGGAGCTTGAAGCCTTGATACACCAAGAAAACTCTGACATAGTGGCCATCACAGAAACATGGTGGGATGCCACATATAACTGGAGTGCTACAATCGAAGGCTATAAGCTCTTCGGGAGGGACAGACAGGGAAGTAGGGGTGGTGGAGTGGCACTGTATGTTAGAGAATGTCTTGAGACCTCAGAAATCAATTATAGTGATGATGGGGTTGAGTCCGTTTGGATTAGGTTAAGGGCTAATAAAGCTGATATAGTTGTGGGAGTCTGCTATAGACCCCCCAATCAAAGCAGTGAGATGGATGAAGCTTTCTGTAAACAGATGAGAGAAATCTCACAGTCAGTTGCTGTTGTGCTTGTGGGGGACTTTAACCTTCCAGATATCTGCTGGGAATACAACACAGCAGAGAGGGAACAATCCAAGAGGTTCCTGGAATGTGTGGAGGACAACTTTTTCACGCAGTTGGTAAGTAGGCCAACCAGGGAAGGTGCACTTCTGGATCTGCTCCTTGTGAACAGGAAAGAACTTGTGGGGGAAGTAAAGGTTGGAGGCTGTCTAGGGCACAGTGATCATGAGTTGATTGAGTTTTCAATCCTTAGGGAAACGAGGAGAGGCGTTAGTAAAACTACTACCTTGGACTTCTGGAGGGCAAACTTTGACTTGTTCAGGAGACTGATTGACGAAGTCCCTTGGGAGGCTGTACTGAAGGATACAGGAGTCCAGCAAGGCTGGACATACTTCAAGAGAATAGTTTTAAAGGTGCAGGAGCAGGCTGTCCCTACCTGACAAAAAACAAGCAGATGGGGAAAGAGACCAGCCTGGCTAAAAAGGGACCTTGGCTGGACCTCAAGAACAAAAGGAGAGTCTATGACCTTTGGAAGAGAGGACAGGTCTCTTATGTAGACTATAAAGATGTAGTGAAGCAATGCAGGGAGAAGATTAGGAGGGCCAAAGTGCAGCTAGAGCTCAACCTAAGGAGAATTAGGGAAAATCTCCATTGCTTATTGGATGCAGAGGGAAACTTAGTAATAAAGGATGAGGAGAAGGTTGAGGTGCTTAATGCCTACTTTGCCTCAGTCTTTAGTAGTGGATCAAACTATATCCTGGACATCCAGCCTCATAAGCTGGGAGATAGGGAGGGAAAGCAGAATGAGGTTATCATGATTAAAGAGGAGTGACCTTCTACACCACTTGGATGCACACAAATCTATGGGACTGGATGAGTTACACCCAAGGATGCTGAAAGAGCTGGCAGATGTGCTCGCCCAGCCACTTCCATTACTTATCTGAAGTTCTGGATAACTGGGGAGGTCCCAATGGACTGGAGGTTAGCAAATGTGATGCCCATCTACAAGAAAGGAAGAAAGGAGGATCCAAGTAACTATAGACCTGTCAGTCTGACCTCGGTACCAGGGAAGGTCATGGAGCAGATCATCTTGAGTGCTCTTACAAGCTGTATAGAGGGTAACCAGCCGATCAGGGTAAGTCAGCATGGGTTTAGGAAAGGCAGATCTTGCCTGACGAACCTGATCTCCTTCTACAACAAGATGACCTGACTACTGGACAAGGGAAAGGCTGTGGATGTGTTCTACCTGGACTTCCAGAAGGCATTTGACACTGTTCCTCATAGATTTCTAGTGGAAAAACTGGCTGCTCATGGCCTGGATGAGAATACGATCTGCTGGATCAAGCACTGGCTGGACGGACAGGCCCAGAGAGTAGTGGCCAATGGTACTAAATCCAGCTGGTGGCAGGGCACAAGGTGTTCCTCAGGGCTCAGTGCTGGGACCATTTCTATTTAACATCTTTATTGATGATCTGGATGAGGACATAGAGTCTATCATCAGTAAATTCGCAGATGACACCAAGTTAGGCAGGTGTGTCAATCTGCGTGAGGATAGGGCGGCTTTCCAGAGGGACTGGGATAGACTGGATCACTGGGCCACTGCTAATGGCATGAGTTTCAACAAGGCCAAGTGCCAGGTCCTGCACTTGGGCCGCAGCAACCCCATGCAACGCTACAGGCTTGGGGCAGTGTGGTTGGAGAGCTGTCTGGCGGAGAGGAACCTGGGGGTTCTAACTGACAAACGAATGAGTATGAGCCAGCAGTGTGCCCAGGTGGCAAAGAAGGCCAAGGGCATCCTGGCCTGGATCAGAAACAGTGTGAGCAGCAGAAGCAGGGAGGTGATTGTCCCCCTGTACTCAGCACTGGGGAGGCCTCCCCTCGAGTGCTGTGTCCAGTTTGGGGCACCTCAGTGCAAGAGAGATATTGAGGTGCTGGAGCAGGTGCAGAGGAGGCAACGAAGCTGGTCAAGGGACTGGAGAAGAGATCATATGAGGATCGTTTGAAGGAGCTGGGCCTGTTTAGTTTGAGGAAGAGGAGGCTGAGGGGAGACCTTATCACTCTCTACAACTACCTGAAAGGACATTGTAGAGAGGCTGGTGCTGGGCTCTTCTTTCAGGTAATAAGTGACAGAACCAGAGGGAATGGCCTAAAGCTGAAACAAGGTAGGTTTAGACTAGACACTAGGAAAAAATTCTTCATTGGAATAGCCTGCCCAAGGAGGTGGTTGAGTCAACATCCCTGGATGTGTTTAAGCATTGCTTAGATGTGGTGTTTGGGGATGTGGTCTAGGGGTGAACTTGTACAGTAGGTCTAATGGTTGGGCACAATGATCCCAAGGGTCTTTTCCAACCTAAATGATTCTGTGATTCAGTGAACTGAATTAATTGCAATAATAAGAGCTCTACTTAAAAAAAGATGATCCTGATGAATTTCCATAGGCTGATGCCACTCAAAAAAAAATCTCCTTTATGTTAATAAAAAGTGTGAAAATGTTAGTGGTCTCATACTTTGAAAAATGCATTTTAGCTCCTGTGAGTACACTGCCTACACCTTATGCATCCTGAAGTGAATTATCACAGGGCTCTTGTTTTGTCAGTTCTCAGTAACAACAAAGATTGTGAAGACTCAGTGTCTCCACTTCATTATGATTGCTTCCAATGTGCGAGAATTTGATGGATTAAGCACTGATTATCACAGCTAGGCTCTCCAAAATTAATTTTTTTTCCTTTTCCTAGGAAATGCATCATTTTATTAACAAATATCGGATAACATCATGTATTTCTCTTCTGGATCTGATTTTCAGCAATCAGTATAAAGGTGATGGTTTATCACTTTGGCTTGTTTGTTTTTCCCACTAAAGTCAATATTACTTTATTACCGATTTTCATAAGACTAAAATTTTAAGTGCTCCTTCCTGTAATATGTGTACCATGTAATTTTCCATTACAAAACAACATATTTTATTGTTTTATGCAGTTATATTTAGAGAAAATAACACATAATAGTTGATTTCAATGTAAGATAGCCCAAGGTTAGTCACCTACTTCATTTAAAACAGCTGTCAGGAATCTAATAGCAATGCATCTGTGAAGAAAGCAATGAAAAAACTATCCCCTTTGACTTAGTTAAAAATCAATGTAGGTTAGTAGAAGGTTTGGAGAACTGGTATTCTGGAGAGTAAATACTGTGATTCCCTGTGATTCAAAATGGGTGTACTTGTTTAACACAGTTTTTGCTTCATATGATGTAACACATTTGCAATTCTTCTCAAATTCTGATGCTGCTGAGGTGAATCACCTCAACAGATTTCTGTACTAATCTGTCCTCTTGTGTCCTGAAGATGGTCCAAAAGCAGGCTCACTAATGAGACCTCCATGAAAAAAAATTTCTTGTGACACAACCAGCTTTACAGAAGACTTGTTTTCTTATTTTATGCAACAATTTGGTGTCTTAATACTTGTCCATCCCTTACTGTCCCTCCTCTGCCCAAGGTAAAACAGTGATAGAATGGCGAGGGCACAAAAGTGATGCATAGACACAAACACCCACATCAACAAATATGAGAAATTGATTCTTTATTTTCATGACCATGACACTTAATAAGGCCATAGGAAAGAGAAGTTTAAAGCACTCCTGAAATGAGCATTTATTTCAACAAAACTCAGTAGTTCTAGTTTGAGAGGCTGAGAAACAATCATCCCAGACTGCCCACTTTTTCTGCCACATTGCCTTGATAAATAAGATAACTTCTACACAGGTTGTGTCAAAAGTCTGACAAGATTCTTAAGAGAGAAGTCTTCGGCTTCATCCCTTGAGCAACCAGATCCTTTTTTTCCTGACATTCTGCACAGGGCATCATTCATCTATATAAACCTGGATGTGCATGAATGTCCTGATCATCAGCAGAGATCTAGCTGCTTTGAACGCTGTAGCACGCTTACACACTGCAATTTAGAGCATGATTCCTCTCCTCCTTAAACAATCATCTAAAATAGGTGAGAAAAATTACACCTTGAAAGTGACCCCTCTCTCTCCTATGGCTGTAGATGAATGTGATTGATTCAAATGCACATCTCTACACACTTGAGGTTCAGAGTTGTAGGAAATCTCCCTAGATCTGCTTAGGCCCATCTCATTAAACACTAACTCACTAGATGTTTTACTTTCTGCTGAGTTGATATATTTTGTAAACTGAGTTATCTCTAAATATTGTAAACATATAATAAGATTGCATCATATGGTAGCTTTTGTTTGTTTTCCTTTCATCTTTAATCATAGAACATGTGAATTTCCCCTTGGCCAGTCTAATCTGAATTCTCTGGTCAACCTGTTTATCAATATTTCATATTCTGTTATCAGGAACAGTGATAGAAAATGACTAGTTTTGCATATTTTTGGAACAAGCCCATTTTTTGTCAAAGGTAAAAAAAAATTACTAAACAGTATCTGAGTTAAGGAAAAAAATTTCACTACATCATAGAAAACAATATACCAACCCTAATTCTGAGATTTACTGGAGAAACCAAAAGGGAAATACACATTAGACAGGTGGATCATTCAACTGGAATTAAAAGAAAGGTAGCAAATTGACAAGTAAGTAAATATACAACCACTCTACCAGTGAAAATCAGTACCAGTAGCTGCCAAACATCCTGGCACAAAAAGTATGAATTTCTAAGTAAATCTAAAAAAGACACTGCATAAAAAAGGAAAAAGAAATCAGGAAAGGGGTACTCTAATGCAGCAAGCTTAGACTGTCTGACACCAAAGATTCTAATAATCTCACTGATTCAGCCACTGCAAATATTCATCAGTCAAGGGGAATAAAATGAATGTTGTGAATGCAATTGTGACTACATCTCGCAAAAATAGAGGATCGTAAAAAAAAAAAAAAAGGTATTAAAAGACAAAAATCTGTTTTCTAATATTTGAATGAACATATAATGACCCAGTGGCACCTTTATTAAGAATAATGGTTTGCTCTTTGCAACCGTCTCGCATTTTTATCATTGTACTGTCTGCTGTGCTCACTCCCAGAAGTGTCTGCTTTTCAAAGATGGCTTATTTCTATGAAGTGTTCTGGACAAAAGTGTTCCAGAAAGTAAAATATTGTCATTGTTACAAAATCTACCAGTCAGAACAAGATTTTCACATGCTGTTATTGTAGAAAAAATTATAGAAGTGAGAAAATCATAAATAACTGAAAACGAAAAAGCAAGAAAGGAATCCCATATATGTGGGGAAGAGTAAGAGAAAATCCCAAGTGATATTATGCATGGAAGTGAAAAGATTAGCTTTTTATCACAGGATGTTCTCATTATCCAAGATCTAGTCACAATTTCATGCACAACATTCAATTTATTCCACAGTATAGACTAAATTGTTTTAGTAAAATTGTTGTTCTAGAACTTCAGGTTTTGTTGAGGCTTTTGACTGATACATAAGCACACCATTACAGTACAGGCATGTGTATACTGCCTAATTTTACCTATGCTCAAAAGGCCAGCCTGTCATATAGTTGCTTATTAGACTCACATAGCTGCAAATCAAATTTTCATCACAGAAACAAAAGAAAGTGGGTTTTTTTCTGTGGTATACCAATCTGCTTCAGAAACATTCCAGCCCTCACAGAGCATGGAAATTAATAGGTATAATGAGCCAGAGTTACATTCCAGAGGCAAGTCATTCTTGTCAGCTAGTTAATATGTGCCCCACTGATGACTTGCTGGCCTTACTGGTGCGGTGTAGAATGAAGACTTTCTTGGTGTGTATTTAGGATGAACGTGTGACTGACTTATGGTTTTGCCAATTGTGAATAATATAAGGTCATCCTAAATGAGTGCTAATAAAACCTTTATATCACCTCACATGAATTTTCTAATTAACAGCAAATTGGAGAAGTAATTTATCAATGTTTAAGTGATTCTTAGAAGAAATTGTCTGGATCCTCTGGATAAGCTGAGATCTATTTTATGAAAGCCAGGGCTGGGAGAGATGGTAAAATGATATTGTTACAGATGTTCATGCCTCTCTAGTCTTGGCACTGGTAGGTATAACCCTGGCTTGTGACAGCTGCTAATATTTGTGCCAAAACAAGCCAGAATCAGCTTTTAAGCCAGTGCATAGGAAAATGCTGTTTCCATAGTGTGATCCCATGAAGACCAAGGAATATCTTAGAGCCTGGATAAATATGCTGGAATCCTGTCTCCATTGGGATTTTTGCCACCAACATCAGAGGAGGCAGGATTTTTACTGTGTTTAAGACTGCTTTGCTCCAGAGGGCATACTGTCTGGTCAGAGATTGTGAAGCTCTAGCAAGAATGTCAGGTGGGAAAAGCGCACTCTTTTCAGTGTGCTGAGGGATCTTATTTTTTTTTTTGCTTCAAAGAGCTGTGCTCCAATCTTTGTGCTTTTATTTGCTGCCAGAAGCTAACACTGCTTAGGTAAATGGCAGAGACTGGGTATGGTTCTCTAGAGAAGGCTATTTTGGTTTGGGATTTTTTATATTTGTTTATTTTTAATGGAAGGCTGAAAGACAAGCTTCTGGACTTAATGAGGAGAGTGAAATTAGTATTTGGTGCCATTGGATTGTGGGAAATTCTGAATTTTGTATGTTTTCTCTTGCATTTAGGACAGCAGCCTGAAAGAGTTTGTTAGCAAGTAAATATTTTTGAATATTCTTCTGCCTTAGATAAATGTAAAGTATTAAATAAATGGGAGAATTCAAAAAGAATGTTTAATTGCCCAGTTAGAAGCCCTGAAACTTTGGGAAATATATTTTGTTCTGCAGCCTGAATATTACTGTAGGACAATATAAAAATATGTGCCAAGTTTTTCTTTAATTTGTAGCATATATAAGGAATATCTAGAAATTATCAGTGGACTTCTTCATTTATACCTGTGCAGCCATAAAAAAAATAGCCATCATACTGTAAAATATGCTTTCATATCACAGAATGGTGGTGGGTTGGAAGGGATCTCTGGAGATCATGTAGTCCAACCCCCTTGACAAAGCAGGTTCACCTAGAGCAGGTTGCACAACATGTGTCCAGGAGTGTTTTGAATATGTCCAGAGAAAATATATCATTATGATAAGGTTAAGAACACAAGAAATATTAAAATTCCTCTTTGTCAGATGATCACTTTGACTTTAATAGGAATATGTTCTACAATATAGGTGTAAGTATAGTTTTTTCAGTCTTAAAGAAGAAATTCCATTAATCAGTTATCACAGATATGCAGGATGTTACTGGCAGTACAGATATAAGAATCCTTGATAAAGAATGAAATTTAGACCCTGATGGGCTGTACATGAGGATATGTCACTTAACATTTAAAAACAGGCAGTAAGAAATGACTGAAATTAATTAAAAAAAATTACTACAGCCTATTTCACTTTATTTGACAGCATAGTGAAAGAAACCTTATATCCACTTTCTTTAGCAGAATTAATTTTAAAAGGAGAACATGGACTGTAAAACAACAGAGTATATTCTAGAAGAATAGTCAAGATAAACAAGTGAAATGGCAATTCATTTCTATTTTGTTATGATAAACATTAAGGTCAACCTTCTACTGATACATAAACTAACTCATCTCATGTCAGCAATACTGAATTATTTAAATAATGTATTAATGTATCAGAAATTTCAAGGGGCCATGTAATCTGAAACCTTGACTTAGATGATGAAATTACCAGGAGGTTGAAATGGAGATGCATATGTCAGTGTCATGTAACAAGTGTAAGAAAAGAACAGCTTTTCTGAGTCACAGCAAATGTCCATCTAGTCCTGTATCTTCAACCATTAGCTAGGACATTAGAGGTATGAGTATGAAGAAACACTTCACTGGCATATCCTCCCAACTTGTCAGGAATTCTCCTAAAACAGAAGAAGACTACTTTATTATAGAATAATGTTACAAAGACATTTTTAGACTTAAGTTCAAATTCTCAATCATATTGCTGAAGCACATATTTCAGTTAACTTTAAGTTAACTTTGTAATATTTCTTTTCAGATTATTTACACAACTAAAAAAACCCCACCACATTAATTGAAGATGTGATTAAACAGAGGACACCAGAACATCATGATCCTTTTGAAGGATCTGGGCTTACTAAAATAACAGTATTAAAACATGAATACAGATGGATGGGTATATATAAAGTGGAGCCCAAATGTCCTAGTTCTGTAGACCTGAAAGAGATGACATATTTACCTGAAAACTGACATAGTGTCTGAGCTGTCACTTTAATTCCATTCCCATTGCTTTCATGGAAGTTCATTTTTATCTCATAGAATGATAGAATTATAGAATTGTTTGCATTTGAAGGGACCTTTGATAGTCCAACCCCCTACAGTGAGCAGGGACAACTTTAACTAGATTTAAATTTTCTTAAACTATTCAATAAAACCCCCAGAGTTTTACTTTAGAAGTAGAAAATCACATTGCATACATTAATCATGTTATTGTTATTTTCACAGGGCAGCACCTAAGAGGTCAGTGCCCCATTATGCTATGTAAAGACACATTCAAAGTCCCTCATCTTACAATCTTCACTACTGCAATGGAATACAATTTAAGTGACAGAAAAAAAGGCAGAAAATACTCATAAGAACATATGAGTCACACCCAAGGTTTACCTGGTCCGTATTCTGTCTCTGACAGTCATCAGAAGTGGTGGTCCAGGAAGAGCACAAGAACAGAGCAAGTACATATGATGCTTCCTACTGGGCATTCCTCCAATCTCCAAATATTCAGCACCAAATCAGGGACTTTACAGTTTCTGAGTTTCTGCATACTCTGATTACTGGGTAATGAAAACAAAGAATAATTCACAGTCCCAAAATTTTAAAATCTCATAAGTATTTTCACATACTTTATCAAAAGCCTTTGGAAAGTACTGATTGAAAGCAGTGCTTTCCAAAAGGAAGCACATTGCAGAGTCATTACTGATATAGGGATGTTGCATCACATGTTCTTATCTAAATTTCAGGTGTTGATTAATGAAGTTAGGCTAAATTACTGTTAAATGATGTGTATCTGCACTATGCTAATTTTGACTTTTTGAAGCTGCATAATAATACTAATGCGTTTCTAGCACTTTTCTTTGGTAGGAATGCTTTAATAGACCTTACTATTAAATATTAACTTATTTTCTTTTGGCAAAAGAAACGGTATTTCACATGACACTATATATGTTTTTAATGTATTCAAGAATTCCAGGCTTATCTATCACTTTTTTCTTTTGTTTACACAGGTCTTTTTCATGAACATCTTTAGGAAATTGGGAATATTTAGATAATATTTTTTAAAACTAATTAAATGGCTTAACTATCTAAGTCATCGAGGTGCTTTTGAAAATGTTGTTATTCAGAATAAACAATAATTTGCACATTTAGTGGGATTTTAAATGAAAGTAGCAGGACCTTGATTTAGCACAGAAAATGTATTATATTTTTGAAACTCTACATAAACATGTGCTGCATCCAGTTGGCATCAGGTGACCAGTGGTGTACCCCAGGGATCAGTACTGGGCCCAGTCCTGTTCAACATCTTTATTGATGAACTGGATGTGGGGATTGAGTCTACCCTCAGTAAATTTGCAGATGGCACCAAACTGGGAGGGAATGTTGATCTGCCGGAGGGTAGGAAGATGCTGCAGAGGGACCTGGACAGGCCAGGCCAATGGGCCAAGGCCAATGGTATGAAGTTCAACAGGACCAAGTGCAGGGTCCTGCTCTTTGTCCACAGTAACCCCATGCAGCGCTACAGACTGGGGAGGAGTGGCTGGAGAGCAGCCTGGTGGAGAGACACCTGGGAGTGCTGGTTGACAACTGGTTGAACATGAGCCAGCTGTGTGCTCAGGTGGCCCAGAGGGCCAATGACATCCTGGCTTGTATCAGGAATAGTGTGGCCAGCAGAACTAGGAATGTGATTTTCCCCCTGTACTCAGCACTGGTGAGTCCTCACCTCGAGTACTGTGCACAGTTCTGGGACCCGCACTTCAAGCAGGATATTGAGGTGCTAGAGTGGGTCCAGAGGAGAGCAACGAGGCTGGGGAAGGGACTAGAAGGAAAGTCTTATGAGGAGAGGCTGACGGAGGTGGGGTTCTTTAGCCTGGAGGAGTCTCAGGGAGGACCTTGTTGCTCTCTACAACTACCTGAAGGGAGGTTGTAGTCAGGTGGGGTTCGGGCTCTTCTCCCAGGCAGCTAGCGACAGGACAAGGGGGCATGGCCTGAAGCTGCACCAGGGGAGGTTTAGGTTGGATATAAGGAAGTACTTCCTGACAGAGAAGGTGATCAGACATTGGAATGGGCTGCCCAGGGAGGTGGTTGGAGTCACTGTCCCTGGATGTGTTTAAAGAAAGGCTGGATGTGGCACTTAGTGCCACGGTCTAGCCAGTGTGGTGGTGTTAGGTCATAGGCTGGACTTGATGATCTCAGAGTTCTTTTCCAGCCTCAGTAATTCTGTGATTCTTTGAAATCAGAAAAGCCACCATTATATGGCTACAATGTTCAGACATTTTATAGGTTTTGTAATTTTTATCTGGACATGCTTAAAGAACTTCAAAGTTTTCTTTAGTACTTTGATATAGACTAACAAAGTAGAATATCTTTCATTATCAAAGTCTAGCTAGCAAAATATCATTTCAGATTTTTCCAGTAAGATCTCAAAATCCTAAGAGGAAAAAAGAAGTTACTGATTGAGTTTGTGGATGCATCAGAGACTGCACAGGTGTGTGCCTCTTATCAGAAGTACCCTATATCATAGTAAATTCATTTCCACATATTCCTCAGTATTCTTTGCTGTTCATAAGCATCATAAGATGTGTCATACTACTCTGGAAATCACTGGTTCTTGATTATGAGTATTTCTGTAGCATGTCTTTTTTGCTCCTGAATTTTAACAATGAGATTATAAGCCTTGGAATACAGCTAAACTGACCATTGAGATCAAATGAAAAGAGAAAGGATGTCAGAAATTAAATTTGACATAATACATATTGCAAAAGAGAAAAAAAAAACAACTCACCAACAAAACCAAACCAAACCAAACCAAACCAAACCAAACCAAAAACAAACAAACCACAACCATACATAAATAACATTTCCTTCTTCTCCTAAATGTCCATTTTCTATTGCTGCTGGAAAGCTGAGCACATATTCCCTTGATCCCTTCAGAAACTCTCGCTGCTCTACTCTATATCTCAGGAGTAAGGTAAAGCAAGTATCTGAATACTAAGTTCAGCTATCAAACCAGCCATTTAATTCACAAATGCAGAGGCAATAGACAGATAAAATCTACAAATTTTATCTGTCAGTTTATGATATTTTCCCTTCTAGTATGCAGTTTCAAAGCTACTGTTTCTCTGTGTATACACAAGTGTAAGTACATATGTAAGTGCTTGTGTGGCTGTTCACAGTTCAACGTATGAGCGTACACTGAGTTGGAAAATGCAAAGTGAGTTCCTAATGAGGTATCTCTGCTGAGAAATAAATACACTGCCACATAGCTCTATCTCAGTAGATCTCTCCATTAATCTACAGAAATGAGAAAAGCAGTGTCATGAGGCAGCATCTGGTCTGTGGAGGTGTCATATTTTAAAGCCAAGGACAAAGCAAGATATGTTAGACATCAGCTCCTGTGAATGGAGAGTAAGCTGCAGGTAATCAGTGCCACTTCCATGAGCTCGTTCTCCAGGCTTTTCCATATTTTTGGATGGGTCATTGCTGGTCTGATTTCCAGCCTTCCATGGATGAAAGCATGAATTTCTTATGAGAAGTATAAGCTGTGGTTCAAATTTCATTAAAACTGCTATCTGCCAAGAATAAAGCCTCTGATAAACTATGTATTGCAACTGTAATTTATATGCATCACAGAAGTATATTAGAGTAAAACTAGGTTTTCTGCTTTAATCAGTACTAAATCAGTGCTATAAATAGAATCAGAATTATTTATTGCTTTTCATTAAAAAGTTGTTTCTTTGATCTTTTAAAAGTTAGACAAGGTATCTGGATTTGCTTTGTAAGACTTAAAGTCCCTGAAATTATAAAATACTAACAACTAACATCCAAATGTATTTTGGAAGTAGAAACAAGGAATGCACAAGCATTTCTTAAGCACGTCAGGTAACTGAGTTGCAGGTTAGTGTCAGGGTGCAGCTTCAGAGCAACTTCAAAACCAATATAAATTTCACAAGCTTATAGTCCTGTAATGTCCTGCTTTATTGTCCATCACTGTATTTCTGTGTCTTGGAAGTTCCAAGACAGCTCATTCATTTAGCATTATTTCCTAAGGCACAAATCAAGATTTAGTCTAAACTTGTCAAAGCAGAAAATTTAAAGACAATTATTTTCCCCTGCAGACATCAAGAATTATGAAATGTATACTCTAACTTTTCACTAATGACAGCTATGAAAAATATAGTGTTGTTTCTACCATAGTTTGCTCTGCTGTCAAAAGTTGTCTGACTACACTCAATATGTATGCATGTGTGTTTCCTAAATAGCTTTGGAATTCACAGTCTGATTTCAACTGAAACTAAAAAAAAGGACACTGATCTCAAGGATTATTCTGTTTCCATATATTCTGTAGGAACTGATGGTAAAACTGAGGATAGATATATATGTTTCTGGCTGAGGGAAAGGCTGCAGAAGGAGTTCACATTTTTTTATTATACATGAGAATCTGCACACCAGCACTTACACTCAGTTGTATGAAAAGCCTCAGGAATTTTGTACCTTAACCATCGAGGCCAACCAATTGCAAGGCACTGGTCCATAGGAAATGGGGCTTCATTCATGCTGCAACTCTACATGCCACTTGTTAGTTATATTACTTCTTTCATTGTCTAGACATGGATTTATAGCCAGGTGGAGGATGAAGGGTGGTGTGTAGGAAATCCTAGCCTCCCTTATGAACACAATAAACTTCTGTTCATTTTTATGGGATTTCTAATTTCTGAACTCTTACCAAAGTGCTTGATGTCTGAAAGTTGTGGCCAGTATCTGCAAAATTCAGTCTCAGCATCCAACAACAAAACGTCTCATGCTGTGGGTTTACTGTAGAAGTTCTGTGCAATTACCTTGTACAGCACCATACTTGTTTTTACCTACCAGTTAAGATCAGTGGCAGTGGAAGTAGTTTAAGGAAAAATTCAAGTAATGAAAACAATCATTCATTTCCAATGATCCACATACAGATTAAGCAGGTAAGAGAGAACATCATTCTCTACTGGTTTAGTGGCTGTTTGGAATGGATGCATAAAACAGCTGTTTGAAGGTATGTTCTTTCTGATATTTCATAAACAGAGGATGGTGCAGAACTCGCATACAATTACCACATTCTATATAGTACTGTGATGTAGGTAGTTGAAATTAACCTATACTATATGGTGAATATGGGTAATACGAAGCAACGCGATAGCTGAGGAAAGGCACATTTTCTAGTTGTCTTATAAAACATTTCCATTTTGTGTGATTCTGAGACATGGAAACAAATGTATTATATATAGTGTCATAATGCTACACTGACAGTTCCTACCAGTGATGTCTCAGCTGCTCATATTAGGCTGTGCGAAGAATGGCAATAAGGTAGCTGGAATTTCATTGAACTGGCATGGGTCTCTCTGCCTAGTATTTCAATGTACTTCCCCAGCTAGCAAAACCAAAGTGAGCTCAGACCTGCCTGTACCTGCCAGTGCAGGCATGCCCTCCTTCACATATCTGTAATGTGATTTTAGGCAGGTTATAATTAGTAGAGAATGGGTGGGTCTGGAAAAAGGTTAGAACTTGTCTGGAATTTTTGGTGAAACATCAAGAAATTCAGATTCTTCAAAACATGGCTATTTTGCAGAAGCATGCTGATTTTGAAATGGAAAAATTCTCAAAAAGATAGTTCAGATTGAGAGCAACATGTATGGCCTAAAGCAAAGACCTAAAAACCTAGATAATTATGGAACCAATTAACAATGGGCTTCATCTGGGATTTTAGCAGCCAGTATCAGAAATCTTTGTGTTTTAATCAGAAGTAGCAGATATATAAGATTCGCAGTCCTATATTCCAAATGACACTCTGATCTCCAGCTGAGATGAGGAAAATAGTAAATGCAGCAATTGTGAATTTTTGCAACAGTTTAGTAAGACATCAAATTTATGGTTTAGCAAGTCAATTTACTACTATCTGAATTCACACATCAGCTTTACTACAAAAAGATGCATAAGGATTTAGCAGTTTTTAAAGCCACTGCAGCTCTAACTTCTACTGTGAGAAGCTGTTCAAGAAGACAGCCTTTCTTCCCTCAGATCACATATTCAAATCTTTTTGACTTGGCATGAGACGATGGCCAACCAGAATTTCTGTCTACGGACATGCTCAAAGAAAGTGTACATGTGTTCCGTTATCATAAGGATTTTCTTCTTCATGGTAGTATTCTATATTAAAAACAAAACAAAACAAAACAAAACAAAAACCAGACAATCAAACAACCACACAAAATTAAAGGAGTTACTTTTGAAATGTAAGGAAAAAATGCTCTAAATTTAATCTTGTTTTCCAATTCCTCACTAGAACTTTTAGCAGCAGTTTCCTATCTGTTTTGCAACATTTCCTGTTAATTTTGCTGTTGATAATAGCTAATGAGACTATCAATACTTAAATGATATCAATGAACAGATTGATTGAAAGCAGATGTCATATCTATAGATGGAAGTAACTCATATAAAATATGTAGGCCAGCTTTATACAACTCTAGTTAAAGCCCAGCATTCTTGTATGAGCTCTTTAGTTCCTCTGTTCCTGAAGCACTGTGGTACTCCTAGAAACTCGTAATAGGAAAGATAGACAACTATGAAATATTTAAGCAGATGAGAAGCAGGATTTAAACAGAACATTAAGAAACAGGATTTTAAAACCTACTAATTGAAGTAAATAAGAAAGGCATTAATTATACCCTTTTTTTTCTTATCAGTCCTAATGGGGTTTTTTTATTAATATGCCTTTTCATTTAATATTTTCATCCTGAAGTATTTTTTGTCTAGCTCCCTTATTTTATTACTTCTTTAAAATAACCCACAATGGTTAATTTTATATTAACTAATAGAGGTAAAAAGTAATGTCCAAGAGAATAAAAGTTCTTACACTAAGAGGTCATATTATTGTCAGGAAAAATCCTGTCTAAAACCATCACCATGACCATCACCAGTCATGCATATCCACTGGCAAGCTTCACTTTTCTGAGCTCTCTTTGTTGTACATCATCATATAATTTTAAGGAAATTTAAGAAGGGAAAAAACATTTAGCTTCAAATTCAGGATACAAATATGAAACACAAAATGTCTGGGGATTGCCAGAAAAATGTCAATGAGAATTAGCTTTTATCGGAGAAAATATATTTTGCATAGATTTAAGTACAAACTTAAAGACTTTAAAGACTGCATATAAGATTGAATACAGTAAAGAGCTAATGCAGAAAATGTCTGTCCAGAATTATACTGAAAGTAGCCTATTACCACCCTAAATGCAAAAGTAGAAAAAGTGTTTTACAGATCTAATATAGTCTACATGCTTTTGCTGGATGGAGTTCTTAGGGATGAAAGAAAGAAAAAAACCAAACCAAAACAAAAGAAAACAAAAAATTAGCCCCAGGTGTTTATTTTCAAATACAAATGTATAGGCAAGATTAATTTTCTACCAGAACAACCTTGAATGAGGCACTAGAGTATGTTTGGGGAGAAAAATACATCAAAGCATATACATGTATGTGTATGTACTGAAGCCTGAGTTCCTCTTCCATTTTAAAATTGACTCTAGTTATAGATAACATTTAAATAGTTTCCTTGAATTTCTCAGAAAAATAATTTTTTTAAAACTTAAGTCACTCTCCAATAATTCTTTGATTTGGAAACCAAAATATTAACAAGGATAAACAATGTAAGAGGGTATAATTGCAAAGTAGTATGAAGCACAAATCAATGAAAATTATCATGTATTTCATCACCTTTCACTAGAAGAAGATTATTTTTCTTGAGAACTGCAGATTTTTTTCATATATGTGATACTGTCCTATTTTACACTCTTTTATTTTCTGCTGTAGTCTGCTGTTCAACTAAAACCCAGTGCAACTGAGATTCAGCCTTATAATTCTTTTGAAAAGTACAATCTTGTAATTTTGTAAAGGGCCAGTAAAACTGCATGCTATCTTAAAAAAGATCCACTATAGGAAATATTAGTTTTGCAGTATTTTTGCTATCAGACCACAATGAATAGATACCCCCTGTTTTTTGTGGGTTTTTTTCTTTCTTTCTTTTTCATAGACACGTAATCTGTTAGTAACATACAGAAGTAATTTCAAATTTTTCTGATAAAATTATTTATTATGTAGTGGAATAGTGAGCTGCTAATCATTATCAGATCATTGAAAGTAAATTGGAAAAAATTAATAAGGCCTTTCCCTAAAGCCCTGAAGCTGGAGCCAAAAGTACTCTGGCCAATTTAATTAACTGCTTTGTACATTGGTTCTGGTACTTCAGCTGAACCTCTTGCAAGCCCTTTGCCAGGTGGCTAATGGCAGAAAAAAAGGGCCAGATATAGTATATCAAAGGCCGCTTGCAATAAATAAACCTAGTTTAACTCCACCCTAAAATGTGGGAAAATCTAAATGCAACTTCTTTATATGGCCTTCACATGCAAAATTGTGAATATAGTTATGTTTAACATTTTTTCAGAATATGAATAAAATACATGCACACACACATAGCAAACTAAATAGTAAAAGAGACGTTAACCCTTCTGAGAACTCTAGCAGTAGAGCTCTAGCCCAAGACACCACAGAGAGTGTCTCACAGGTAGGTAATTAATTTATTCACTAATATCCACTTGTAAATTGGACCAGCACACAACAGGACTTGTAGTGCCTCTTTTCAGATCTGCTTCTAGTCTCCAAAGAGCTTCTTGCTAAATCCCAGCTAGAGGCAACGCTCTCTTGCTACTGAATTAACTTTATTACAGAGACAGGTAAGGAGACAAGGCCCACAAAAGCACATAATGGCTTTTCTTAATGTCTTCCATCTGTACATAGCTTCCAATATTATCTCATGTCATGTTTATTTGATGCCTTCCAATGACTCCTCAGTTGGAAAGCACAAAGAAACCTGGGAGAGATGAACAGAACACCAGGCAGATATTCAATGTCAGCATTTAATCTGTCCTTTCCCTCTACTCACTGGCAAAAGGAGACACTCTCCCACCCTCCAAGTCAGGCTGAAACTATTCATGGAGCTTCTCATTCTTCTTTGAGAAACTGTGAGCCTATTACTGCAATTTTGCCCCTCATTGAACAAAAGAAGTGATTTATTTTCTGGAACTTTTGACAGAACAGCTTACATGAATATAAGAAAATGGAATAAACAATATTACACTAGGTTACTACAGACTGACCAACAATTTCCTTGTGTGAACTTGACCTTAAAACATTCAAAACTATCAGATAAATACGATTATGATTAAACAATCATTATGTCTAATCATATATCAAAGCAGAACAGGACTCAGCTAATTGGCAACAAGGGTAATTGGTGCCATGAATGTATCCGTTAGAGAATAGAAAAGAAAACGTGGATTGTTCACTACCTGTAACTATCAATAAAACTACAGAAATACTGAAGAGTAACATTTTCTTCCCATTTTTTTGTCTCTGAAAGTACTGTCTTCAATTCCTCCAAGAAAAGGCATACTTTCTGTCTTTTGTTTTGTTGTTTTTCCTCAGAAAAAGTAACAGGAACAGTGTTACTTCTATCTGCTGTCAAAGTATGATTACTTCTAACGGTATTTTTTTCCAGTGCATTCTGAAGTTATTTTGGTGACAGGGCTCCTTCCAGCAGAAATCACCCCAGTGCTTGAATAAGTTTCCATTTCACAGTATCTTTCTACATTTCCATTGAATCTTAATGTTCCTATTTAATTTATTCCCTTTAGCATCACAATAAATATGCTGTTCAAGCTCTGTTCCTTTTTCACTATTACATCTCTAATTTGCAGATTACCATATTCTGTACAAGTACTGTTCATGCAAGCTACAAGTCATGGTTCAGGCCCAGCCAGCAACTAAGTACCACTTGGCTGTTCGTTCACTCCTCCACCCAGTGGGATGGGAAGGACAACTGTCAGAAAAAAAAAGGTAAAAGCTAGTGGGTTGAGATATGAACACTTTAGTAAGACAACACAGGGAGAGAAGAAATAACAATAATACTAATAGAAGAATATGCAAAGAGAATGACACACAATGAAATTGCTCAGCACCGAGAGCCCGCTTCCCAGACCATTCCAGAGCTGTGATCCTTCCTCCACCCCTGGCTAGCTTCCCTAATTATAAGCATGATGTCACATGGTATCAAATAAGCCTATGGCTCGTTTAGGTCAGCTACTATGGCTGCACCCCCTCCCAGCTTCTTGTGAAAATTATCTTCATCCAAGCCAAACCCAGGACACTATGTTTGTTTATTATTCCATTTTTCTTCTTTCCTAAGTGAGCTCCTGAATTTCCTATATGGGGGGGGGGGCTCTGTGTTTGCATGCAAATACATACTACAGTATAAATACATACTGTGAGAGTAAGAGAGAAAGTGTATGAGAAATCTGTTCTTACAGTTCTGTGATGATGTTTTTTCTAGGCATCAGTGCCCAGAAATAAGCACATGTCCATCACTGGAAATTTCCTATATTTATTTCAAGAAATGGATCATTATTAGCAGACTGCTTTCTAAAATCAGTGTCAGCTTAATTAACAAGAATGATATCTTAATAGCAAATATACACAGAATCAGAAGTCCAGAGCCTTAAATTAATTCCTGGTCAGGGCTTGTCAGGTTAATCTGTCCTGATGCCTTCATTTTCCAGAGGAAGACTGCTATCCAACACTAGTTCCTCAAGCTCAGGTGTTAGCTGCTCACATCTTAACCTCAGATCCCCCTATAAGGGGCTATTCTTAAAGAGTCTTTCCTGATATTTCCAGTTTGATACCTTTTTCCCATGTGTAGACCTTATCAGCTAAATAGATATGCCTGGCCACAAAGGAAGACTTGATGTCTTCGTGCTTTAGCTGCTAAAGATACATGCCTGCTACAAATGCCAACTTTGGAATGGTGGTAGAGCACAGGGTATGCAGGAAAGGGAAGCAGTCTAAAACCAGGCTCCAGATCCTGCAGCAACCAGGACTGCAGCAGCCAGGACTGTAGCATATTCCACTCCCTGCCCCACCACTCTCGCAGCTATCCAGTCCATTTTCAAGATGCGTTAGATAAGAGTTTATTCCAATGGCTAGTGACAGCTTTGTATGCTTATCTTATTTCGTATTTGTTTTGTGGCAGCTTCTCATCACCACTCTTCCACTGTGCTTTTCTGAATTAGCATCCTTTGTTACCCTTTTTTTCTTCTTTAGAGATACACAACAAACTACACAGCCTTAGTTTTGTTTTTTACCTCAAAGGTCAACAGGAAAAAACAAAGAGGGGGAAGATGGCTGGGAGAAGTCCACATCATGTTGAAACAGCGTAGAAGAAACACAAGGAGATCACAGCCCACCTATTCAACAGTGCATCATGCACCCTTTGTGTTTTCTGTCTTTAGAGAGCCTCTAAAAACATACAGTGAAGCACCTCAAGCAGAAAAAGATCACTTTAATATAAACAGATGAAGGCCTTATTCCTTCAGCATGTCCCACCTAGTGTTTTACCTCTCTGTTTGCATGATTAAGCGATGGCTCTTGGTATCACAATATTTCTGAATACATGCTGCAGTACATTGTGTTGGGATGTGCATTTTATTGAACTGTGATAGCTGATCATGCTGCTGCTTCTGACAAGTACCAAGGCTTCCAAGATGAGATGGTGGATAAGAAGCTCAACATGAGCCATCAGGGTGCTCTCACAGCCCAGAAAGCCAATTGTATCCTGGGCTGCATCAAGAGAAGCGTGGCCAGCAGGTTGAGGGAGGGGATTCTCCCCCTCTACTCCACTCTCGTGAGGCTTCACCTGGAGCACTGTGTCCAGTTCTGGAGTCCCTATTACAGGAAGGGTATGGATGTGCCGGAACGTGTCCAGAGAAGGGCCACGAGGATGATCAGAGGGCTGGAACACCTCTCCTATGAGGACAGACTGAGAGACTTGGGGTTGTTCAGTCTAGAAAAAGGAAGGCTCCAGGAAGACCTTATTCTGGCCTTCCAGTATCTGAAGGGGGCCTATGAGAAAGCTGGGGAGGGACTTTTTAGGCTGTCGGGCAGTGATAGGACTAGAGGGAATGGTTTAAAACTAGAGATAGGTCGATTCAGGTTAGACATGAGGAAGAATTTCTTCCCCATGAGGGTGGTGAGACACTGGCACAGGTTGCCCAGAGAGGTGGTGGAAGCCCCATCCTTGGAAGTTTTTAAGACCAGGCTGGATGGGGCTCTGAGCAACCTGATCTAGTGGGAGGTGTCCCTGCCCATGGCAGGGGTGTTGGAACTAGGTGATCTTTAAGATCCCTTACAACTCTGATGATTCTATGAAACCCAGAGCATGAAGGAGGTAAGTGACCGTGCCCTTGGATGAGCCTGTGAATGCAATGTGGGACAGGTGCCCATGCCCCATCTACCTCACTGGCAGAGATCTTCTCTAAAAGACAAAGCAGCTACAGCTGTAGTACTCCGCAGGCATTCCCTATACACTTTTTTGTGGGAAGGGAAAGGGAAAACTATGCTTCAGAATCCTGACATCAACTCTTAGGTACACAGGATTATAAAAAAACCAAACCAAACAATTTTGCTTTGATTGTATTATGGTCTTTCATTGACCACACAGATTGTGCAGAACTAGTCTTTCAAACAGTTCTGTGACTAAAATACAAATATAAAAAAAGTAATGATTTTCTGTTTTCCTTGTATAATTTGACAGTGAGATGAGAGAGGTTAGGAACAAGCCCCTCACATTACCTCTGTGTTATTTCATGCATTTAGGACTTCTTTCTTAACCAATACTCTAAATACAGATCCCAGACCTTACTCTCAGGAGGAATCCTATTGACACAATGCTCTGCTTCTATTTTGACAAGCAAAGTATAATTAGAGCTGACACAGTGTGGTCGTGGTTCAGGCCTTCTCACCTAATAATCCTTCCTCTAGATATGTAGTTCAAATTCTGATCCTCTTGCTGAGTAAAAGATCACAGAATCATAGAATGGCCTGGGGATCTAGGATGTAGAGTTAATATAAATAATTAATTAACTATGATGTTTGTAAGGTAAAATGAATACTCCCCTTTTCTTCTCAGAATAATTTTCTCTCGTAACAAATGCAATATAAAAATTCATATCAAAAGGAAATTGCCCTTATTCATCATTTACTTAAATCCCTTTCAAGTGTTATTTTTCTTATTAGATTGTTTTTTTTTATGGAGGAAAATATACTCTTTCATGTAGCTTCTTAGATCTTGCAAAGATGATGCATAAGATTTTATTTCCTAAATGCTTATTTCTTCACAAAAAATCTTTTCTATTTTACACACAGAAGTTTCATAAGAGACATTTTCTTCATATGTAGAAACTTCAAAGGATCACAAACTTTTACTTTTCTTTTTTTTTTTT
>JANVCC010000076.1:13091903-13215329 GCA_025345505.1 Todiramphus chloris collaris | reverse complement strand
TTTTTTTTTTTTTTTTTTTTTTATTCCTAATACTTATTAATGTGTGGAATAAGAGTGCTGATGTTTATTCTTCCAGAGCAGCACAAGCTGCTTTTCTCATTCTTATTGTGAACTGCTTTGAACGTCATTTCCATTGAGCATGCCAACTTTTCATATTCTGTGAGCCAAGGCCTCCTAATTTCATAGCCAGCTAGAATCACCATGCACATTCAATTTCTATTTTATACTGTAAGGATTACAGTGATGAAATTTGACTCGGTTACCTTACGGCTAAAAAGAATGAAGTTTTGATCAATGATCACTGTCAGCTTTAGCCCACATTTTCTTTAATCCTCCTTAGTGTGCTGGAGCCATTAAGATTGTTTTTGCTGTAGTCAATTTTGGTTTTTGGATGGGAAACAATCCTTAATTTAATCATAAAAGTTTCTTCATGTCAATCAGATTTTTGGATCTGTTAAAGTTTCATTAAATACATTGTGTGTTCAGCCATGCTTTGAGACTCAGGTGACACTAACATTCACAGAGCAATTATTTATGACTATTTTCTGTCAAGGTCCACAGACAAAATACCTCTGAATATATGAAATACAAGGCATTTCTTTTAAACAAAAATAAGTTAAATGGCAATACTGCAAGAAGTAACAAGATGTGGAAATCAGTGTAGTGGAATATGGACAAATCATCTCTAATTGATCCTGCATTCTCCATTTATCCATCTCCCCCACTGCATTCCCCATTCTCCCAAACACATGATAAGATATAAAAGGAGAAATCTAAAATCTGATCAATATTTGTTTTTAATGAAACAGAAGATACCCAGAATAACATACTTGGAGCTTACTCTGTGCTAACACCTTTTTAACAGAGCTGTTCCACTCTCATCCTGACCTATCGATCATCTTGATATACTGTAAATCACTGCTGTTACCAGTTTTTGACAAACCATTAAGTGTAATGCAAAATAAACCCTTTTGAGGACTTGAGTAAGATTACCAAACTAATTCCTGCAATAGGGATTTTATTTGACTTAGAATGTAAGACCAGTTCACACCACTGAGATCTAATTTCATCAGACTTAACACCCATATTCAGCAGGTTGTGAGTCTTAGCTACTCATTTATCAAGAATCCTGATATGGTGCTGATCACTTTTTAGTATTTCTTAACTTCTTGAGGTTTTAGCTGTGTTTACAAGGACAACACTGTTAGTCACTTCAGAATAACTTTATCCCCCTAGGGGACAACATCCTTTTATTAATTTACCAACTACACTACATAACTACCTCTGGGCAGAATTTACTTTATTAAAGGAGCCATGGTTAGAGTGCACATATCAGATTTAGTTAAAAAAAAAAAAATGGCAGGTGTAAAATGGATATGTTTTCTCAATTACCCATGAGCCTAGCATTATTCTAAAGAGCCATGATACTTCTAAAAGAGACATATTAAATCATAATGCTAAGGTAGCCTGGTACATGACTGTTGGTTCAGTGATAGCCATCTTACCTCCAATGATTGCTACCACCTCACACCCCCTAAAAAAAGTTCACTTGTGTTTTCGTCAAGTTGCTTAAGCTTTATCACACAAATTGATTACTTCCACAAATTATCATTTAAACATGACCTTACTAAAACAATGCCATCCCAGAAACTACTGTACAAATGTACATGCTATTTTCTAGTTTTTAATATGACTGAACATGTCAATTTTATATAAATAATTTTACTTAAGTGGGTATCAATTTGTAGACCATTGTGATATTTGGATGCCTACAAGCCTACTGGTATTTTAAAGTTTCTTAGCAGATTAAACATGGGCAGAACTTTATTTTTCAAAAACCCAGTATGTTTCCTCACATCTTTGAAAATCTGTCCCATGTCCTTTTATTTGTACATAATTATGTATCATACTTTTTTGTTGTTGTTGTTGGGTTATTTTTGTGGGTTTTTTTATTAATTACAGCTGTATTTAAAAATACTTAGACAACAATGCTATAAAAGTTGCATAAATAACCAACTTGGAGCCAGATATTCCCATTATTGTCTGAGATTTACAGAATCTGAAAACTCTTTTGCACGTCTACCTTTGTAATTATGTATGTAGTTCCTTAATATCAATCCTTAGGCTATACAAGAATGCACAAGTAATCAATATTATTTTTATGCTGTAATTTCTGCCTGCTTGCTAATCTAGAAACAGTAGAGGTCATTTAAATCCTTACCTGATTAATGATCCTGTTTAAACATTAGTAGAAGCTTCAGTATCCTACAGTTGAAAAAGCTTCATTATCAAAAAAAACCCCAACCCTATATCCCACATTCTTTGGTCCTCTGGTTTCTGGGAACCCAATCTTTTTACCCTATTTCATCATAAGAACAGGTGTGAGGGATATGAGACAGTTACATTACATTTCTATTCTTCCTTAAACAGAGTAGCATATGTTTTATTATTAAAATAAACTTGTACACTACATCAAATTCTGTTCAGTTTTAAGTATCATGTGTCCAAGAAAGGTTTAGGACATTATGCAGTTCAAGATAGATTTCACACAGAGGAAAATTCTGAAATGTTATCACTGCCAAGAAGAACTTTCTTCATTTTGTATTATGCATAGCTTTCTTCTGCTATTTTACTTACAATCACATAATTTAAACATACTCCCACACAAGATTTTTCTCATACTTAACCTGTAGCCATGGTGACACTATTGCACTACCATTACAAAGGAGACAAGTAAGTTTGATCTCAGGGAAGCAGAAGTTTCTACAAGAATATTAAACAATACACACAATCTCTGGTCCAGAAATTGTTTCCGAGGGAGAAGAAAAAACTCATGCTGAAAATAAATAATCTTGTAGCCGGTTATGTCATTAAACTGAAATAACATTAAAAACACTCTTCTACATTAGTAAGGGTGAGAAGTCAATGCTACAGCAAGGAGTCTTGAAACTCTAATTGCATGTCCAGGCAAATAGATTCTAATAGTCTCTTTAACTGTTAGTTTCAATAAAAGTAATCTTGTAACAGCAAAATGAGTTTATTGCGTGTGGGCTGATTTATAAGTGTATGTGTATCTATTGACTCATGTCTGTGTCTTCTCAGGACTGAGATACTACTTTGTAATATTGATTAACTAATTTTATCTTAGCTTAAGTACTCTGCAAGACTTACCTCACAAACAAGGACCTTCCAAGTGCAAGCAAGAACCAACACTTTATGTATTTTTCCCAGGACTATACTGCATGTAAATTCACAGATGGCCATTTTATGGGATATCGCAGCTCATTTGGTAAATATGTTCATGGTAAATATTGTAAATATTGTAAATATGGTAAAATGGTAAATATGGTAAATATTCACATAAGTGTGAATGGAAGTAGTTCTGGAACTTCTGCACCTTTTATCTATTGCTGTACAGATGAACTTCAAACTGTTAGTTCTGTTCTATAGTCTTCTAAATGGCCAAGGCCTGTGTACTTGAAATATATCTTAGCACAGACACCAAAAGGTTGTTGAACCATAGTAACAAATAAGAAGGGAACCCCACATTTGGACCCAGCTCCTACCCCTGTGGACATAGGAAGTGCAGTGTTTTTCCTCATTTTGCAAAAAATAAAGCCTACAAGTTATTTCCTTTAGTTTTTGAAGCAGGGAATAAAAACAGACAGTAGAAAAACAGGAAGCAATTTGCTGGTTTGGTTCAGGTCTTGACTGGCTACTTTCTGATTAGTGAGTGAGAGAGAAAAGCTGCCCAACTGCATTACAACAGTTCCTACATTGTGTCAGTTACATACCAAACTAAACCACCACAAATACACATCAACAATAACTTATACTCCTATACTTCTAGTCAGTTTTTTATGGCACTCAAATCCTTCAAACCACAATACAGAAAGAAGTACTTTATTTTCAATTTCTACAGTCTTCCTTATCATAAATATATAAGAACTGATTGATCTTCACAATGTCCTGACATACTCATTTTTTTTCTCCAAAAAGACCCCACTTTATAAACCACAATCTCACCAAAGCTACTCCTTAGCAACATTTGCCTATTTGCATAGGTAGTCTATGTGAGACTGTTACAGAGAGTAAATTCTATCACATCTGATTATTTATTATTATTATTAATTATTATTACTTTATGTGTTGTCCCATATTTCTTCCATTTTTGATATCTAAATCTCCCCTCATTGTTCCTACCACTTAGCAGGCCTTCACTAGTAGGAGACAGCACTTCATATCACAGTAAGTGTCTGGCCTGTCTTACATGTTCAGTTCTTTTCTATTGCTCCAAGTATATAATGCTCAAGTATATAATGCAGAAGGATTACACATGCTAGAACTTACATCAGCTGTGTATGTTGTCCTACTTTATATTGCTCCTATACTAGTATTTAGCTTGACATTGAGGGGAGGACCAAGACACCCTTACACATACACGCATAAGATTACACATACACATTTGGGACCACATGCTGCCTCTAAGTGAATATAGTTATATATCTATACATTCACAGATAAAGAAGTCATACAGATGTGGCAAAATAGAAGGAAGGCTAACTAGAAGTGGAAGAGGCTGACATAGAAGCAAAGGTACTAATGAGATTAATTTTTGTGAAAAATTACTGCAAGGGAGAAAAGAAAATGGAAGAATGAAAGTCCAGGAAGGAAATTAAACTAGTGCCAAAAGAAGAGTGGGTATATATATTTTTAAAAATCCATTTTCAGTTTTTCTTTTCCTAAAAATACTTTGAGATCACAACAGCATACTTCATTCTTGAGATGTTCAGTCCCTGAACATCGCACTAAAATTCATTAAAACAAATACTCTGTTAGAGTACCAACTGCCTACAGCCATAGGTTGATGAGTATCTTTCTAACTGGTGAGTCCTGCATGTAAATGAGGAATGTGAGTCTTGAAAGGTTACAATTCTGGTCCAGTTGAATACTTATGTTACCAGTACATTGTGGGATACTATAACAGACGAAAAAAATATTTCCTTTTCTAAGAGAACAATTCCAATTTAGGAATACTTTTTTTTGCTTATAAAACAGCAAAGATTATGACCACAAACTTAATCCTCTTAAAGAAAATATCTGAATTACTGTGGGTTGAAGCTCCATCTTTAACACAGGCATACAATTTTCATTTCCAGCAGCAGTTGCTAGGATCCGCTTCTGTTTCCTAGCAACATAATTTTAACCTACTTTCGTAGTGCATCTCTTACAATGAACAAAAAGTCTTTTTAGCTGCAAATCTTTATCTCTTCTATCAATACAAGCATACACATGTAATAGTAAATCAAGTATCCTTCTGGAGGAGTTATTGAAAATTCACTATTTTTCCTGAAATTAAGTGCAATCAATGTAAAATTGACAGTAAAGCGTGTCTGAATAACTGCAGATTTTCAATGTCTAGTGTCCTTGCATTTCTGGACTTACTATAATGGCTTGGAAAAAAATATATTTTGTTCCTAATGGAAAAATATATTGTTTCATGGGGAAATCTACTGGAGAGTTTGAGAAAAGGAGCTAATGAATACATGACTTCTTAAAATAGAGAGTACTTCTATTTTGATTAGATGAGGATCCTTGGAGTGCAATATACTGGATATTAAAGAATACAACACTTGGGCACAATTTAAAGTCTTATGAAGAACAACTGAATAAAGATCTCCCTTTAAAAATTCATAAGAAATGACACGTGTAAAGGGAACAAACTATACTACCCATTTCCACTACCATTCTCATAACTGCTATTTAGACATCATCTTGGTAAAATTAAAATCCTCTGGGTTTTTTTTCAGAAGCAGAGTGCTTATGCCCTATAGATAATCAAGCATGAATTACAAAATAATAGAAGTATGATGTTATTTTCATGTTCATGGTTTTTCATTTTCACTTCTCATCAAACACACTAAATGATCTGACATCACAACCAAACCATATCCCACATCACAACAGGAGCATCACAGAGTTCTTTTGGGATCAGTCTGCAATGGGAAAACCATTGCACCTTCCTTCTGACAGTTTGTAAACAAACATTGAACACCCCATGTACTTTAGAGAAATTAATCTGTGCAATGTCATTATGTCCTTTTCCAGAAGGCATTCCCATAACCTGTCAGCAAGACATACAGTTTAAATGCCAAGTAACTCAGCAGGTTTAATCAACAAGGGATAAAAAAGAAATACTACATCACTTCAAACATATTGATGCATGTCTTATCAAGCTAATACTTGGATACCAAAGAAGGCACAGGGAAGATTAGAGACATTAAACAGATGGGTGACAGAGGAAAGCAATAGTGACATGTCCAAATTTTAAAACATTTTTTTTCTATTTCTAAATATAAGAGATATTAAATCTATGTGTAGATTAATAAGTACACATGATCTTAGTCCTGTTCTTATTTATCAGTTCTTAGACTATTGATTTATTAGTAAAAATATAAAGTTCCATTAATTTGGAAGACATTACTCAAAACACATGTGTTGTTTGCTATTAAAATTATTTTTTAACAATAAAATTATTTAAACAATAAAAACAGAAATAACACCATGTAATATGTGATATATACAACAAGAAAAGTATACAGCTGATGAGCTGTATAGAAAAGTATAGGAAAAGTATACATCTGATGAGCAGCATAGAAACTGATTTTTTTCAAAAACTAGTGATTGAGACCTTTATAAATTTCTAACACTGCTCTGATACATTGGTAATTTAATTGCAATTAATGATAATCAATCAGCTCTAATATTTATATAAAACTCTCCTGATTTATGCAAAGTTTGTTTAAATTGGAAAAATATTCTTGATGTAATTACACAGATTACTTGAGTAACCCTTCTAAAGATATCCGTAAGTTTACCATCATGATGGTGTACATGCATTGACTAAGAAGTTAATGCATGTTGCAAATGATATATTATTACTGATAAATGGAACTCTAAGCTATAGATATATAATTCCTACTGAAGTATTATCCCAGAAGCCAACATTGCTATTACAACACAGCTACTTTCAGATATACCCCTGATTTTAAGTAATGGTACTTCAGCAGAGTTTTAAAGAATGTGCAATTGCTACAGTGGAAGGAACTCTGGCATTTGCAACTCAGTGAAGGTATTTTAGGCAAAGATATACCAACAATATGGTCATTTTATAAAGTAAATCATTCTGAGAAATCTATAAATACCTATCCCACAAGGAATTATTAAACATCGGTGTAACTGCATACATAAACAAATGAGAATTAAGTTTGAGAAGTTAACAAATACAGAGTATGAGTAGCTCTCAGACTTTATTAGGTTACCCAGTTGTATTTTGAAAATCATCACAAATGCACAGGGTGGAATGTGAGAAGCCATTTCTTTTTCAATATTGTTTTTTATGTTAGGAAACACAGAAAAAAAATCAACCAAACAAGGAGACAGACAGGAATATGAAAATATGAGAAACTTCAAAGAATAGATGCCTAAATTGCCTTCCAAGGCCAACACCTGGAGATTAAATGAAACAGTTTTTAATACGTGCCAAGGCTTGTCACAGAATCCAACATCTTTTATCCTTAACTTTGTCCACAGGAAAAGATTAAAATATCTGAGACTAGCATTAGGAATGAAACCACAACACTGTTTTCACAGTTGTGTTATTGAGCACCTGAGCAAACAAGAAAGGAGGTTGACTTTCAAAAACTTCGGCATGTGAGAAGGTCCTGCTCAGAAAAGATCTGAGGGAGTAGATTTTTCCTTATAGGATATTAAACACAAGAACATTGACAGTTCTTTTATTCTAGAAAAAGGGGATGTAGTTTGCAAGGGAAGGGAAACAGTGGGCAGCCTCAGAAACCTCACTATTCAGAGACTTATTCATGAGTTAAAAAAAAAATCTACTGAGAAAACCCTCAATAACTGTAAAATTACTGTTTGAAAACAAACATTTGAAATCAGAAAGTCAATCAATCACACACAGATTTTTTCCTACCATAATTATGACATCTTTTTCATTACAGCATAACATTGATTTCCATGCAATGCAACAAACTGAAAATAAAATCTGAGGATACGCAGGTTAACTTGAAGCACTAGGAGTCCTGTAAATATCTTCTGATTAAGTCCACATGTTACAAATGTCAAGTCCAACATCTGGGAATAAGCCGTTGAGACAAGGGGTTGTGACAAGAAGTCATATCATGCCATTCTGTGCAATGGATTATTGGCACACTGAATTATCTATTAATGCTAAGAAAGTCAGATACATACACATATAGCATCTCCGCAGTGCCACAAACCCCTTGTTATTTAATATTATTAGCTGAATGTTTGAATGGTTTTTGTCCAAAGCTTCCTATTTGACTATATTCCTTGTAGGTAGATTTTAATTAATAATTCCATACACTTAAAAGTAGCACGTAGAGATCACTGATTTGGCCTTAACATATTTATTCTTAAGTTACTGCAGTATAAATCAGAAAACTGTCTATCCTGGTCTGAGTGAGAACATAACTAATTCTGTTCAGTGATTTTACTTTTCAGCTCAGTTCTTCTAACTAACTGCACTTTCTGAGGTTAGCAGCCTGTTCTCACAGACAGTGTCTGCTTCTAGCAGTGATAACACCCCATGTTTAGAGTTATTACCAAGGATTGGTGTGCAGACCAAAACCACGTTGGGGAGTGCAGAAAGCAAAAGGCCGCACCTGCAGGGAGTTGTGGACAGGACAGGTGACCCCAAACTGACCAACTAGGTATTCATTCCATATATGTCATATTCAGTATAAAGCTGAGGAATCATGAGGGTCTCGCTCTCTTGGCTCGCTTTGCTTGGTTTGGCTCAAATCCTCTTCCTATTTCTTCCTTGGAGCATCTGAGGAGGACTCTGCCTTTGATCCTGATCCGTGAGTTCCTGAAGCTGGTACCAGAATCCAGCTCCTGAACACAGCTCCCGTCTGCTGCAGGGCCCAGTCTGGGACTCTCCCAGTGCCTGCTCCACAGCATCAGTGGTGACGGTGATGTAATTATCATCAGGGGGTTGGGTTCAATACTGGTTTTGTACATATTTGTATATATTCCATTTTTGTAATTATTCATTTCATTTTCATTAAAGCTGTTTTAGTTTCCTTTTCTAATCACTAAGTCTCTCTCCCTTATTCCCTTTCTCTTTCCCTTTGGGGAGGGAGGGGTGTTAAAAGAGAGCACCTATTATAGGTCTAAGGGGCCATCCTGACCCTAAACCATGACACTGTCACATCCTATATCTTTCCTGAAGCTTGGAATAATGTTTTCATTTTATTCTTATGTCCAGTCACAGTTCATTCTCATGTGAAGTATCTTTTCAGATATACATTCTCCTCCTTAAGTCAGCAGGCCCACTGGCATATGAATAAAAATGATAGTTTTATTTCACACATGACTATCATATGATGTCACACTTATTTCATGTTTCTAGGAGAAAAGATAATTCACTGAGTAAAAGACAGAGCTGCTGGATGTGCAGAAGTAACAATCTCATAGTGGGATTTAACAAGATAATTTTTGATACTCTGAGATCATTATTGCTATGGTAACACTTGAAATATTTTATTGCTGCAAAATCATTCAGTGAAGAAATGAGATTGCACAAATACAATTTAAGGAAAATACATGCATGCACAACCCTACAAATGAAAAATAAATGCAGCCTGAACTAAAAATAAATGCAGTCCTCTTTGGACTTTAATTAAATAAAGCACTCTGAGATATACTGTCATAAACACATACAATTTCAAACACACTAGGAAGAATTTCAGTGTCATTTAGCATTTGCTAAAACTAGGCATGCAGGAAAAGTATATAAAACCTGTTCAATAAGTGTAAATTCTGTTGACAAAAACTACCTATCTATTTTTCCTATTACTAGTTTCAGGACTTGCAATGATATGACACGGTTTAGTAGAAAAGCAATTAGAGACTGATATGATTCCCAGATGGCAGACACTGGGCTGTTTACCCATCATCAGATTTATAATTGCTGTGGCCATGCTGTTGTCAAGGTATGCCTGCACTCTGGTTGCGGGCTGTGATGTGAGCAGGAATAGACTGATGTAGGCAAGCCTCCATGCAGGACAGCCAGCAGAAGGAGAGGAGGATATGGGATCAAGCATTCTTGTTTCTAGCCCGTGCTAAAATTTATGCTTACACTACTATTACCTATCCATGCTGGTTTGATTAAAGATGTAACTAAAGTTTCCTACAGCAGCATACACCTGCCTTGGCTTCAGAAGCAAAATTAGTTTCTGTTTTGTCTAGAAATCAGGGAAATTATCAGAAAGCAACATATCCTCTGAAATATTTGAAATATAATATCCCTTATTTAGCCAATTTTTCAATTTTGTTCACAGACTACTAAATTTAACACAAAAATAACAAAATTTAACAACATTTTTGTTTCTTTTCTATATGCATTACTTTGTATGTCCTGAAAAATTATTTTCAGTTACAGCTAAAGTTATAGATTTTAAATAAATAATGAAAATGTCCTCTGAACTCAAACATTCCTTCACTTTGTTTTGGTTACTGATCTGGAGAAAGAAGAGTGTACATTTTTCAAATTTAACTTGCTATACATTCTAGAAAGGATCTATTAAACTAAAAATCTACCTTATCACTCAATACATACATTTTGTCCTTAATATACCTTATACATAACAGTCTTCTTGTTTAAGTATAAATGTATGTGATATATTGCACAAATACCTCTCAATAGACTATACCTATTGCATGTTTGCTGTTGAGACATGGATCATTTTAGTCTCAGTTCTGTCAACAGTCTCTGCATACTATCCTCCTGTCTTTCACAGTTGTGTTTTGATGAGCTTCTTACTTCCAGGCAACGATTTTACATATGTATATTTACTTGATACAGCAGATTTGGACTAAAAGTTGGCCCTTCCATTAATGAAGAATCTGAAGAAAGTGGTCTGGGTTCCTTGTAGTCTGTGATTTAAGAGAGTGTACAAAACATATGATAAGCCATATTCAAAGCATTCAAAAGTAAAAAAATGACTCATGGGCTTTATAGCAGACCAGATAAGGCTTCTGATAAGAGTCTTTCGGGGAAACTGTGTCCAGAACAACCTCAAAACTGATTAAAATTTTGCATATATCTTTAATTCATGTAAATCAGGCATGAAGCTAGCTCTAACCACAAATAAAATGAGATTGGGACATAGCTTTCAGCCTGTAACACTTCTGTGGGAAAAACAGTCTGTGTTTCCCTTCCCAGCACCATGCAGATTTTATAACACCAGTGCAGCTCCAGCTTGCGAAATACATTTTTTTCAGAAGAGTCTCTGCCATTAAGCTATATACCCTTATATTCACAATAATGACACAGAGCTTGAAGCAAGTGTACAACACTACTGAGACACTCATGCTAATATCTTCTCAACATGGCTTTCTGCAGGGCTGCTCCCTGCAGCAGAAGTAGCCAAAAGGTGCTGCAACAGCAGAGCCAAAGTCTGGTCTGGCTGTAATTCCACCTGTACTTCAAGCTTGTGCACTGGCAGAGAGACAGCTGAAGGAGAAAATGTCCCGTGTCTGAGTTCTTCCAGCTAACTAGAACATTACTGTAACTATTCTCAAAATATGGTAGAACTGAATTTTCATATTGATAGTATTTTGTGATACGTTGTGCAACTAGTTATGAAAAATCTACTGCTGAATTCAGTGTATGTAAAAAAAAAAAAATATTCTTATCAAAATTGTCCTAGAATAAGGTTAGGGCTCCTCCATAATGAGTTAAATCACCTGTAATCAGTGCTGTAATCAGCACCTCTCAGTTACTTACATTCTTAACCAGATCTGAAAAGAGCTCCTATAAAGCACAGTGTGTTTCCATCTTTCTCTTCCTGTCTTCTACTGAGTTAAATAAAGTTACAGTTCTTAATGTATTTTTCACAGGTTTTCCATTCAGAGTGCAGCCCAGCAGCTGAGACAGAAGCCAATTACAACATTTTATGATTTTCTCATTTCCAGTTTCATTTACAGCACTGGCTATTATTTTGAAATTGCCATTTCCCATCTTGCTGTTTAATCACAGTCCTTCATTGTTTATGACTTCCACAATGATCTGTTTTGTTGTGATTTGTGATGTAACACACTTTTGTCTTTCTTGCACTGTGTGGTCACAGTGTGTTACTAGTGAACTTGCTTTGAAAAATGTCCTTTTTGCTTTACACTTGCTACCAATGTGCTGCTTTCTAAAACAGCTTTCAGAGCTGCTGGCAGTGATGAATTCAACAGCCATGACAGATTGACTGACAGGAGTAGTATTTCTTCCTTTCTCTAAAACACAGCTCAGGAGGAAAATTGTTTCAGTAAGGTATCTCTATATCCTTCAAGAACCATAATCTAATTCATAACAGAAAAAAAAAGCTGTATTCTAATCAGGAATACACTAATCATAAAACCTCAGAAAAATAAGAACTCTTTGTTATGATACTCTGAATTTTCTTGGCAGCAAGCTAGGTCTCAGTGACAGTTTTCTGGATTTGAAATATAAATGATGCAGGAAGCACCACCACTTACAACTTGCTCCATGCTTTCCACCATAAGATTTTATTTGCTTTGACCACCAAGCCTTAACCATGTGAGTTGATCTTGTTCCTGCTAGACAGTTGTCTCCAGTTGTTTTACTTTTCCCGTTGATTCCCAAATCAATGTCATCTTTAATAGGGTAAACATTTTTGAGAGTAAGGAGAAATGGTTTCTTTATATCAAAAACTGTATAAAAAAATATTATGTGGAGAGAATGTAGCTCTTTTTCCTTAAAATTTTGGAAGCATAGGATAAGGAACTTAACCAAAAGCTGCCCTTTGTTTCTACCTTGTGACTTTTCTGCTCTATGAAAATTCATTCGTCTTTCACTAAATTGCTAAGCCCCTGAAAACTGTGAATTCATAGTGTAAAGATCTGTGTGTGCCTTATTATCCAGAAGTCCATAGATATCATCCCACTGGATTCCCTGAAATTGGGAATGAAAAATTTTCTGTAATTGCAGGACAGATCTGTCAGTCAGAGCCAAAAACTAAAATCAAGAATATAACAGAGGTCTGTTTTTTAATTCTATCAATGTTATCCAAGAAGAAAACTTAGGAACCTGAATGAAAACTGGACTAGAGCTGGATATGACTGGTATGAGACATGTGACACAATACTACTTATGTAAATTTTCAGAGTTATAATCACTAGATACACACTGCACCTAAAAAATCAAACCAAACCAACCAACTAACAAAAAATCCAAACAACAACAACAAAGAAGACACACAAAAAAAACCAAACAAAAAACAAAACCCCACAAACCAACAAGAAAAAACTTAAAGAGGAGCATCAAGGTAATAAATAAAATCATTCTAATATTTTAAGCACCTATATTAATCACTAAAAAGAAATGTTTTTCAGTGGATCTGCTTTGAAATTCATTCAAAACCCTTTACTTTCAATTTTTCCTTTGCGCCAGCTAACAATATGACTTCTCTGTTCCTAGCTGTCTCCTGTCACCTTTGAGTCACTGCTCAAACCATCCCCTTCTCCTACATCCTTTTTATGCCATTATACAGAATATAGCTATAGCTAATTAATTTTAAGAGATAAATGGTAAATTAATGTGAACACTTTCCCAGTCCAGCTGGCAGCCTGTAAGTAATGCTGTTCCCCGGGGGTCAGTTCTGGGTCCAGTCTTATTCAACATCTTCATCAATGACCTGGATGAAGGGATTGAGTGTACCCTCAGTAAGTTTGCTGATTATACTAAACTGGGAGGAGTGGTTGATACACTGGAAGACTGTGCTGCCATCCAGCGAGATCTGGACAGTCTGGAGAGCTGGGAAAAGGCAAACCTAATAAAGTTCAACAAGGCCAAGTGTAGAGTCCTACACCTGGGAAGGAACACCACCATGTAGTGGTACAGGTTAGGGGTAGACCTGATGGAAAGCAGACCCATGAAGAGGAGCCTTGGTGGACAATAAGTTGTCCATGGAAGAGCAATGTGCCCTTGTGGCCAGGAAGGCCAATGGTATCTTGGGGTGCATAAAGAAGAGTGTGACCAGAGGGTCGAGGGAGGTTCTCCTCCCCCTCTACTCTGCCCTAGTGAGACCACATCTGGAGTATTGTGTTCAGTTTTGGTCTCCCCCATTCAAGAGGTGTGTAGTCACCAATCGAAACACATCTAAAGCAGAGCCTGCTTCTATAAGCCCTCCTTGCTTTTCCATCTCTTTACTGCTGTTGACATCAGTGTAGCTTTGTCCTGTAGGACCATACCAAAAATATTACTGATTCTCCCATCTTTCATTTTAGACAGAGAAATTCCATCTGCTTTTGGTGGCTCACACATTAACAAACCCTTTGCTGATAGCCAATTAACTGTTTTACAAGAAAGTGGGGCACAAACACCAGCATCTCTTCCTCCTTAATTTCTAGGAGCTCTTTTAGGAGTGCATTCTGACCTGCTTACACAGTATTTTACAGCTTGTTACTATTTTGGCTCTTGTTTGTCTGTGGAAATTGCACAAGCTACTTGATTTCACGTCAAAAGCCATTTGTGGCCCCACCATCCTGCTTATCATGTTTCATTCACTGCTGATTGATAACTCCCATTTTCAAACAGTTCATAATGCTAACCTCCAGCATGCTCTTGGTAAATCTTGAAACAAGTTTACCCTATCCTGCTTCTTATTCTTGGAAGTAGCAAATATCTACCATTTTATTTCAAGAGCTTTCTTTAAACACTCTCTGTTCACCATGCCTACAGTGAACTTGGTTAAGTGTAGGAAGTGTAAGTCAGTCTCCTTACACTGTTGTCTACCAAGTGGAATATTACTCTACTTCCTCACACTCCTGGTCCTAAATCATGCTTCAATCACAAGTTTTTTGATGACTGACCTTTTGATCTGTATTTAATTCTTCTCAGGACCTCTTTTTTTATTTATTATACATTGCTTTTTGTTAGTCTGGAGTCAGAATCTTGCAGATAAGAAAAGGAAGGTCTGAAGAGTCAAGTAAACTAAAATGATCCTATAAAATTGGAATTTTATTTCTCACTCTGCCACAAAGTTTTTATGTATTTCTGGGACAGTCACCTGAGGCCAGCCTTTCAGATGTGACCATTAATTTTACACTTTACCTTTTTTACATCTCTGACCTGAACATATAATGGCCTTATTTACACAAGTCCAAGGCATCCTAAGACCAAGTGAGGCAAAGGTATTTTGGAAAAGGAAGATCTCCATTCTGTGTCATAAGGTTGTATCATAACCAGAACAGAGGAAAAATTGATCTATTTTTTTATTGTTGGCATTTGATCCTGTTAAGCAAACCCAAAAGTCAAAATACTCTTGCAAAGATAAAAGAATAAATATAATTTAAATTTTCAAAATATTTAATGTAAACGCCTACAAAGAATTTCAACTCAGAGGGTTTCTTTTCCATTTTGAAGTTTTGATTAAAATTTAAAAGTAAAATTATTTCAAATATCAAAATGGAATTATTTTCTTTTGAAAATAAACCTGGAATTACTCAAGTGCTCCTTTTCACTTGCAAGAATATTTAAGAATACAAATACCACTGAAACTGATCATTTTTTGAAACACTGTGTTTCAAACAGAAAAAAAAAAAACTCTCCAGGGTTTGTAACCATAATAAGTATACATATTCTAACTTTTGAGTACTTTTCTTTACAACATGAATATTTTAATGGAAATATAAGAAAGTGTATGCACAGTGATATACCAAATACAATTTCACTTGATCAATAGCTTTTTTAAAATCATTGCCTTCAATTTGGGGGTCAAAGAAGTCATATCCACACTTAAAATGAAACATTCAGGGGACTGTGCTCTGGTCCTGATGACAACTGCCACAGGAGACTCTCTTACCCGCCTAGCCCCAAAACAAAGCAGCTACTACTTGAGGACTTACTGAACAGTGCCTGGGTGTTACATGAAGAACTGATTTTATCTTAGACAACTACTATGGCAAGGAACATACAAAGAGCTTAATACTCTGGACACTGAAATAACAATGCTTGTATATTAGCCTAAACTTAGCTATTAAGTTTGTAAAACATGTACTTGTTTGTCACTCCATCTGAAGCTGTATTAAAGCTACTGGGAATTAACTGCACTGATTCTGAATCCGATGAACAAACATTTGAGAATGTTTTACTCTCTACATTACTGAGTTGTTTTTTTCAATGCCGTACAACTTTTTCCTACATGGGTACAATATTGCTGTAATCCTGTTTATAAAAATAGCTTACTAATTATTTGCTGCACTTTTTCTAAACCAAGGGAAAAAGACTTTTTAAAAAGGTTCCCATAGATATATTCTATTTGTGCATATAATTGTGATAAAGTACTTATTCATATAGATATTGAAAATGTACTCTCTTGTTCTACTTATTTATTATTAAGGAATTATCAGGTTGGGCAGAGGGAAGCAAACTATAAATTAATGCATAAAACTTTACAATAGGTGTGTTTTATTGTAAGTGGAGGCAATAATCTGATGGTTAGAGTATGCCTGTTAGTTATACCATAACTAATGTGTTCACTGTCTTTAAACCAATAAAAATCACTGCTTCAGAGATCACTAGCTCTTTATAACCTTTGACTGATAAAATTAAGTTTTATGCATTGCTTCTAGTGTTTCTTTTTGAAGCAATTACAGGGCATGAAGAGAACTGTGAGTCTTAGAACATGAACAAAAGAAGTCCAGTTGTCCTGGTTTAGGGTCAGGATGGCCCCTTAGACCTATAACAGACACTCTCTGTTAACTCCCAGCCTTCCCCAAAGTGAAGGAGAAAGGGAATAAGAGAGAGACTTAGCGATTAGAGAAGGAAACTAAAACAGCTTTAATAAAAATGAAAATAATAATTATAATTATGGAATATATACAAATATGTACAAAATTAGTATCAAACCCAACCCCCCTGACTGTAATTACATCACTGTCACCACTGATGCTGTGGAGCAGGCACCAGGGGAGTCCCAGACTGGGCCCTGCAGCAGATGGGAGCTGTGTTCAGGAGCTAGATTCTGGTACCAGATTCAGGAACACACCAACTGGGATTGAAGGCAGAATGGACAGAGCCTTCCTCAGATGCTCCAAGGAAGAAACCAAGAGAATATCTGAGCCAAGCCAAACAAAGCTGGCAAGGCAGTCCAAGAGCGTAGAAGAGCCCAAGGACCCTTCATATCCTTCAGCTCTATGCTGAATATGACGTGTATGGGATGGAATACCTTATTCGTCAGTATGGCGTCACTTGTCCTGTCCGCTTCTCCCTGCAGGTGCAGCCTTTCACTTTTCTTTACCCTCCAATGTGGCACACAAGATCCAGCAGTGACAATGGTCTGCACACCAATCCTTGGTAGTAACTCTAAACATGGGGAGTTATCGCTGCTAGAAGCAGACACTGCCTGAGAAAGCATGCTGCTAACCTCAGAAAGTGCAGTTAGTTAGAAGAACTGAGCTGAAAAGTAAAATCACTGAACAAAATTAGTTCTGTGCTAACTCAAACCAGGACACCAGTGCACAGGGTAGAGAGGTCCCTTGAGCTAGGTGATCAGACCACAGACATACATCTTAAGTCTCAGTCCTGATTAGCACTGCAACCATATTCCTTGGGAGAAAAAGAAAAGAAAAAAAAAAACAAAACAAAAATCCTGAAAGCCTATTCTGAGAATTCTTTCTAATAAAATGAGCAATAAGAAAATCAGTTAGACACCATTAGCTTCTTCGGTTCTCTGGAACAAAAAGGAGGTAGTAATGGTGTCCCTCTCAGTCTTTCAAGTTTGAATGCTTGCACAAGGAGTGGGAAACCTAAGTTCAGACTATCTTTTCATTGTCAGATAATTTAAACACTCTTTTTCACATGGATATCCTAGCAGTGGGCCTGTGGAAATATTCACCATGCCTCTCTATAAAACAAAGTTCAAGATTTGCTACAGTGCAATGATGGAGCAAGACTGAACATGACTACATATTGGATGTGTCAATCTCAGCTGTTAAGGGAGAGCCCCATATCTGGTCTCTGCTACAAAGACTATTTATTTGTTTTATCTAATGAATATTTAATATATATATATGTATATGTATGTGTATGAATATATGTTTATATATGGAACTAGTAGCATCTGGATTCTAAGAGGATTTAGTTGGGAGACAAATGTTAAATAGCTTAGCCCGAGGCAATTCTCAAGTTGCACAAAACCAGCAAGATGTCTAGAGGCTTTTATTACCAAAAATGATACACTTCAAATGTTTACCACTTCAGAGAAGGGGTGGCAGAAGATAGAGTGTTTGGATTTTCTGTTTTTTGAACTGTAGTTTATTCACCTTTACTCAACTGCATCTCAGTGAGATGCTTAAATTATTAAATGACTAACAATTATGACAGTTCTGTTGAAGTAGATTACAGTGAGGAGTGAATGAATGCATCAGTAAGATTCCTAGTCTTCTGTTCAATGTAGTTAACTCTACACACTTTAAATTTAAGCTGACATAAAATACATGATAAAAAAATTTATATATACCCTCACTCCAGTTCATGAGTAATAGTTAAGTTGTAAAACAAAGGGAAATGAAATTACATCACCTAACACTGCTTGCTTCAAATTCACACATTGTTCACTCTAACTATGCAACAAGGAATTGTTTCAACTCACATAGTGTGGTGAGTGTTGCAGCATTACAACTTATACTGACTGGTTAGGTTGTTACAGCCACAATAATTCAAAATATAGTCAGCTCTGAATTATCCCTGACCAGCTGATCCAAACTGCATATATTAAGACTTCCAACTTGGCTTTGCCACCATAGGTCCAGTTTAGTTTATAAGCTCATAAGGTTGTCACTGTAGTTTCCAGAAGTTTTATTAGCAAGGATGTAGCGCAATACAAATACACATAGCCAGTCCAATTTTCCTCCTTACCATGGGAAGGTCATTTGTGTCACCAGTAGGGGAGGGAGGGAGGGAGGGAGGGAGGGAGGGAGGGAGGGAGGGAGGGAGGGAGATGGAAGTTTTGAGGCACTCTGTACTAAAATAGGCCAAATACAGATGTGATTAAGGTTTGGCTCTGAAGGAATTTGGCACATATTTACAAAAGACACAGACATACTCAAAGTAGCTTCCATCTAGGTAGGACAAATAAAAGCAATAAGCTCAGTGTGGTAACAGTGCTCCAGGGACGCTGCACTGGCTGGCTTGGATGAGCAACCTTCAGTTATCTTCACTGCTATTTCTACCCAAGTAAGTAATGTTAAAGCCACGCAAGAACATGCTTATATACAGTGGCAGGCTACTCCTCAGTGCCTCTTCTGCCCCTTTATTTAATGCACATACAAATGGTAGGAGATTAAAGGGCTGTAAAGAATAAAGACATGTTTATTGTAGCACATCTGGTTCATCAGTGATCCAGTTCAAGCACCTCATTCTCCTGTGTGATCTCCATGTGTTGATTTTCTGTCCATGGAAACCAAAATGTGATGATGGTAGCAATCATTCACATTTATCCAAATATGGAGGCAGAACATAATCAGGCACATGCTTTGTGGTGCCTCTGAGTCATCCAATTTCCATATAATGAAAGAAACATAAAGGTCCAAAGAAGAAAGTGACTCAGGCAATGCGGAGATTGAAGTTGACCTGACCTAAAACTAAATGGAAATTTCCTGTTAAAATCATTTTTCCTGGGGAATTTTAATTCAGCAAAACACCACTGCCAGGCAGGAAAATTGTGTCATCAGCCTTTGTGAGAAAAAAAGAGTAATTTTACAGATGCATACTTAAGAAACAGATTCATTTGACACACCTCATCCTCATCTTTCTTTGTCTACATTATATACATTCTAGATTTTTGGCACTACAGTGAGAGAGACTCAAGAGATTTATGTGAATTTTCTCTTAAAGTAAAATTGTTGGGCAGAATTAAATGAAATAGTTTGCAGTTAGCATTGGCTTTACATTACGAATGTGAGGTCTTTAACTAAATACAAACAAATTAAATGACCAAAAAAAAAAAAAAAAAAGTTTTCCATTCTTTTTAACTGGTCATTATTGGATCCTGTTATTGTACTAATAAGTCAATATTTGCAAAGAAAAAAGAAACCAATCAATCCCTATTCCCTGTTTCAAAAAATGTTTACCCATCTTTCATACTATGTTTTCACTCTGATTTCTTATGTTGTTTCATTCCATTTTAATAGTAGCATCTTTGAAGTGAGTTAAATTGACTTAGCTTTATACACTGGGCTGTGTCCTTTAGTCAGTGCTATCTAATGCAGTGACTATTGATGAGAGATTTCATTGATGGTGGATATTTTAATGATTTGTTTTTCTTCACAAATTTCTAGTAGTGCTAGCATTAATGTAGATACTTCCTGAGATTCCTTCAAAAAGTCATATTAGTTGGATGTATAAAATCAAGTGGTGTGAATGTCTCCCCAGAAGAAATATTCTTTATGACTTAACAGTTACTTTTTTTTTATAGACCTGTTGTAAAGTTCAGTTTGCACACTTTTCACTCAAACTAGAAAGCTACAAGTGGGCATTTGACAAACATGAGAAGACAAATATATACATGTATTTTTCCTAACACCATATCCTACCACAATACAATAATCATCATTGTACTTTAGTGCTACCTAAAAAGGAAAGAAGCATAGCAATCAATGATATGTGAAGAACGGTTCTGCTGAGAACTGCATTTTTGCTGAACTTTGTCACTACCTTGAATGCAAATTAATCTGGGATGAAAGCATCCTAAAGATTTATTGCTGTGGTTTGCTCCAATCTTTTCTTAATAAACTGAGTTAAAAATAACTCTGACAGCTCATTAGTTAGACCATGATACATTTTCTCCCTAATTTGGAGGATGGCAAATGTCTTCACTATTCTTCAAGCAACACATGCTGTCTAATACCTAACATAGCACAAAATTCAGTCTAGTCCTCTATGCACCACCTGCTTTAAGAACAATAATCATCCTGTGAAGTATTTGTCTTCTGCATCCTGCTCACAGTTTTCTGCCCTATGACATCCTTCACTGCAACAATGCTTAGTCCTGACATTTGTCATTCCTCTCCTCTGAGTATTATTTAGAGTTTTATTTAAAAAATGAATATAATCTCCTTTGCCATATTCGGGATGTCTACAATGTAACTGAAAGAAAAGATTTTGGAGAGTTACCTCACCAGAAACTCCATAGATAAGAAAATTCTTGTGGCATTAGTGTGAAATGTTCTATGCAAAGGAATTGTTTTTCTTCAAGGAATTTTCAAGGAAATCACTCTAAAAATAGCATTTATCTTGATATTTCCACTCTATAATAGTGTACTTTCGCCAACTTTTTTGGTTTTGTTTTTTTTTTAGACATTATGTAACATAAAGACTATTTGTCTTATTTTTTAATTCTCTGTTCAGTGCTTTATACTTAATCAGAGCTAATGTTTCATTTACATATTAGCTATAAATGTGCACTTCTAGGGGTAGCATTAGGCTCACTAAGCAGCACTGGAATTGTTTCTTTTATCACCATGCTGGTTTTTTTCTTTGGGTACTGTAACTCTGCACCATTTTTTACTCACTCTTCTCCCTTGTGTAGGCAGTAAGACAATCTTCAAACAAAAGATGGGTAAGAAGCATCCCCCCAGGTAGGCTGGGTAGGGGCTGCATGTTGGGGAATACATGATAAATAGCATTGCCTATGACATACTTAGCTTGCAACTTACTGGAGGGGGAGTTAAAAAAAAGGAAGACCTGTAGGGAAGTATCTTCCTCCACAATAACTTAATCTCTGAGAATCCCACTAAGAAAGCAAGCCTCTAAATACTAAGTAGGAGATTATATTTTTAAAATCTGCTAAAAGTGCTGTTATTGCAGAATAAACTGATAATTAGCTGAACTCTCTCCTCAGACAGTCATTACCTTGTTTTTGTCACTATATAATTTGTCATGGAAAATGGGTAAATAATGTTGCAGGGAAATCCTCTTGTTCTTTCAAAATTATCATCTCCTACCTCCTCCTTGCCCTTTTTACTTACACTCACTTCTAGTTTCCATCTTTACATGTTTTTATAGTTGTGCTCTGAAGCAAAAATGTGAAAAATGTGTATTGATCTGTCAGATTTTATCTGAAATTAAAAGTCCAAAAGTGTAAGACTTAGCAGGCATCTTAGCTCAGATGATTACAAAAGAATCTGTTCAAATAACCACAAGACATGAGAGATCAAATTACCTATTATTGTTCATATATCACGTGAGCATCTTTGATAGAACATGTCTCAACTCAAAATATGCACATGTATAGTTGACTGAACTTGCCAGAACTAACAAAAATATCTTTTTCCACTCTCTAAGAAGAAAGTTTAACTGGGAGACCACTTTATTGTAGACATTTTGCCTCAGGCTCTAGCAATCCTAATTTTAGATAAAGACTGCTGCACATAAAGGGATCTGAACAATTTGTTCATAAACAAAATGACTCAGTTGATTTAGCTAGGAGCATGTCACCAACATTTAAGAAAATTGTATGACTGTTTTTGAAAGATGACAAAGACCATTTCTTTTCATATGCAAACTCTGAGTATTTTTTTCAGAATCACTTGAAAGCTGCACTTTTGCAGAATAAAACATTTTATTTGGCTCATTTTCCTTCAAACCTTATCAAAATAATTTCTATTAGGACAGTAATGGATGATGTGCTCATATTTTACCAGGTATTTTCATGACTTTAAGACAGTCAAGGCACTAGGAAAAAAAAATCTAACTATGATTAATGATACAGGAGATTCCTATAATAGTGGTAAAGTATGAGGTCAACTGAAAACACACAGGAATGGATTTGCAATGATGAACTGACACTTAACTAAGGAGATTACTTTCTTTAGAGTACTAACTTTGTGCCCCATATGATTCTCACCGACACATATGAAACTCCTTTGGTCCTAGCTGAGGCTAGTTATTATTCTGGGTACAATCTAGTCCCCTGTAAACAAGCCCACCTCATTGCAGACATGCCTACATGGTCATGACATAATGATAAACTACTTAGTTCAGGCTTTATACAATCCTACACGGTTGCCAGATGAAAAGTGGCTTGCATCCTGGTGTCTTGAAAAATATGTGACACCACTTTGTGTTTGACTTTAGAAACGTATCTCCACTCCTTCTTTGTCGAGTTAAAGTGCCACCAAATTAAGTTTCAACTTCTGCCACAAGTCTACCATCAGAAAATGATGAGAAACTGCTGTTATTCAAACTTCACTCCATTAGACACAATAACATACTGAAAGGGATTTGAGGCTCCTGACTCCCTGAGTTCAAAACCTACCACCTGCTAAGTAGTATAGAGGTTTCACATGTGAGAAAATATCTATTTATGTTTTAATGTTGTAATCCACATAATAGGAATAATACTATGCAACTTCAAAGAAAGGAGTACTGGAAATAATTTATATTTTCAAAACATGCAGAGAATACAAAATCTCAGGTAAATATGTAAAGAGTAATAAAATAAAAGATACACTGTTGCTTTTTGTCCAGTCATAATGTGAGGACATGAGAATATCAAAACTGTGAGCTTGGAAACTTTAAATTCAAAAAGCAACTTACTTTCTGGAGAATAAATGAAAACGGGTCGACATAAGGGCTGAAATGATAGCAAACACAGCAAATTATACTATGAAAAAGTGCAGCCACAGATGCTTTCAGTGCCAAAAGGCTGAATTTGGTTTAAATGTACATGGACAAGGTCATTTTCATTACAAGTCACAACAGGTTTTCCTAGTACAGATCTTACTTCCCCAGTGGATATTAATGCAAAAAATCCTCTTTAGTTCACATCTACGTTTTCTACTGTCACAGAGAGATATCATACCTCTGGGTACTTGTGACCTTTTTCACATTATGAAGAGAAAGTAATATTTGGAACATCATAGAAGAGAGAAAAAAATAGCACAATATAGATAGCAATATGAGTAATGCTTGTGTCAAGTGTGAATACTGAAGGAATCTGAAATATATCTGAATTTTAAATCATCTAACATGGGAGATTCCCAATATGCTATCAGAGCAGAGTAATGACAGAAAAAAAATCCTCATGGACCAGGTTATAGCAGAACTACAGATGGGCACAGAGGTACCAGGATTATATGAAAGAAGTTGTGTGCAACCTACTAACTGAGAACTGTGCTGTCATCAGAATGACTCACAGCCCACAATGCCCTGACTGTCAATCCCTTCCCAAAGGTACCCCAGATATAGGCAGGCTGCAACACAAATGAATCTTTTGGCCAGCTTCTTGCTACCTCTCACAGGGGGTGGCAGCCCCCGTTGCACAAACACACATTTCTTGCCATGGGATCAACATCCATATGATCTTGTGATGCAGGACATTTTGTGCATATTCTGCATCATAGTCACTCAGCAAACAACAGTCCATAGGACTCCATAAAGCCTTCATTTAAAAAAAAAAAAAGAATCTCCTGCCTCTTTCTTCAAGGTGTTATCCCGTAACTACTAGGTGCTTAGCATCAGCTCACTACCAGCTATACTATTTTAAAATGATTGACAGTAACATGGTAAAATAACAAAAAAGCCATGTGAAAGCTGTCTACAGGCATCCTATAGGTAAAAGGAAACTGGTTTTTGAATGGGTCCCAAGCATTATTATGTTTGTTGTTATTGTAAAGGCAGAGGTTACTGCAGTAAAACTTTTCAAACAGCAAAAAAGATGCAAATTGAGTTACCAAATAGGCAATTTGGTTTTAATGCAATACTAATAGAATGTAAAAAATATAACTACCAAAAAGCATTAGCATAACTTGCGTGGAAAATTCCTTCAGATTTCATTACGACCCATAAATTTAAATTCAATGACAAATGAACTAGCATCTACAGTAAAAGTATTAATTACTGGACATATCATACTCTCACGGACAGTACAAGCTGTGCCCAACCAGGGAAGACACTTAGGATTTAAATATTTTTTACTGTTTTATTTAGCTTAGTATCTGGCAGCTGAAGAATGGAAAAAAAAAATTTTAGTAACATCACAAAGATCTTTCAGATTCATAAACTGATAGAGAAGCAAATAATTTAACATAGGGGTTTGGGACTGAAGCTATCTTTTTATATTTACATTACTTCATTAGTTTCCAGAAAAAAATACATAAGAAACATCTGGTAGGAGCATAAAGGACTGTAATGCTTTCTAAAGAGTAAGGGTTTATGTGACAAATCACTACATTGCTTCCATGAAGCATATAATCAGAAACCATGCGTTAAAATTCATCCCCACACTGAATGGAAAATGTCTACAGACTTCAAGGAGAAGAAAGATCAGTAGGTCTCTGTGAATTAGAAAGACCAGGCAGAATCATTCCATCAGCTTGCTAAGACAAAATTTGTCTGGAAAATGAATGCTAACAAGATTTAAGTCATAAAGGAAAGTGTTCTTACTCATGTTAGATTTAAAAGTCCACATTCATCCAATTTTCAGTAGTCCATAATGCCAGACATACACATCAGCAGCTGAATGAACTGATGTGGCAATTAGACAGAAACCAGTAACTTACAGAGACTGCAAATACAAAGAGACACCCAATATTCAGTAACGTAACTTGAATGTTGACCACCTCAAGACATGCAGTCCCTGTTTATTTGGATTATGGTTCATATCCAGCTCTTGTAGCACTTTAAAATCTAAATATTGGCTTTTATATTGCATTTGGAATGTATAGATATACATAGCCATTATAGGGGAACTTTTATTAAAAAACTTACATCTTTTTCTTTTGAATTAATGACCCCACTACTTAATGGCAATGACTGAATTTAAAATGAGCTTTACTTGCAGTCAATTGCTCAGATATTGGGAGTGATCACAGTAAGGCTGACTGCCCTTACTATTTTGAGAATTCAAGATAGTTAATTACTAAGTCCACTTTCAGCAATGCTCGAAAAGCATTTTCATGTTAAACAAAAATTCAGTATCATATTGTGTAGCAATATCATTCACAGAACATAACAGTATAATGTAACCTCTTAATAGTACTGTATGGTATAAACCTTTGGGTAAGTATTCTGAATATCACAACTTTTCAACTTCTCTTCAGCTTAAAAGTCTCTGAGATACACAGATATTCAAGAACATAATTATCGCACACAATTATGGAAATTATGTTAGTGCTATGGAAGCATGATATTTCCGTTCACATCTTTCATTTTGCCCTTTCATAGCACTGAAAGTGATGCTGACACTACATTAGTTCTTGAAGAATATTTTCATGTCTGTTCAGTAGCACTTCTGGGCCAGTTTTACAGCTGTATGTCAGAAAGAAACAATAAAAAGACGATTAAACAAATTAAACTTATTAAACAAATTGATCTTGTGTTCAAGATTTAAAAGGTCAAAAATTATGGGATCTTTTACAATTATAAAAAATAGATGGTTCCTGTATGTTCAGCCTGTCAGATCTTTTCTAAGAACAAATGTAATCCATCATTCTCTTCTGAGAACGTATTAATCCCCAATGTCCAAAGGAGATTAGTTATTCTCTTTGTATATCTGTTTGTCCCAAGCTAATATTCTTTTGCATGTCTTCTTCCTTTTCATGTATCACCATAAAATTATGTTTGGGAAGTACTGGAAACGCTACTCTAATTTAGATAATTTCAAAGAAAATTCCTCCTCGTAAGTTTTATTTTATTACCTGAAATTACTGTTCTGTGGCAGGAAATCATCTAGTTCGCAAAAAGTCTGATTATGCATCTGGTACCAACTTGCCCATCATTCAACAGCTTTTAAGATGCTGTATAAAGTGACTGCAAAAGAACAATTTTGCTAACATTGTTTACTGCCTTAAACTGCACTAACAGAATTCAGTATGTATCAACTTCCTTTTATTTTTTTTTTCCACATAGAACTTGCAAAACAACCATCCCACTTTTGGAAATCCAGAACAAGGGATTGATTAAAAGATAATTGCTAAAGAACCTGAAGACTCAGGCACACAATTAAGTTGCCACAACTTAAGCTGCCATGCACCAGCTGAGCACAGTAACAGTCAGTGAATTCCCTCGGTCACCACATTAAAAAAAATTACATGTACAGTAGAACTTAGTGCAAAACAAGACAAAGACCAATGGGAATCCTGCCAGATGAGCACTACATGACAAGGCAGGCGGACAAAGTGAAAAGCTGAGATCTTGGAAAAAACTCTGCAATCCATGAAAAAACCAGGAATTCTATAATTTAGCTAGAATTGCTAAATTAATGTTTCTTTCATTTAATGTGAATCAGTAACTTCATACTGAAAATTGCCTTAACACAAAATCAGATATTAACTCTCTGTCATCTTAATCTATAAATATAACAGACACCCGCACAGCATACATGTTAGCTTTGAGATTACTTACTGATGCATGCTTGCTTTCAGAAAGGCTATTCATTTATTTACACAGGAGACCACCATTTAGGTTTTACAAACAGAAGAGATGCTTTTCAAACCAGCCTAATGACCTGTTTACCCCAGAGAGGAGAAATTTTGGCCTCAGTGGTAAATAATACTTTATCAAGTTGCCCAATTATTCTTTGCATTTAGCAGACGAATGGGAATTATTCTGAAGTCTACTGTACAGATAATTTATTACACATATTCAAGCTGTCCGTGATGGGCTTCAGGGGAAGTAATGACGCACACAGAACTACATATATATATATATAATATATATATATAAAATTCAAAGCTAACACAGACTTTTGTATTTACTGGACCTCGAGACAAGCAGAAATTAAATTAGTACCTGAATATATCTTGCCACACAAATGTATGGGTGAAAATAAAACAGTGTAAGGTTATAGAAGATAAAAATACTATTTGTAAAAATGGTTATGACAGCAAAAATTAAAGTCATTTAAGAGCCTTTAAGAACAGGGAACAAAGTCTCTGGAATAAGAAATCCATTACAAGAGTTATAGTCTTCAAGCATATCTGAGAAAGAAAATTCCAGTTCTAAGGCTTACTATTAATGGATATAGGATTTACTGTAGCATCATAAAGCATACAGTCAGCCACTGCCTTCTGTTAATTCTATATACCAACTTCCCCTACCATGCTTCTTCCATAAGATAATTATAGACTACAATACCAAGATGGGAAGAAATTATGAACAGTTAGCTTGTAGTACTGTTGTAATTCAGTCTTTTCCCAATAGATTTCAGTTTGTTTTAACAATATTTATCTGCATTTATTCATAAAGAATAGAATGGAAACATACACATGCTCAACCTTGTATTACAAAGAGCTTGTACCAAGAAACAAATTTTGTTTATGTCATGTTTGAACATCAAGCATGGGACTAGATTTATTTTTCTTACTTTTAATCCTAGCACAGATACAGGAAATAAGACTTTAGGAAGATATAAGGAATCATCCATCACTTGAGAGACACATTCAGACTGTATCACCTCACTGAAATATCTTTACCAGTACTGAATGCTGTATTTAAAATCAAAGCATTCAAATAACTTTCTCTGGGGAATGTCCAGAGGTGAGGAAACATTTTAGAAAAAAAATCTTGAAGCAGAGACAGATGACCAAGGCAGCAGAAGCATTGTGCCAGATGCACAAAGGGAATGAAAATTTTCTCCAAGCCTGTAACTTAGATCTTAGACCCCTGCTCAGACACCACTGTTCCTTGAGGCAGTTAAAGCTCTGCATACATAAACGACAGGTGCTGCTTCTCTTTGTGTAATTTGAACAATGCTTTCCTCTTACACAGTGGACAGCAAGGTTCAATACATCTTTTGACTGAGGAAATATGCATCCATCTCATCAAATGATCCTTGATCACCAGGCTACAGTCTGGCCTGGAATGAGGTGCTCTTCTGTGAAAATTGTTTCTCAATGTACAGACTAATTACAGATTAAATAAAGAAAACACAGAAATATCTCTACAGGCTGGTACCTAGAGCGTTCAATAGGGAATGGAGAGACCTGAATTCAGATCTCTGCAATGGCTGATTTTTTGTACATTCCATCCCAAGAATTCTTTAGTGACAGATCCATAATAAGGTATTTAGTTTAACACATGCTTACAGAAATAGTTAAGAGATTCATTTTGGGGTGAAACTATGACAATTTAAATAAAACCCAGGATTCAGTCTTACCTAACTGTAATCATTAAGCATCTACAATACCTCCAAATCAGCCTGTTTTAAATTCCTGTCTCAGGGTGAAGGTGCATATTTATCTACAAGAACAGAAAGAATCTAATGGCTTGTTACCACTGACAATTAACTTCCAGATCATCAAAATAAAGCAAGAACACTATCAGTGAAGAACTGTCCAATGTTCATGTACAGGTTTACACTTAGCTTGCATCCAAAGTAGCGTTGTAAAATAAGAATGTTTTTGACTTAAACAGGCTTTCAATGAGGAATGTGATAAAAAACCCCCACGCTCGTAGGTCAACCTCAATACTTGACTAGCTTCTTATGTAATTATTTAATGGTTAAAATGTTGAGATATGGTGCTTATATAATGTTAATGACCCAGAATTTACAAGGTATGAGTCAAAAAAACAAACAAAATCTGTCATTCTCAAATATTTAAGACTCAGTGCTCCATCCAAAAAAAAACTCTCCAATGTTTTAAAATTTAGCAAATTAAGTATAACAAAACAAATGCAACCTGTTATGTCCTATTAAACATAATTATCACTAAATGTTAAAATTAAGTATAGTAATTACTTGAAAATTTGTGATTGTTTATTTCCCTATTTCAAATTACTGTCAAGGAAATATTACGTTCAAGTGAAAGTTAGATTGCTCCCTGGAGGTGTAATTCACTTTAAACACCAGTGCCTTCATTCGAGCTACCAAAAAGCACAAAGACACACTGGTTTCATGAATAAGTGATAGGCTTTTTTTCTTTTATTTCTGACTAGCACTTGAAACAATACATAATAAAGATATTAAAAACTATATTTGAAATCTTCAAAATAGCTTGAGAGTTTCGCTCTTTTTCAAGTCACTTGAATATTTAAGCCTATCTCTAAAACAGTTCTATCACTAGAGACACAAGCAGAGACCTTTCAGCATGTAAATCACTTGCATTCTAAAAAAGAGACGATTGGGAGTTATTTCCCAAATCTGTGTGCAATCATAGCGAGTGTTATGATTTCCACCATATTGGCTGACAGTATTTGATATTTCTACTGCTAAAATAGTTTACTGTATTACTGCAAACATTTTTCAAAGAACTAATAATTAATATTGCATACCTCTTTGTAGTGGGTCTGGCTGAGCTGCTTTTCCCCATCCAGCCCTCACGCTGCAGCACTGGGAGCTGGAGGGTGTTGATAACACACCCGTGTTACGACTGCCAGTGCTCACATGGCACCAGAGGATGGGAGGCAAGATGGGGGATGAGATACAGCCGACCTGAGCTGACCAGTGGGCTATTCCATACCATATGACATCAGCTCAACTATAAAGGGAGAGGGCAGGAGGAGGATGGGGGGCATTCTGCTTTGTCCTCCAAGCGGTTGCTATGTGTTCCTGGAGCCCTGCTTCCTGGACTTGGCCCGACATCACCTGTGGATGGGAAGTAGAGAATAACATCTCATCTATCATAACCCATGGCTCTTTGCGTCTTATTCTCTCCCTGTGTGCCGTGCTTGGGGGCTTGGGGGGAGTGATAGAAGGGCTTGGTGGGCACCTGGTGCCCAGCCAGGGTCAACCCACTACAGTTCCTTTTTGGCACCCAACATGGGGCAGTAGCAGCTGCTTTTCTACTGCTTGCTTTAGATATTAGTAGCAAACTCCTGTGCAGGCCACGGAGTTTGCTTGCGTTACTGATCTGGTGTTGGGGAAGCTTCTGTCTCCGGAGGATGAAGGGACTCGGGAGCACCCTGGCACAAACAGTAACAATGTGTTTCATAATGGCTTCAGTGTCTTTGCTGTGTTGGGGGGGCTACCTCAGATAGAAAATGATTGAATATATCTCTCTCTCCCGGAAACTGATGTAGATGATTTTATTGCACATGCTCCCGAGATCCTCGTCCACCCTTATGTGAGCTTCTTAATACTACTAATCAATATCGTTGGCCTGATCCAGGTTGTGTGTAGTCTGGTCCCAGTCCCAGTTTGGCCTGAGAGGAGACAAGTTTCGGGTGGGGTGACACCAAAATGTGCCCTAAGATGGCTTGTCCCTCAGTGGCAAGGTGTATGGCAGGATTTGGGCAGGTTCCTAGGACGGTTGCCACCTCCAGTAGCCTGGGACTTTACCCCCAAACAGGCAAGCAATCCTGTCAAACTGATACAACATCTAATAGAAGGGTACCTTGTCTACCCTGATGAAAACCAGCAGCTCTTAGCACTGTACTGGGGCCAAACTATATCTGAAGACACCCGAGTTGAGATAGGGACTGCAACAACTACAACTGCCAAAGTTGCCCCAGTAGTGAAAAAGCATCAGTGGACAAGAAGAACAACAGGCCCCTACCCTCGATTAGTGAGGGATGAGGAAGGGGAGGAAACATACGACCTGGACTGAGCCGAACCCTCAACAGGGAGACTGGAGGAGGGAGTAATGGAATCGAAGCAGGAGACAGAAACCACCTGGTCCCTGACTTCATCAGAACTTTGAGACCTGAGGAAAGATTACAGCCGCCAGATAGGTGAACGGATTGTTACCTGGCTGCTTTGATGCTGGGATACTGGGGTTGACATCCAACAGCTGGAAGGTAAGGAAGCCCAACAGCTGGGCTCCCTTGCTAGGAATCATGGCATTGAAAGAGGGATTGGAAAAGAGGCAGCAATTTGCAGTCTCTGGAGACAGCTCCTTTCAAGTGTCAAAGAAAGATATTCATTTAAGGAAGACTTAATGAATTCTACCTCCTCAGGAAAGTGGTCCATTGTTGATGAAGGTATCCAGTACCCGAGGGAATCTGGAAGTCATCTATGGGGATGTAGATAATGATGAGAACCGTAAAGATCCAGAGGATGTTCAGTGTACAAGGGCCATGTGGAGGAAGGTGATCAAGAAAGCACCAGCAGCATATTCTGCCAGCTTGGCAGCAATGTACTATCCACAAATGGATAACTCTACTATGGAAACTGTCTCTTCCTGGCTTCAGAACTTTGAAGAGAGTCTTGGCACCTCCGCGGCCCTAAGGGCTAGTGCCTTGGGTATCAGGAGTCCCCCAAGGAATCAGTCAGAGGGAAAGGGAGCCCCAGGCGTATGCCACGTGGTGCACTCTGGTTCTTTCTGTGTGACCAGGGGGAGGACATGAGGAAGTGGGATGGTGAACCAACCTTTAAGCTGGAAGCCCATGTACGTGCACTGTGAGGGAAAACAGCCATTGAAAAGGGGCCATCCAAGAAGACCATTAATTTAGTCAGTGTTGAAGCACAAAAAGGCAACCAACAATCTCGCAGATGTGGGAAGAATAAAATCACCTCCACCGAGCCTGATGAGGGGACTTTTGGTTTGACACAGCAAGGGTCAGACAGTGAATACTCAGACCAGGAGCAGGAATAGAGGAGCCCTGCCTCCAGCCAGGTGGAGGAAAGGGACAACTGGATTTACTGGACTGTATGGATCCGATGGCCTGGCACGTCAGATTCACAAAAGCACAAGGCCTTTGTTGATACAGGTGCACAGTGCACTTTAATACCATCAAAATACAGAGGAGCTGAGCCCATAAGTATTTCTGGAGTGACAGAGGGATCTCAGCAGCTGACAGTATTGGAGGCTGAAGTGAGCCTGACTGGCAGGGAGTGGTTTAAACACCCCATTGTGACTGGCCCAGAGGCCCCGTGCATCCTTGGCATAGATTAGTGTAAATTAAGTGTTCATAGACGGGAAGTAGAGAATAACATCTTATCTATCATAACCCACGGCTCTTTTCATCTTATTCTACCCCTGTGTGCCATGCTGATGGGGGTTGGGGAGTGATAGAAGGGCTTGGTGGGCACCTGGTGCCCAGCCAGGGTCAACCCACCACACCCTTACGTAATATTACAAAGCACAGAAAATAGTGTACAGCATACAGTTTAAAAAAGGTGAAACAGAGATGGTGAGCATGAGATGTCAGTAGATATGATCAAGTCACCTTGTAACTGTCTTTGAGAAACCAAGTACCTTTGGCCTTCCATTGTATGGATGAGTTTTCGATATATGAAGTATTTGTACAGGTGCTTTCCATTATTTTCATAGCATTTAAATGTTTAATTGTAAGAAATAAATTCAGCAATAAAAAAACCTAGTTGTATTGCCTAATATCTACTGCATGTCCTCCATGACAGTTTATCTATGCCTACATCGTTCCTGATCACAGAATCACTAGAGGTTCAAAGGGACCTCTGGATACACTCTACTTCAACCCTCCTTTTCAAGTCAGGTCACCCATAGCAGGTTCCCAAGAAAATGTCCAAGCAAATTTTGAGTATCTCTAAAAATGATGACTCCACAAGCAGCCTGAGCAACTGGCCCCAGTGTCCACCCTAGAGTGGGGGGGGGAAGGTATTTTCTTATGTTCAGATGGAATTATTTGTGTTTCAATTCATGTTCAGTGACACTTGTTATGTCACTGGGCATCAAGGAGGATCCCTCTTGAGCATTCTTTTCTCCAGGTTACACAGTTTCAACTATCTCAGACTCTCCACCATCTTTGTGGTCTTTATTTGACTCACTCCAGTATTTTCATGTCTCCCTTTTACTGAAGAGTCCAGAACTAGACCCAGCACTTCACATGTGGCTTCATATAAGTAGCTTAGGGCTGAATAAAGGGGAAGGATCACCTCACTTGACTTGCTGCCAACACTCTTCCTAATACAGCCTGAGAGATTGTGTGGTTTGCAATCAGAGTGTATTGATAGTTCATGGTCAACTTCTTATCCACCAGTAACGTGTAAAAAGCATCAAAACTGCTTTCCATACAGTTACCAGCCTGTACTAGCAGATGCAGGACTTTGTATTTCCCTTTGTTGAACCTTATGAGAGTCCTCTGTCCATCTACCCAACCTGTTGAGGTACCTCTGAATGGCAACACAACCCTCTGGTTCACTTTTGAATTGTCTGAAATGGTGGAAAATGTTAGCAGTGATCCTACTACCTCTGTTTTGAAAATTTTTTGTTTTCTCAGACAGTTAAAGAATGCTTCTCAATTATATCACATCTGAAGACTCTATGTGTATCTATTCTGACACAATAATGTTAAAACCAGTAAGAAGTGTGTATGGTTACTAGTTGATTTGCAGTGTTATCAAGTAACTTTGGGAAGTACATATTGTAACTACATAAGACAGTACACACTAAAAAGAAGATATATACATGTAGTATTAAAAATTTTTCCACAAAGAGGCTATCAAGAAATAGAAAAACATACAAAAGCTTCAGGCCTGCACAAAGAATTGTAATTCTAATGACTTTTTGCACCATTTATAGAAACCTCAGAAAAATTAAGCACAGCAAGGGATTATGTTGTCCTTAGCTACATGACCAAGATATTATACAGAAGCAGTAAAGCCACTAGCTTTGAAGTAACCACTGTTATGGCAAAAAAACCCATCTGCTATTTTGCCCTGTTGCTCCATAGATGATATTTGTATGCTGTAGCTACTCTAATAACCTGTTCTCAAAAGGTGAAAACACTAAGCAGATGTACATGGCATAGACTTACAGACAGGCAAATTAGAGCTTTGCAGTTATTTTATCCTACTAGTATTGCTATGCTAATATTACTATACTATATTATTAGCATAAAAAAACCCACAACAAAACAAACAACAAACCAAAACAAAAACCAAACCATGAAACAAAATATAATAGCTGCATATCTAGAAACAGAAATGAAATTACATTTTTGGAATCATAAATACAAATTCTGAGGGTGATTCTATGAACCACACTTGTTACACACAAAAGTGTTCAAACTAATTTGTGTATTGGTTTCAGGCAGCTTTTAGTACACTCTGTTTCCAGTATTTTCTTTCATGGTGTCAAGGCAGACGAAGGGTAGAGTCTTGCATTTTTTTCCTGAATGGCTATATGAATATAGTGCATTTACTGTAAACATTCCTGCCTGCTAGGAGAAAACTTGGTATCACCACTTATCCACAAATATCACTAAGATTTACTTCATGGTAAGAGTTTCTGAATAATGTGCTATATCTTATTAAAACATCACCTATGGTCTCAAGAAGCAAAATGCCTCTGGTGACAAACTTTGGGAACTTTGATTTTAAAACTTTAGTATGACTGTTTCTTTTCAAAATGCATTTATAGTTATATAAAAAAAAAAATGTACTTTGATTTGAAATTTGCACTTTGATTCAAATACTGCTGTATAACCACAGCCTGTATCTTAAAATCTATTCCACATTCTTGGAGATCTCAAAACACCACATGTTGCTTAGAGAATCTTCTGACCAACAAGATACATGCCACTAAAGAAGATGGGGCTCCTAAAAAGGAGAGGAGGAAAAAAGTGGTCTTGAACACTATTGTCAGTTTTAACCCCCTACCTGTATATGGATTTTATAATGCTAAAATCTGTGATTCACATTTGTAAGCTACATCTTTGTTGTTGCCATTATCAACAATTGCACTATCGCTTCAGATTACATTTCTTTCCTTAAATATACAGAATTCTGTAGCTGCTTCATTAGTCATACTGAAAGGACTAGTTCTGTTAAATTTACCTAGAAGCAAATTAATGTAGGAATGCAGCACTTGGCTGACAGTTAGAAGGCTTAAGGGTTGGTTATATGTGGTGTCTATCACCACAGCTAGGTGGTGATAGACAAAGTCACTCCTTTTTTTACCCTCCTCCACTTTCTCTGCATTGTCTATTGAGGCTGCAAATTTCCCAAAAACAAGACTGTTTTTCTTCATATCAAGGAAGACGAAAACAGAAACTTAACCTAGGGTATGATATTTGGATAGTATATTCACCTAAGAATCACCAATAACACAAAATACTAAAGGAGAAGGCTTTGATTAGTAAACATTCTGTAAAATTCCTGCTCTAGACACAGAAAGGGGAGAAAAATTGTTAATATTACTAAGGCATGAAATAGCTCATATGGACACAATGTAATTATACACCTATAGTGTATGTCAAAGCTTTTTTGAGGGAAATAGAAGAGGATATGGGTAGAGCTGACACCTTTCATGCAAGCTGGACAGCAGTTTGCCTTTGCATGTGAAGAGAGGTTGATTATTGCTTCTTCAATTAAGATGACTAATATTGCAATGAAAAGATATACAGTCAGGTTAGTCCAATCCCTCTTCCTATCCCTGCAAAGGAAAAGCTGCCATTTGGCAACAATAACAACTCACTGCAGCATTCACTTTGCTTTTGGCTATTTTTAAGGTTTGGAACTGACACTTCAAAAAGGTCATAAAGAGGAAAATTAAAAGTACTCCACAGTCAGTTACTCTGTTGGAAAAGAAAGCAGAATGTGGGGAAAACCTTCCACTGATATTTTTCCAAGTACCATAAAGCCATTGACAACAACAATCACATTGAACACATTATGTAATTTAAATGGAAACACTGCATATACGTAGTCAGGCAAATTTTCAATCCTCTACTCAACCTATATCCAATGGTTATCTATCCAAATAAAGAGTCAAATATAAGAAAAATTGTCAAAATAAAAAAAAAGCGTCAGATATTCCCCCACTCCACTCTCTGTTATATTGGCTCAGACACCTTATGCAATTTCACTTTAAAAGGACAATTCCTCCTTTGATCAAATACAGCTGAGCCATTAATCCATATCATATCACTTCAGGAACTCAATTACATTGAACTATTCCATGAACTGTTATCCTAGTCTTTCTTCACTTCTTTCCATTCAATTTATACTGAAATATTTGGACAGATTTTTATAATTATCTACCTTGTACTGACTATCAAGAGTTTTGCCTGCTGCTGTGTGAATCATTCCTCTTATCCATAGTTCTTTACACAGCATGTTTTACCTATACACTTGCATAGCCCTTCAACTTTTTTTAATACACTGCCTGTAACTGTAACTAAGTCACTTGCTCTTATTTTTACTATGGTTTTCATTTCTATTCTGATAATTCTTGATTCAGTAAGACATATAAGCACAAGCTTAATCTTAAGCATCTACACACACAGAGCTGGAGCATTTTTGTTTACCATTAACCCCCAAGCAGTAACAGGTAGAAAACGAGACATTTACTCCACAATAAAACTAATGCATTTCAAGCAGTCTCAGAAACCAAAACAACACCTTACTCATTTTAGAACAAAAACTATTTAAATATCAAACTGAAAGAACAAATAGTTTTATACTGTCTTAGCCCACATAAGGTTTTCTTGCATTAATGCTGCTTTATGATACCACAATACTCTTGAGTCATCTGGGCATTTCATCTCACTTCAGTGAATATGAGAACACTTAAACTTGTCTCAGACTTCATTTTCTGTGGTAGACAAAAGAAAAAACAGTGTCTTTTCAACAAAAAAAGCATTCTTTACAGACACATATAGGAGCTCTTCCTGAATACTGAAGAACAAGTAGCTCAATTGTCCTGGCTCGTATTGTTCTAGGGAGAATTCTTGCTGATCCATCAGCAAAATAAGTCTTCTGGTGTCAGTTAAAGTCAAGAGTGTTCAGTGAATAACCACTGCCATCTACTTATATTTTCTGTTTTGTGATCTGTCATGTTATTGAAAGGACAATAAGCAGCACTGGAGTGAAGAGTTACTGGAGAATTTCTTTTTCTATCTCTATACGGTCTTGGCATGAAAATCTCATAATAGGCAAATCTGTAATAAACCAGAAGCTAGGGTGAGTAGTTCTAATAAACTCTACCACATCAGCAATGCTTCTATACTATTAATATCTAAGTTGCTTCAGTGATTTGTGTCAAAACAGATCTGTGATTCTTACTTGAATAAACAACTGGGGAAAACACAGGAGCTAGTAATTAAGAAGAAGTGGTAATTTTATCAGTAGAGAGAATTCACCACTGGAAATCTGAAGGGGTATATGTGGTTCAGCATACTTATTAATGAATATTCATGAATTAATGTACTCTCAAAATGGCAGCGAATACTGTGTTCACAAAGTATCCAATGATAGAAAGTTATTCAAGGTAGTCAAGACAAAGAATAACTGCAAGGACCTGTGTATCTTTCTTTAGAGTAACTGGTTGCTTTGGCAGTAAAGTGACAGCTAAAATTCAGTAGATAAAGTGACATACAGTGCTGTGATAATACCATAAGGACATCATTGCCTGGATGTAAACCTCCTGAGAACTGAATGGACTCATTATTTTCTACCTCAAAGCAGCTCATGATATAAAGTCAAAAAATCTCTTATATGTTTTAACAACAGGAGAATTCACTTTCAGAGTTGCAAATAATTTTATTAGGTCAAAAGGAAACTTCTACGACTGCTTGTTTTTTGTCCTGAATTGTGCAACACAGAGGATAATCCACTTGAAAATTTCAGTTTACCAAAATAGGAATTTCAAATATGTAATAAAATAAAGAAGAAAAGAGAGAAGGGAGAAAGAAGAGAGAAGGGAGAAAGAAGAGAGAAAAAGGGGGGAAAAAAATAAAAACAAAAAGAAGGAAAAATTAAAAATAACTAGAATCAAATGGACTCAATTAATTTTAGTGTTTTATAATTCAGGCTGCTTGTATACAGCAAGCATATGTTACAGATACTGTACTGTATTAGCAACCAGTACCTGCAAGTTTTATCTATATCCAAAGAAGAAAAGCTTGAGAAGTGTGGTAAGCAGCTACCACTATCACAAACAATTTAAAACTAAAGCAAAACATAGTCAGGATATATGTGCACTCTACATAGGTTTTTGTATTAGAGAAAAAGAAAGTGTTTTTCATTGTTAAATGAAAATGGGCTTAACTGACTACCTTCCAAAATAGCATAATTGGAGGACTGCTAACTACATTTATCAAGAGAAAAGAAATCAAACTCAACAGAGTGCATTTTAACAACTAATTGCCAGTAATTATTTCACTGTATGTGGTTGTATTTATTGAGAGTATACAGAGTGCTGGAACTACTTCTATACAATTTAGATTGTTTCTATGTTTTACATTAATTCAAGAAACATTGTTATATACTGTGTTCTGGTATTTATTCTTCTTAGTTCTTAATATATGCTATGCACTATTATTTCCCAGTTAAAATCTAAAAACAGGTAAACAGCTTTCAACATTAAAAAAAAAAAATCAACTCATATTTTGAAATTCCTGTGTTCTTTCAATATGTTTGAACATGATTGGGTGATTATACTTGTCTAGCACAATCTGACTTCATAAACTTAGGCTATTTACTCTCTATTTATCCTTTTACTAGGTGCTAACATAATGAGGACAACTCCAATAGGTTAATACAACATTCCTCCATTTATTCTGAAGACATCATTACTCAAGAGAAAGTCAAGCTCCATACAATATAACCATCAATTTGGTTTTCAAAGCTGACCTAGCAAAATAAGATAAAATATTGATTTAAAAGAAGTAAACAAACCAATACAAATTTTAAATAGGCTTTAAATCATTTCTAAAGGGAGCTGGTAACAAAGGCCTTCCTGTTCTTAAACCCAGAATCTAGTCACTTCCAACAACAGCATAATACAATCAGAATCTTACTTTTCTGAATTTAGACTCAAGCTACCAATTCATGTTTCCATTGCAAAATGTATTTTCATTGACTTATCTCTTCACACACACTGACATATGTGAAGAACAGAGATCTAAACACAAGGCATGATAGTATATTTCAGTTACGTTACCTTTCTTACTCTTTTCTAGATGCTTCTGCTGGACATGCCTTGACTTTCCCACAGGATTGAGTGACTAAAGAAAATTGTTAAAATAGAAGAAAACATGGAAGAAAACAGTGTCTAGCAAAGCAAAATGGTGACTAAAACAATCAGATGGCAAACCACACATGAATTTTAGGGTGGAAGAAAGAAAGGATGATGTTTAGTGTAGATGTGTATATGCAATATGATAAATTGTGGGAATGCTGAAACTATGAGAATATAGTGACTGGAAGAAAACTCTTTCCCTGGCAGTATACTTCATTAATTCTCTTCTTTACTCCAGTGGCTCCCTCCTATATACTCCAGTTTAATTTGTCATGGCTGTAAAGGATCAAGGTAATAGAGAGTCAGCCATGAGCTAGAAAACAAAGATCATTTGAAGAGCGGGCACAAGAACAATCACAAGGGAAAAAGAAGAGTTTTCTGATGAACCAGACAAACCAGGACCAGTAACAAAGCAGAAAAGCTCTGTTTACTAGAAAGATCTTCTAGAGACAGCCCTTTCCAAAGCAGTAGACAGGTTATGTTTTATTACTTAGATGTACATTACTTGCACTTATAACTATTTTCATTTGCTGTATTATTATTCATTGCTTCTACTATGTATTACTTTAAGTTGTTTATGGACTATAAAGCAGGACAGAACTGGCTAAGAGGTGCAAAATTACCTAGCTTAGATGGGTTTATGGGAAGAAAAATGTGTGATTTGGAGAGGATATGCATGTTCAGATCCTGGTGTGTTGCTCCGAATACTCACAGAGAAAAACATTCACACAGAAACCTGTTTATAGATTTCAGAAGCAGAGAAGTCAATAACTATTAAATGATAGCTGAAATGTGGCTCATTTTCAAGACCTGCAATGTCTGCTGTACAGAATCTGAACTATATTCTAAAATAAAGGCATGTTGCATGTTGTGGAACTGACAGGATTGTTTGTACTGAAATGCCTAGACACATGTATTTCTGAAAACTTACAGTACGTAAGTGCAACAAAATTGTGAGGCATGTCTAAATAAAATAGCAAACTTACTAATAACTTTGATTTTGAAAGTTATTCATGTTATTCTATATCCTATTATTACTTTGAATTACAGTAGATATTGTCAGAAATGGACATTTCAAAAGTACACTTTCACTAGTATTTATACTATCTTTCAGAAAGCTCACTGGCAAAACTTAACACTTTTTGGAGTAGTAGTTTAACAACAGCTCTGAAATAAACCCATTTTCAGAGCCTCTCTTTTTTGTTTTTTTCATTAGTATTGTTTCTTCGTTTTTCATTTGGCTTACATTGAAACATTTACTGGTGAAAGGTATTAATTGTATTTAGAAATCTCACAGTTAATTGATCAATGAAAATGATCCAGGAATCACAGCAGGTAAGAAATAAAACATTTATTTTGTCCTTAACTGTGCCTGAAGGTAGAAATCAATTTGACAGATCTACATGCAATCACTTCTTGGAGGCTTCCAAATTCTTGTAAGGGAATTTATTTCAGTTCTTACTTCAGCCTTCACGGGTTTCCAATAACACACAGTAGCAGACTTCCTTGCTGCAATCTGAATCCTTTAATTCTTACCTAATATTACCTTACTACCATGAACAATTCCCTTCAGTTTTGCTACTGCTTTTTATGTAATTGAGAAAATTATGTTCTCTGAGATTCTTTTTCTCTTTAGGTTGAATAACCCCAGTGGATTTAGTTTTTTTCTTCTAGAAAAAAAAAACTGTGATAATTTTACTCCTATTTAATTGAAAATTCTTCAGTTTTCAAGGTGTAGTATATTGGTGCAGTACATTCTGTGCCAGTGGCCAGTTTGGAGTTTTCATCATAGGAAATTCACCTGATCTCTAATTTTGTGTAATAAAAGCTAAAATACTGTACATATAATGGGACTCCCTATGCTCAAAGTAATCCTAGTTTTCCAGTGACTGAATGACAGTGATAAAATAAACTAAAAGCCCTTTTTCTTACATCAAAACTGAGGTGTCATACAGTTCAATAAGAAATGCCTATTACAGTGGCTGAGGTGTCAATATATCGAATATTGTCAACTTGATCTGCAATTTACAGGCATAGTTCTGACTATTATGGTTATTACAAGTGAAAATACTAGAAACTTGACATCTCTTTTACAGAGCTGTATACCTAAATAATTACAGTCAAATTAAATTATATCACAGATATGGAAGACAATTTACATCTCTATGGTGGACTATATATTTTTTATTATTATTTTTATTTTTTAATACAAAATAAACATACAATTATTTTCTAAAGACTCATCCTTTTTCCTGAAATTGCCACTTCACTTCAATACCTCCTGACAGTTCTTACAAGTTTTAAGTCTCTTAATCAATAACAAATCCAGACCAAATAGCTGTGGTCAAAGTTACCTTCAGAGCAGACTACTTACTGACAACTATTATCAAAAGAAACAGAAAAAAAGCCATTGAGAAAATATGATAGGCAAGTCCCACAGAAATAAATGAGGAATGCAATAGGAAGCACAAGCTTTTTCCACACTAAAAGAGAAAATTTCTCTCTTTGTAAAAGTTACAAGTTTTAAAAATTCAAATATAAGAATGGGTTCATTCATAGGAAAAAAATTATGGGGAAAACTTCTTTGAGCTAACTACTCAAAAAAAAAACCCCTTACTACTACTATAAAAAAAATTGTAATTAATAGTAAAAACATATATAGTATATAATCAAATGTAGAGTTTTATACTAATAATATCCAGAACCAATGAAAGAAAAAGATTGATCTCTTCAAGTTCCCTTCCTTTGACAGAAATTACAGGTGAGAAATACATAAATAGCTGGTGATTTTGTGGTTATTCTAGCAATATACTGAGGCATCACAGGTCTTGAGATAAATCTTTCCTTCCCCCCTAATCATAGTTTATGTGATCTAATAGTTACGTTACAGAAAAGTATCTATACATCAGATTAGAAATTTTAAGTCCTATCAGATTGGTAATGATGTAAGACCCTTCTGGTATTATCTAGGGATTGCATTAATGCACCTTTTATCACTAGTAATAATCAACACGTCACAAGACTATTAGGAATACTTTCCAAAGCCACAAATTACAAAAGTGATGGCACTCAAGTTAACAGAAACAGTAGTGTGCCAGTAGCAATGAAAAGAAAAATATGTATACGGAGTACAAGGTTTGGATTTTCCTTCATGAAATTCTTATGAAATGTTATATTTGAATATAAATAATACTCAGATTGGCATAAATAAAAATGTAGTACAGATTGAAGACAGATAAATGAAAAATTAAATTGGTAGACTTTCCAGAATTTCAATTTAAAATATGGTTACATTCTTCAGCATAATTACAGATTTTTCCAATTGTAAACACTCATTGTAACAAGCCCTTGCACAGAGCTGCACTAAGCTGTGAGGAGGCTTGTCCTTGGAGCAGACATACTTGTTCTTCAACAGATGAGAATGAGAAGGTGTGTAAGTTTTTAATGGTGTGTGGTAGCAAAACGTAAATTAACTGCAAGTGAAATAAAAAGTGGTAAAAGAGTAAATCAATTACCTTGAAGTACCTTGAATTAAAAATCAAAAAATAAAGGTGGGGAAACAGCAGAATAGGTCATAACACATAAACAAGGGATGTATAGAATCAGTTTGGAAAAAAGACATACAATGTCATGAGTAAACAGGAAAGGTGAAAAAAATGTTCAAGTATTGTCAGACTAAATTATAAGTTAACATGCTCATCGTCTACATAGAAAAATGTGTGGTTTCCTTCCTTAAACAATATAAGAAATATATTAGAAAAACTTCAATTGTGGTTATTTCATACAAAACAAAATCTTATCTCATATGATAATTACTAGCACTGGTTTATTCTATTTCCTTTCAAATTAATAACCATAGGCTTAGTTTGGATCATAGAAGTATCAATGTCATCCCTTTTCCTGAAATTGTTGAACCTGCTAATTTTATGACTGGCAATCCTTGACCTATTCTGTCACAAACTTTCTAAATTCTGAGTGGAGTGAATCTTAAAACAGATAAAGATGTTTTCTCAACTAGGATCCTAAGTCACTTATTCAGAAACAGAAGAGAGAAAACAAGACAGAGTGAAAGCATCTAGCCCAAATGCTGATGCTGGTGTTTTGACAATCTGCTGGCAGGAGCATGTTTTGGTTTTCTATCTGTTTGTGTAGTAAAAAGAATCAAAATGACATACACATGCTGTATGTCCCTTCCAACTGCAATATGCTATTTTACATCCTTGAGAAGAATACCAGTAACAGGGCTGCTGGGTAGTTTTTGACAAAATCAATACAATAATTTCTAGACAGCAGGACACTATACCCTGTTCTTGTAATCCTGTTGTCTGCACTGCAGACCTAATTAACAACTGCTCTGTTTCCAAATTTCAGCTCCCAGAAATCACAGAATAGAATGACTGGCCTGGCAAAGTGGGAAGCACTCTGGGTCCTAAAGGTTAAATATGGTCTTCATGATATGCAGCTAATTAATTTTGTGGCTCTAGATCCTGTTGTCTTTAACTCAGTTCAGTATTTGCTGAATTCTGACTGACTTTCAAATATTCCAAGGATGATGAAAAATCACATTCATAGACTATTAACCATTTATTCAAATAAATAAATAAATTTCTGTCTCTAATTCTCTCTAAGGTTCGCTATCACCTTGTAGTATGAGGAAAATATAATCTGCAGTTCTAAAAGAATGGGGGTTTCCTTATCTCTATAGAAAATTTCAAGTGGAGTGATGTTCTTAAGATGTATTAAATAAATACAAAACACAGAAATAGAAAGGAAAATTAAGATCTGCATGCTGATAGGTTCTTCTTCTGTTACCATGGCAATTACAAAGGTACTCAACACAAACAAGCTATTTTATCCTCTAGTTAGACAACATTTAGAATTTTATCTGGTTTGTACTAGCCAGATAATGGAAACTAAACCCTCAAAATTAAGTTTGTATATTAAATAAATTCTCTGAAATCCAAAATAGATTGACACACATAACAATGATAATGGGGTGCCCTAAACAGGCACCATATTAATTATTTCCTTTTGCTGATAGAAACAAACTGAAATATATATATATATTTAATGTAAAAAGATCATACAAGTAGGTTTTTCCGAGGTTGGAAACTTGGAAATTTGCAGTTTTATGTTTAATCCTCCTAGGATGAAATGAATTTGGCAGTTGTTAAGAATGCAGCCAAAATAATAAACCAATTTATTAGCCTATCCAAATATGTGGACACAATTCTGAAAACCCTTTCAGATACCTTAATCTCAGTTATGCAGTCGAACAGTGTGCTTGTTAGTTTAGTATGTATATCCACAATGTGAATCTTACATCAAAAGGTTGAGTACTTCCAGAGTGTCTCAGTCACACAAGAGTGCTTGTGAGGCTTTGGGCTACTCTTCCTATTACCTACTCACTGGCTTTCCTGAGACTTTGCAGCCAACTTCAATTTACAAAGTCTAATCCCACCAATCATCTAGTAAAGTTCATTGAAATTGCATTCAGACACCTCTAGTGAAAAACAATGACTGAAGGAAAAGCCTGATCAGTAAGAAACATTTAAATATTTCAGTGTGAATTGTTTTTCTAGAAATTGACACTACAGACATGCGGACACACTACACAAATCAAGGCTATTAACTGATAATCATGGTTTTTACCTTTCAGCGAGATGTTGTCTAGTTTGCTATATAATGCCATGCCTGAGGAAAAATCAGAATGAAAGAAACTGACAAAAATACTAAATAAGTATTGCCAGGCCATAAGAGCAAAATTAAAAACCAAAGCTAGCACAGGACAAAGCTAGCAGAAGGCAGACACAAACCAAAATATTAGAATTTGCTGAGTTGAAGAATACCAAAGAAACAACTTTGATGAACCTGTGGAGCTTAAAAATAAAATAAAAGTCAGCCATATATAGAACTTAGAGAACAGATGTTGGTAAAAAAGATTATTAGAATTCCGATGTTTTAAGTATATATTTACAATTATCCTATATGATGCTTTTAATATTGACTATTTTAAAGTACATTATAAAAACAAAAAGGCTTTTTTTATGTGCTTATTATGGTGCTTAAGAAATTCTTTGTATGGTTGGAATTATTTAGTCCTCGACCCTAACATGTATCAGTAACCTATATGAAGTATATGCTTACAGTTTACTAAAATATGTTCTACTGTGCATTCTTATTAAAGTAACTCATAACTAAGCAGGCAGGAAATAAGTGTTATGTAAAAGGGCTCATTAGACAGCTAAAGATTATTACTTATGGGAAAGAAAAGATTTGTTTTGGTAAATTTTTGAAAGAGAGTAGGACCAGCAGCAATATGTGAACCTCCAAATTCCAGTTGCTATAGCAACTCATATTTTTAGCTATCATAACAACTTTAGCAATTGTAGACAATATCAGTGCTGGTCTTTCCCTGTTTCTCCAAATAGAAGCCTGTATGTTGCTGCAGCAGAGGAAATTCTAAATAGTGTTTTGCACCTATAAAATATATGGCATGTCAATTTTGCCGTCTTCACTTTACAGCAGGAAAAGAAAAAGGCCAGAATCATTTGACCTTTTAAAGGGATTAAAGAAAAATTACAACTAAACCTTAAACCTTTATGGAATTCACTCCATTCTGAATCAGTCAGACATTTTAATTTTTATTTACTCCTGTAGTCACAATTCTCCCAATTCTTCGTCATTTTAGGTCACATATGCTTCATTCCCTATTGTTCCCTTACAACTTTCACAATCATTTTCTATGTCTAAATTTATTTTACACAAAGAAGGCAATCCAAATGAGAAAACAAAAATCCCTATTAATTTTCTTTTTGATCAGGTATAAGTAGACAAGCTAGTCTTTGTATAGAGAAAACTCTTCATCCTTTATGGAAAAATGTATGAAAGACAAGTTGTTTTTTAAATTAATTTCAGCCCTCCTTATGGACCAGATTATTGCTGAAATCCTGATTCCTAACACCTGCAAAGTAGGGCCAAGACAGTTGCTTACATCAGTGCATTACTTTCATATATAAAATGTGGTTTAAATTATGGCTTTTTCTTAAGAGTACAATTTATTTCTTCTTAACTAGATGCACACAGACCAGAAATCAGACCTGTGATAGGGTGATAGTAGAATTGAACCAGTTTTGCTGTTAGTAATAAGAACTCCCGAACTTCATCATAATCATGTATAAGGTATAATTTGTACCTTCCATAAATCCCAAGTTAAAACCAAGGCAATTATCATAAGTAGAGTACGATTACACGCCACCTGCATCTTAACCACAGCTTAAACCAAAAGGTAATGTGCTGTCTTACCTGTTTCTTTTTCCTTTAAACACAACCAAACATCTAATCAAAACAATATCCTCTGAAACACAGCTTGCTTGACCACACTAAATTCCAAGAACACAAATAACAGGACTGAAAGGTCCTAGTACCTGCAGTGGGCTGCTGTAAGAACGCTTGTTCTAGAAGAAATAAGAACTAATAGGCATTACATTGACATGACACGTATTAAACCCTGTCTAGTTTCAACCAGAATAACTGTTCATTCTGTTGCACAGAAGAGTAGGCAGTATTCCTTTGCATTTGAGCCAGGAAGCAGGAGTAGGAACTGTCTGTGATTCAGGTTCTGTGGGTGTTATAAAAGAGAGTCAGTACTGGGGGATTTGTTTTTTCATACTCTGTCTGTATCAATAGCAAAACTGTTAAAGAAATCTGGCAATCCATGGCTAGCAGAAATATGAGTCAGAGGCATCTTACCTAACTTTCTGTTGGCCCATAATTTTTCTATAGATGATGCCACAGAAAGCAAAGTGCATTTTAAAATTTATATATTTACTATGGCCACAGAAAATTACAAGGCAAAAGCATGTTTTAGGGAAATACAGTTTCTTTTCAGTATCTGTTTTATTTTTGAATATACAAAATGTTATTGAAGTACAAAACAATATATAATTTACATCCACTTTTATAAATGGTCATAGAGATTTATCTTCTGAAACAATCTGAATAACTTATAGATTTTTATGTTCTGAATTAAAATGAACTATTAGATACTGCAAGGGTATCTATTAATAAAATTCCAGGATGAACCAAAGTCAACAAAGGGTAACAACTCTTTGGATGCCATCCATGTGTCCTCACAATTCCCAAATTAATTTTTTTTCAAAAAGCCTTTTAAGCCTTTTAAGTAAGCAAATCTGAGCTCAATTATGCAGATAATGTATAACCCAGACAGACACAGCATGTAGTCATATTGTCCTAAGAGGCACTGTGAAAAGGGATTTATAGCCTCAGTTTTACGTTGACATAGGTACATGGACTGCAGTCCAGCCTGCAGCCAGCAACATCTTAGATAGCCCGTCAACAGCCAAAATTCTGTTCTCATCACCAGAACTGATAACCCATTATGTCTAAATGTCTTAGTCTTACAGTGGTGCCAAGCATAACAATCTGATCTATTGCAGAAACACTGGAAAAGTCCCACCAAAGTCAGTCATACTCTCTACATGTTCAAGATGAATCCCATTGTCAAACATCTTGCTGCAGTGGGCCAGCATGTGCAGCAGCTTTTAGCTTTAAGCAGTAGCTGCCTTTTGCTTTTGTATGGCAAATGTAGGCTCGCAATTACGTTTTGCTGCCATAAAACTGTATTTTCTAACAAGAACGTTCAATAGAAAGAGGCTCTTGAGAAATATATTCAAAGATCAAGTCAGCAACTTGTGGAACTCAGTGAACAACACAATAATGACTTACTGAACTTAAAATGAATTCGCTTTGGTCCTGAATGTACCTCCTATGTTTAATTTCTGAAAATAAATTGCTAATCAAGTTTCACTTCCAGGAAACAATTTCCAAAAGCTGAAGAACAACTCTACCTTCTTTATAATAGGCACCATGTCTTAGATGAATTCTTACATTTGGAAGCAAATTCTTCATCCCAGGTGCATCTATTTACATGAATAAGGTAGGTTTATCAGGAAGATACTTGCACATAGCAGCAAATTAGTGAGGGAAGACACCACGTCATCACTTACCTTTCAGTAAGCCAAAAAATGATCTGACCTCACTTTACAATAAGATAGCTATGCATGCAAATATACTTATTTTGAGCAATATGATGCATGTGTACACAAATTAAACCATAAAGTAGCCTAATTTAGATATGTGTGGTCAGAAAATGATGAATGGAACAAAATACCATGATCCTGGTTTTGGGGTTTTTTGGGGTTTTGTTGCCTTTTTTTTTTTTTTTTAAGATATGAAGTCATGCTGCCTACTTAAAGCTTCTTTTTGAAGTAATCAGGCAACTAGAGAGCAGGAGTATCATATAATTAAAGCAATAAGTCAGAACTAACAAGCATAATGAAGATGGCAAATACTCAGTATTTCATTTTCATAGCAACATGTTTGCAGCTACATTTACATGAAAAAAGAAAATCCCTCCCCAAGATACATGCTCAGTAGATTTTAGTAAGTGCATCTGAGAAAGTACTAATTCACATTTTTAAAGAAAAAAAAACTTCTCCACCCCAAATCTATTAATTCTCTATTAGTCAAAGGATCTACCCAAGTTATGTTACTTTTGGGGTATTTTTTTTTAAAAATAAGGCAACAAATTCCAGAGATCAGGGACCTTATTTTCATTGGCTAGTATGTGTCCACAACACAGCATTCAAAAGTATAACTAAAATACCAGTAGCAAAGGTGCCTGCAGTTTTGTGACACAGGTGAAGTGGGCAGGTAACAGCTCATATCAGTGCTACCTTGAAAAATGCATTTTCAAATCCTGAAGAAGCTGAGACCTGGATTCTAGCTTCATTTACTCCTTTTTATTTCATGCTTTTTTCTTTTTTTCATTTTTTGAAACTGTATTTATAGTGAAATCTTACAGCTTTAAGCTTGATAAAAATATACCAATCCTACATAATCAGACATGAAATGCTGCAATGATTCATATGTGTTGTTAGCTTTTATAAAGACATAAAAATTGTATATAATAAGCCTACTAATGAGTTGTGAGATCTGATGCTCGTGGTCAGAAGTATCATCATTGTTTCCAGATGGCGTTGATCTACTTATAGTGCATTTGGGACAAAGGTAAGCCACCACAGGCAAACACAAAAAAGCATCTCTTCAAGGAAACATAACATCATGGCATAAAAGTTTCTACTTTTATGTCTCATATTTTCAGCTCATATAAATTTCAAAATCTCTTTAACACAGCTTAGAAAAACAGAAATAGCAGAGAAGGGTTTAAGGCAAGACAGCAACATTTGCATAAAAAGAAGAGAAATCTATGTATTTAAAGGCTTCAAAACAAGACTGTGGAATAAAAAAACTCCAATTTCAATAAATGATCTCCTTTTGTTTTCTGAAGATAACAAAATATGCAAATAAAAGTTCTGTTTCTTCCAGAAAACAAGCAAACAAACAAACAAAACCCCCCACATCAGTGATTCTCAGCAAATTGCCAAACTCACATTTATCAGAGCAGCATGGATCAAAGCAAGTTGTTTTGTCTTGCTTTCACTGAATTTTGGTTAAGACTTTTTCCGTTAGTTGTCATGGAAACATGTACAGGGCAAATTAAAGCATATAAAGCACGGCTGACAAAAAATAAGTTGTTCCTATTCAGGCTGTACCGATTAATGCTTTCAGAGATACTCAGGAAATTATGGCACCCATATACCATTTGGTATGACTTTAAAAGTACACTTTATGACACTAAATCTTTATACAATCAATTGTCCAGCTATAATCTACTGAAATGTTTATTAGCATTCCCAGAATTCAACAACCCATTTAACATTTTAGCATGTTTCAACGTTTACAGTGACTTGAAACACACCTACTAGGGAGGAAGCAAAGAATAAGAATAATAAAAAAAGGAAATTCAAAGACAGTGGAAAATAGAAATACAAAGAGGAGGGACAAAAAGAAACAGAGAAAGACTGGGAGAAAGAAAGAAGCACAAGTTCATTGGTTCTATTTATAATTTTACCATCTTTGTACATACATCCTTTCCCTTACAACTTTTTCAGAAAAGGTCAAGTAACCTACTCATTTTCCTGTAATGAAAGGACCCCAGACTCTCCTTTCTTACAGTAACTCTTTCTCTTTGACCTGTGAAAAATTGAAGGGAGATATATATATATATGTGTGCATTGTTATGACTATCAAGAAAGGCGAAGGTTGGAATATCTGAAGTTCTCCTGTTTAAAGAGTTGTGGCACAACGTCTGTGTTCATTCCCATGTATTATATCTCTCCTGGGAGCTGCCACAAGTTGGAGTATCCCACATTCATCTACTGTGTTAAACTGCCTCTTTCCCAAATGCCAAATCACAAAACAAAGAGTTCATGATTTCAAGAGTTCAAGAGTTTCAAGATTTCAAGATTCATTTCATGATTCAATCCCTATAAGCATATACAGTTCTCTTAGCAAAGCCCTTGAGCATTTACTGCACATCCATCTGTGTACCCCCAACATAAGCCTCTGTCCTTCTGTTCAGATCTTCATACAGGACACCCCTTACTACTTTCCTACTGTTGTCCATAGGAGTCACTCAGTGCATGAGCAGGCTGTGAAAGAGAGCTAAGTAGGACAAAAGCTGGAGATTGATCAATGGGTGGGCAGCAGATGCGTACTCACCAACATGCTTGTAAGGACAGCCACCCACTTAGTGATCAGTGCTTTGTCTCCTTCACCTCTGGAAGGCCACCACTACTACACCAATCTCTATGGAAGAATCCCAGTAAGGTTTAATTCATCTCACCTTTGGCAGCTTAGCTGTATCCAGTAGTATCCAATAGTGGGATCACCTTTCATGTGGTATGATAAGCAGAAGGCTGTTCATTCTGGATATGAAATAGCATTTCTTCTGAGCAAGATTATGTTTTGTTTTCTCTTTCTGACTCCTATGGCCATTCCCAATTCCCATGACAATAGAGCTTCAAAGCCCCTACTGCTGTCTTGTTTGTTCTGAAAATCTGAGAATTTATCTTAAGTCTGGCTTCCTGACAAAGAGGTACCATTCAGGATATCCTGCAAAGTATGACAACTTGGAGCAGGTGCATCCTGACCAAAGGTAAAGGTGGCACAAGGACCTCATGATGTGGGCAACATGGTGCAGGATAGCAGGGGACTGAGTTGTTTCCAGATATGAACTATCCCAGCTGAATGACAAGGTAATGGGGGGAAAGACTTCTTTAGGTTCTCACTTCTAGCATATCAAGTGTGACACTCATGGGGTAGACATTAGAACAGGAGATATGGCCTGAAAAGCCCTTCCAAGGAAATCCAGCAAGAAAGCATAAGCAGATGGAAGTAAGACAACCCTTGTTTGTGTCCCTTAACATCAATACAGTCAGTAGAGCCATGCCCTATTCATTGTTGTCTCTTGTTCAAATCCAGCAAACAAGAGTTTGAAGCTGGGCTTGATGCTTGCTATTTTCAAGAACTCATTGGGCAGATGAACTCTGCAACTTTCTATACCACTAAGGCAGTATGTTCCTGACCAGCAGGCCCTAATTAGTAAGTAACACATGATCACACCCTACTCCACAAGAGCACTGGAACACTTGAGATCAGATGAGAAAGGAACCTCATCTGAAAATGTCAGATTCCAGAACTAGGTTGTCTATACACTAAATGGAATCTTAATCTAACCCTAAATCCCTAAATATCAACATTCTAACATGGGGGGGGGGGGGGGAATCTCACTAAATCTATCAGAAGTGGATCTCAGTAATGTTTTCTTACTGTTTGTTTTAGAATGACACAGTTTCTGAAGTTGAGATATGCAAGTCATGTATGAAGGATAATTATTAATTTTCTATTCTTTCATAAAATAAAGAAAAAAAAAAAAAAAGCAAAATCCTGCTGGTTAGTGAAGACTATAGATAGAAAGTTTGCTCCAGGTGGGTCCAATCATGTGGAGAAAGGAGTGGATAATGACAGAATTGGTAAGAGTCATAATTACAGGATGCTAATAGTTGGCATTTTAATGATTTGTATTTAATCGAGAAGACAGTTTGAATATTGAGTTGCATAAGTACATGAGTGGCATAGAAACTTTTAATTATACACTCATCACACATCTTTCCCCAATAGATTGTGCTCACAACAAATACCATCCAAATCATTTCAGAGTGCTAGGATGATGCAGCTGGCAACACTTGCAATTTATCATTAGTGAGATGGCATGACTAATTTAAAGTTTGCCTTATGCTCGTAACAATGGTTTTAAGATTCACAAAGGATTCCTGAGTCATTTTTGTTTCTCAAAAGAACATAAGCGATGTAAACAGTGGTTTTAGCTGTTAACTCAGAAATGGAGACAGGAATGTGGCCCACCTCTTTTCATGACCTCAGTTTAAAGCCTGGCAATGACAGACACTAGATGTAAATAGTCCTCAAGGGAACTAAAAACCTACCACTGCTACTGTCTTATGCCCTGGCTGTTCTCTAAGTAAATGTATAGCATGCCAGCAGAGCAGACATCTGCATTTCTGATTTTCAGGCAGAACTATTATGCTGGTAAGTAGACAATATTATGTTCTAGCTCTCATGCTTCTTTGAGGGCTAAAATTATGTTTAAATTGTATTATTCTTAATAACTCTTTTCATGATTCCAAAACTTTAGTACATTAGAGAGACAGTCTTTCTTTAGCATTGTAAGATCTGTAAGAATGCTTGTAGTGACTATGAATGCACTATGCATTTTCTGTTCAGAGCATAAAACCACACAAATCAGGGAAACACCTCAACTCTAATTAAAAATTCAAAATACCAACACAAATTAACATGACAAATTTAGATTCCCTAGCATCATGAACTGCATGTATTTCAAATTACTCCTTTTTTAAATTCTTTTTTTTTAATGATATTTAATGAATATTCCTGTTAAGAAAGAAGGACAAAAAGCAAATACAAAGCATGAAAACTGTATAAAGACAATTTCTGAAGATGTATAATCTACTTAATATAAAATACTATAGTGAATTTTGAAAAAGGCATTTTTCCTATATTCTGCACAAGCCAGAGTACAAATTTGCTCTCGACTTTTAAGATCTTTTAGATTACTTTTCAACCCACTCTGACAGATTTTTCAGGCAGATGGATGTGGATAAAGAATGTATAAACATATGGCAGAAATATCTTCCTAGATATGTGTAATTTGTCATTTCAAAAATATATATCCCAGTGTTATTAATAGTATCTTTTGTAAGTTTCATATTTTTTAAAAGGTTAGGATCTAGAGTAGTGTAAATTTCTTCAGTGAAGTACAAGCACAGCAGAGTCTAACTGATAACTCTCCAGAAAGAATTCAATGCTTAGATACAGTCTTTTGGGTAGTATAACATAATGAATTCATCCTGCATCAGTATATGTCAAGTAATTAAGAGGTTTTATTTCATAGACCCTGTTTCACTGTCAACCAGTGACGTCAGTTAACAATTAGAAATAAAGGGCTTTGTTTTGCTTTAATTTAAATGTATGACGTGTTTAATGTGAGTCAACATATACACTGTCCAAGCTAAGCATAAATGAAACCAGAGGACAGTGCCCTCATACTGCTCTTTGAAAGGTCTTTCATTCAGCATTGATAAGACCCTCTTTAGTGAGTTTCTGTCTGTGCTCATTAGTATATATATATATATATATATGGTTCTACACCATACTTCTGAAGGGGAGGAAAAAAAAAATTGAATTAAGAGAAAAATTGGTGTTGGCATATTTCACAAGCCAACTTCATACCTTCCATCTCCACAGAAATATTGTTCATGGCTTCCTTGTGATGACTCATGAACCTCTAAGTAACAGATTTTTAAAAGGCACTTAGCACCTACAGATGCTATTATAATTAAGAACAAGTTGCCACAAAAAACTTTGTGATAAAATGCAGTAGTAGATGGTAGGCTTGGCTTCTCAAATCTTAATTACTTAAGGCCAGATGACCCAAGTTATCTCTTTGGGATGCAGCCACGCTGGTCCTCTATTCTTAACATTTGTCTTTCAACATCCTCTGACATTGCTATGTCTTACAAACAACAGTTTTGAAGCAAAGAGCTACATTTATTTCTAAGAAATCCTGATTTTAGAAAAATGAATCAATATGATAAAACATCTTGATGTTTCCCTTTGTCACTGCATGCCTCACTCCACTATTCACAGCTCAAGAAACCAATTCAACTGGTCACTATCTAAATTAATTTCATTATTGAATGGGAAAAATCCATTAATCCTTCTTCTATAAGTTCTCCAATGTCCTCCTCTACCTGTGCATTCAAGCACCAGGGATTTTTTAAATATTTTTTGTTGCCAAGAGGCTATTTTTTAGATTTAGGATTTACAGCTAGTCTCTTATGAACCATTTCAAGTTGACTGAAACCAGAACACTCAAAATAAAAACTGTATTTTCATTTTGTCATTTTATTTCCTCCTGGATTAGTGATTGTCTAACTGTCAATGGTTAGTATCCAGTACAGAAATTGAGGATGTATGACAAAAATTCAAAACAACGTAACTAAACTGAGTACCTCTGGAGTTTCAGCAGTTCTTAGGCATCTAAATACCCATGATTTCATGTTTAATGGCTTTTCTTCTGTGGCTATTCATGCCCTAAGTGTATGGAGATATACAAATGCTGATGGGGTCCATATGTTACACTCTGCTGCTGGATAGAGTATTTGCAGATGGATAAGTGATTAGCATATCCAAGCCATCTTTAGTCTAAAAAGTTCAATACCAGCAGCTATGAAACAGAAGGTAAGCATTTTAGACAGTTCCCTGCACAGGCATCCAGGGGGATGAACGAGCTTTTGAAAAATAGGTGAATATCCATGCTCTCATAATTTCACTAAAATTGACAGAGCAATCACACCTTCTAGATATGGCACTGATAAACTCTGTACATCAATGTCAAAAATTGGACCTAGAAGGTCTGAAATAGTCCTTCAGAACAAGATCTGATACACTCTTATTCAACCCATTCCCCATCTGTAGTGGGTCTGGCTGAGCTGCTTTTCCCCATCCAGCCCTCATGCTGCAGCACTGGGAGCTGGAGGGTGTTGATAACACACCCCTGTTATCACTGCCAGTGCTCACACGGCACCAGAGGATGGGGGGCAGGATGGGGGAGGGGATACAGCCGACCTGAGCTGACCAGTGGGATATTCCATACCATATGACATCAGCACAACTATAAAGGGAGAGGGCAGGAGGAGGATGGGGGGGCATTCGGCTTTGTCCTCCAAGCAGCTGCTACGTGTTCCTGGAGCCCTGCTTCCTGGACTTGGCCTGACATCACTTGCGGACGAGATGTAGAGAATAACAACTTTATCTATCATAACCCACGGCTCTTTTCATCTTATTCTCTTCCTGCCTGCTGTGCTGACAGAAGTTGGGGGGAGAGATAGAAGGGCTTGGTGGGCACCTGGTGCCCAGCCAGGGTAAACCCACCATATCGTCTATGGAAAATCCCACTTCTCTCTGAAGTGTTACTGTGGTAAACCAGCAATTACCCACTCACTTCACCAGTGGCATACAAAATCGTGTAACTAGTGTGCTGTACCTCTCTGTGTTCACAGTACTGTCTCTTGGGAGTAAAATGAGCTGTGAAGATCTAGAGATTTAAATCTTTACCCTGCTGAACCATAGTACTACAGAGATGTATAGGTTTATTCACACTACCATGCACTTTTAAAAAGCAATATTTACATATAATTTCTACAGTTTTGCCATAACTACAAACTTGATCCTCTGGTGTTTCTTGGCTCCTACTACTTTATTTTTTCAAAAGAGATGTTTCAGGCTGTGACTTTTGCAAGCTTTTCAACACAACTGTCTACTTCAAAAAAGCTGTTCACTCAGGGATGGCATTTAGAGGAATGGATCATAACTAAGCCAAATATAGTTCTAGTGTGTGATGTTAAATGGTACCCTTCTGACTCTGGGTTATTAGTAATGTTTATGGGAAAACAAGTAGTTGCGACCATCTAGCTATAAAAATTATGTTGAAACTTCAGGATATTCTAGTTTGTTCCTTACTTCCTACTAAGTGACTAAGTACAGGATTATAATTTTAAATTTTTTGTGGCAATCTATAAGTAAAGGTAAATATCTGAAGTTTTGTTACAATGATAGAAACAGGAAGTTCTGAGTGTACAGAATTACATTTCGCTCAAAGTTAATGATATGTTTTTCTAAGTAATTTGATGAGTTTACAATGCACACTATCATGTATGTGCCACAGCTGTTGTTTTGAAGTCATAAATTAAATCGTAAGAATTTAGACTAATAGCTCACATCACTTGAGCAAGCAGAATAGTTTATTCACACAATTACTACTATATTAAGCAGGATTGGCAGGCATAAGGAAGAGTTATATAACCCCGTGAAAAACATTTACTGTGTTGAAAGCTCTGCGTAAAGAAGTCTAGACATTTTCAAATAGAGTTTAGCAAAAGACGGTCATCATTTGATCATTCATATAATTCATATAAAACCTTTCATGCCATGAAATGTACCATTATTTATCAAGCTTTAGTTCTGATGATGTGTAATATTGTATGTGCTTTTGGCAAAATTACAGGGCTTTTACACTTAATACAAATAGGATGGGATAGCATAGCTAAAGTGCCTTCGTGTACATCTTTTCCTGAGATGGCTCTGTTAAATGTTGATTTTGACTCATACTGGGAAAAAGGAAACTGCAAGTAAGTAGGACTGAAGACAAATGTACCTTGTGCTTTTTTGATAAATGATTTTTTTTTTTTTTTTTTTGACTGATCACAGTGGTCTTAAAACTGGCAAAAGTTTCTCAGACAGAATATTAGCCTGTGATTCTTTTCTTTCTGCCATTTACATAACTAGTCCTTCAAGGTCAGCAGCCTAGACCTTAAGCCCTATATAATTATTTGTACAACACAAAAGAAAAGTTACAGAAAAGTCTTTTCTAACTTCTGTTAGAGAAGATACTGAATTTTCAACATGTGTAGATTTTTTTTTTGCATATATTAAATATCTAGAACCACATAATTTTACACTCCATGTCCAATTGTGCTAGTGTCATTTAAAAACAAAACAACCCAAAATTTTCTTTCTTGAAGCTATATTAAAATAGTGTTAAGCTAGACTGGATATTTACAGGACATATCAGTCAGTTAGAAAAATTTCATTAGAGGAAACCCTGGAAATGAGTAAGCCAAATCTATCACATTCAGAAGCAGTTTCACTTAGCATAGGAGAAATCTGGTCCTTCTCATGACACAGGCCACAAAAGCAACGTGTGCTGATTTCACATACCTATAGGCTTCATACTGATAGTACCACACAGAGTATTAGAATCATAAATACATTTTCTCACCCATCAGCTAGCCTACTAATGCAACAGTAATGTACACAGACCCCAATAATATGCTAGAACTCACCACACTTCTCTCCATGCTGGACACCCAAAACCAAGTGCATGAGCAAAACTGTGAACAGGCCTAATAAACAGGTTCCTTTTGATATGGAAAGAGCACCTGATAATAGCCAGCTTTCCATTACATAAGAAATGCACTATTTTAGCCATTTTTTTTTCTGTTTGCTTTATTATCTTTCTGTAGAAACAAAATGCAAACACACAAAGCATTAGCTCCAGATAAATAATGGAGACAACATTATTATGTATGTATATAAATATTCTGCTTAATTTTCAGAGCACTAAAACTTCCATCAACTACCAGGTTATAGTTATTATTTGCCCAGTCTGTAAAACACTGCTGTTATTAACAAAAATATGATGCAACTAGAAAAATGAAAAATGGTGTACATTATTCAATAGAAGGCTGACATGTACCTGTATAAGCTTTTTGCTGTTTTTTACTTGTGCCAACATTATTACTAGTGGTCTCCAGCATTCATCACAGCTGTTTCTCTTATATTGTGCGTGGGTATTTCTCAAGTAGGTTCTCAAAGCAGATGTTCAAATATTCTGCAACGTTCCCACAGAGACTGCAGGTTGAATTGCTGCCCTCTATTTGATCCCACTATGGGAAAACCCTCCTTCATAGATAACAGTTCACAGAGAAAGACATTTGGACCATCCCTTTTCCTCTTCATGCAATCAATGTTTAAAAAAAAAAAAAATTACTGGTTATGAAATACAGAAATCAACAACAAATCAACAGTTAGATAGGCTGATGGTAGAAAACATTCCTGAAAACGTGATAAATCTGTATTGCGGGGAAGACCTGCATATTATTTCTTTAATGAAATGGCTTGCTGATGGAAAATAATGATGTTTCATGACCAACAGCAGTTCACTGCTAGGCAGTAGTCAAAAAAAGCAATACAAATAAAATTGCTATGAAAGAAACAGAAAAATAACCTTATACCACAGTAAAAAAAAAAAAAAAAAAAATGCTTCTTGTAGTCCTTGAAGAATGATTCAAGAGCTCAGAAGTTTCCTGTGACAGCTTTAGCTAATTAGACAGTCAAGTCTACCTTTTGTTGACCAGAATGGATAAAACTGAACAATTACAACTAGGCATACAGCAAGACACATGACAGCAGTTTGGTGGTTAGAGCATTCACACAGCAATGAATAGAAGAACACTTGGACACCCCGATACTTCACCTGCATTCTGGTCTGGTGTGGTGTGAATAAGAAACAGCCAGGCAGATGAGCTAGCATGATGATGCATCTGAAATGCTATGCTGCACTAAGAGACATGAATAATAGCAGAAGCACAGCACTGCCTGACTGCTGCATTTATGCTGTGTTGCATTCAAGCAGTCATGAAACAAGGGAAAAACTGGTATGGAGGTACTCTTTCTGAATTTTTTACATTCCAGATCTATTTCCAGAATATGAGGCTATTTAAAGACCTACTTACATCCCAGTGTAAACAATTTTGACAGATCTTGGGTTACTTCAGTAAAGATTTGAGCTTCCGTTTTGCACAAAAAAAACCCCAACCAAAACCAACAACAAACAAACAAAACAATTTGCAATATTGATAGGTATTAATGTGGTAGAAGACTTATTTTTATGGACTGTAATATTGAGAAAGAGGAGCTTGCCTCTGTTTCTTGGCAACAGAGAAAAGAATGAGTCTGCCAACACATGCACTCAGCTATCCTCTATGTAAATTTTTTCCTTTCCTGATTGCAGACATATGATGACCATCTAATAGATGCAAATAGATCTGCTACCACTGACAGCTATGAAACACATTCTTTCAAAAAGCTAAATTTATGCGTATGTATTTAACATTTTTTTGAAATTTATTTAAACAAATAGCTGTCACAAAAACATGTTACAGAATTCTAGCAGAAAACTCTTATCTGCTAACTTAACAAATAGGTTCTTACATTTGCTAACACTATGGGTTGCATTATATATTACAGCTCACTTTTGAAGATCTTTGTTCCAGGTTCTTTTGAGGTCTGTGTTACTGTCAAGAGCCAAGAGCTTTGACAGCTGCTGCCAGCTGTATGTGGTTTGTTTAAAACAATAAGGGAGTTGCCTAGAAACATCACATCACACATTAGGTACCCTACAGTATCTCACATTCCTAACTACTCTGCACATCCTCACAACTTAAAGGGACACTGTCAAGTTAATAACCTTACATGAAAAGTAGACTTACTCCTCTGCCCCGCCCCCCCCAAGTATATAAGATGAGAGAAAGAAAATTGACCTTGTTATCAAAAAAGTGATCTAAGTGTGGTTTACAGCAATGTTTGATTTTTATCCCAAAACAGCAATATCTGTTATCACCTGTGACCAAACTAAAGTTTGGCTTAAAAACAATTTAGTAAAAAGCAAATCTTCCTAAATAATTTTACCTTACTAACATAGATCTTACAAAATTCAATTTTTTTCTCTGTGAACTTAGAATTCCTATCACACACATGATATCCATCTCCGAACTCTTTATAAATTATGGAATGACCGTCAAAAATTCATAGGCTGGTATTGCTCATAGGAGACATTTGTAATCAACACTGTAAGAAAGACTTGTAGGGCCTTCAGAGTTCACCTGAAATCCTAGATCATTTAGGGTCCTTTGCTTATATGATCAGCAGCCCTAATTTGGGAAAAGGTCTCAACTTGATGTAATACATCCTATATATGAAACATTGCTGCAACAGCCATAGAGAAATAAAGATTTCTGATACTACAGTATCGCTTTGAGAACTTTATGACAAGTAAAACATTAGTAATATTTCCTACTCAAAAAGTTCTGAAAAACTTGGGCTTAGATATATTTAGGGGGAGATAATTTTTAAAAGAAATTTTTAAATTAGGTTTGTAAGAATTTTTACATTGATCAAATACCTGTAACTTTAGAACATGCTACTGTTAAATGTCTCATTGAAAATTCCCTTGTAAAACAATATGAACATCTTTACTGTGCTTCTGCTCTCTAGGTTGACCTTCTTTATGTTCATTATTATGTAGAGTGGCACTCATCTGGTTCCAGTTGTTCGTTGTTCTTAACATTTCCTCACTCACTCCCCTTTTCTCCTTTTATAAATTCACCCATTTTTCCCCTTTACCTTATACTCTCTTGTACATCCAATAATAAAAACTGGGGAGCTTGTGTGCATTGTAAGTTTACTAAAAGATCAACACTTCCTAACACTAATTTTAATGAAAAGTCTTACTACTGAAAGCTTGCTGGTTACAATTGTAGCAAAGCTAGTACTGCTTTGGAAATCTGTCTCTCAAAATAAGCAGTACATCCTTTCCTGGAGTGTGTTCACAACTATTCAGTATCTCATTCAGACACGACACATCATTGTAATCCAGATTCCTTTAATTTTGAATGTACTATCCAACATATTTAAAGGTTTTCTTCAAAACAGGAAGTCTGCTGAAACTAATGACTTCCCATGTTCAGTTTTAATTTCAATTAATTAGAAACATGTCTTAAATAAATCCCCTATTATTTAAAAGAAATTCCTGAACAGTTCTAAGAGAATGTCTTTGAGGAGAATCTAGAACAGAAACATGAAAGAGGAAAAGTATTAATCAAAAAAGAATAAGGAGTAAGAAAGTCAGTAGAAGAGGTAAGGAAGACAGCTCTACTCAACAGACAAGTGAAACAAGATACCATAGATGAAAGCAAGCAAGCAAGCAAGCAAGCAAACAAACAAACAACAAAAACCCAAAAGCTACAGTGAGGAAAAAAATGGAAGACATGAATCATCAACAACACCTCTGTATTTTTTTCTAGCACCTGCTTCTATACATTTTTGGGGTTTTTTTCTGTTTTTTAACTGTTCCAAAAGCACAAGAGAGAGCAAAAAATATATAGAATAGCCCTCAAAGACAATAAATACTATCAGGTGTGTTAAAATACTTTCTTCTTTTCTTTCTATCCACTATTACGTGGTGAAAATTCTCGAAGTATTAATCGTGAAGTCTAATTTGCATTCAAGAGAGAATTCAAATAGATGTACAAGCAATGTGAAATAATGTAAAAGTATATGCAAATTCTTGCAGCCCTCCAGCAGCTGGAGAGTTGCCAGTACAATATTCAATCTGTTATTGTTTAAAACTTACAGAGGGATCCTAAAAGAAAGCAGAACACTTGTATAGACAGAAACATATGCACTGTTACACATTTGTGAATTTGGGGGTCATTACCCTTGTGTTTCAATGTGTAAGGCCATTTTGAGAAATATTTGGTTATAGAGGTTCGTAGTCCTCAGCTACAATTTGGGACCAACTGAATCAGAGGGTCTGGCTATACAAGCACATTGTTTACTAGCTAGCTAAGTTATCAATTTAAATATGTCTCTTGGTATGCATAAGAAACATCCTGCTGTCATCATGAGGTACATTGTTTTTCCATGTTTTTTTAATGAATTATAACCTTTTCTCTACATTTAAAATCACACAGCTAATAACTTTTCTTATGATATTTCAAGTACCTTGAACCACACCGTTTGCACTAATTTTTTACACCTTGTATGGAACTTTTGGTACTGATTTTACAATGTTACAATAATAGCCAAAATGCCGAGAGAATGAAAAAAAGAAAGACACTTGTTGCCACTCCTACATATCAAAGTCACTTCCACTTGTAAAAAGGATTCAATACCAATAACTTCACTGGTAATGGGGATTTTTTTTTTTTCTGATTGTCTTTTTTGTAATAATCATTGACATGAAAACTTAAAATGGCTTTTCCTAGAACTGCTGGCAAATAATGAGCCAAGACTGCTGAGAACGAGTACCAAGAAGGTGGACTGAAGAACTGCTTGGCTTTCTTAAAGGTTCTTCCCCACACCAGAGCTCTGGAAAGCAAGAATTGATACTACTAGGAAGGAGCAGGCATAGTTCCATGGAATACCTCCTAGAAATAGCAGCTATGTTGCTCAACCTTGTACAAAACCAGAAAGCCCAGATCATCCCGCAGATCTATGTTTTGGACCTGCATCCTTTTCTTCTGCGTTCTGTCAGTACTAGCCAGGGCCTGATCTCTCGTCCTTAGGGCACTAATGCTCAACTTTGTAAGCAGGGTGCTGAGGACCATATGATTACAATATCAGTTCCTCTATAGTTAACATCAAGCATGATGAAATGTCAAGATTCAAACTGTCCTCATATGGCACACATGAAGTTCTGTCGAAAGAAAGATTATTCAAGATTCAAATGATTCTGTTCAGTCTCTGACCATCCACCTCTTGTATTTCCCCAATATAATCTACAGCAGTGGGCTTCACTACTTTTATGAAAACTACGAATTTCAAACACTAGAATTAAAGACACCACAGCATTTCTTATGCAAGGAGTTAAAAAAATTCCCAGACAAAATCTAGCTCCAAACACCAACATCTGCTCTGCATTCTGCATTTCAGTCCATTCTGTAGTGATTTTATTGCAAAGCTGTCATGACTAAGTTAGGAGAGGAAAAAAAACCAAGCTAAAAAACAAAAGGAAACAAATGTTTCCTCTCAGTCATAACAGCAGACCAAATGCTTGTGAAGCTTAGAATGCTTTTTCCTTAAAAAAAAATAAAGATACTTGCAAAGAAACTAAGAAAAAACAAACAAGCAGAAGAACAAGAAGCACAATCTGTCCTAGCACATCAAATTTCATTAAATTCCTTCCTCTCCCTAATTTTTTTTTTTAATGAGGAGTTATTGGAGGCTGTCAAAATGAAGTAGCCTTAAAACAATAAAAGACTTCTAGAAAACTGTCATCAGCCTGTTTTTTGGCCAACCATTATCAGCTTCTGCAAAAAGTATTTTTTCAGGTAGGCCAATTAAGTGTGAAGTTATAGGATACATTTATTGCCGTGTATAGGACAAGTATTTGGTTTGTATGGATGGCATGGATTGATAGCCATCCTGAGAAGAAAGACTTGGGAGTGTTAGTTGATGAAAAGCTCAATGTGAGCCAACAGTATGTGAGTGCAGCCCAGAAAGCCAACTGTATCCTGGGCTGCATTAAAAAAAGTGTGGCAAACAGGTCCGGGGAGGCGATTCTCTCCTACTCTGCTCTTGTGAAACCCCACCTGGAGTACTGCATCCAGCTCTGGACCCCCCAACAGAAGGACATGGACCTCTTGGAATGGGTCCAGAGGAGAGCCAGAAAAATAGTTAGAAGGCTGGAACACTTCTCTTGTGAAGACAGGCTGAGAGAGTTGGAGGTATTCATTCTGGAGAAGGTATCTGAAGGGGGCCTACAAGAAAGCTGGAGAGGGACTTTTTGCAAGGACTTGTAGTGATAGGATGAGGGGTAATGGCTTCAAACTGAAAGAGGGTAGATTAGAAGTTAGGAGGAATTTAGTCACTAGAGAATGGTGAAGGACTGCAACAGATTGCCCAGGGAAGCTGTGGATGGTCTGTACTGGATGTGCTCAAAATTTGGTGGGAAGGGGCTTTGAGAGGGTGTTAGAACTAGATAATCTTTAAGGTCCTTTCCAACACAAACCATTCTGGATTCTATGACTCAGACTCAGAGCCTATGTAATGGCCAGAAGAATTTGTATCTAGTTATTTGTTTCCAAGCAGTCTCATTTTTAAAGGCAATTATTACAGTTATAGCAACGCAACATAATAAAGCAAAATTAATACAAGACAGTAATATACAGATACAAATATAAAAGTAGGTAAAGCATGTCGCATATATAATTCACAATATTTTTGTCTCTAAATGGACACATTCTGTAATACTATGCACACTACACCTTTTCTCCTCTTCTGATCAAAAATAATGTTATGAATAGTAATGCTTTATAACAGCCTTATAAATGAGCTGTAATGAATAGAAAAATCGAGGAGAAAAATCAAGATCTATTTATTTTACTTGCTGGAAAAGTGAGCTAGTTTCAAGGAGTAATACTGATACTTAATTTTGAACTACATGATAAACGAAAGAAACTAAATGCCCACTTTTAAAAATAGCCATTTTCCAACTTAATTATTAACACAAAGAGGCACTATTGATCCTGATACTTAATTTTCAGGGTCTAAAGGCAGGAACATCATCTGGAAAATAATGGCAAAAGTCTGGTTTATGTTTGTATGATAAAGAAGCATTTGGGACTCAGAGATTATTGACCAGCTAGAATCCATGGAGTTACATATGGAGAAGGATGATGAGCTGGTTGAGAGTGTATGGGTTAAGATTAAAGGGAAGACAGGGGAAGATGATGTTATGGTAGGGGTCTGCTACAGTCCACCTGACCAACAGAGGCAAGTGGATGAGGCCCTCCGTAGGCAGATAGAAATGGCTTTGCGTTCACACGCCTTGGTCCTTGTAGGGGATTTTAACTACCCTGACATCTGCTGGAGAGATAACATAGAAAGGCATCAGCAATCCAGGATGTTCCTGTAACATGTAAATGACAACTTCCTCCTCCAAACGGTAGAGGAACTGACAAGGAAAGAGGCTATGCTGGACCTTGTTTTGAACAACGGGAAAGGACTGGTGACTGATGTAAAACTTGGGGACAACCTTGGCTGCAGTGACCACGAAGCAATAGAATTTAAGATCCTTGGGGCAGCTAGGAGAATGTACTCCAAGCTTATGATCCTGGACTTCAGGTGTGCAGACTTTGATCACTTCAAGGATATACTGGCCAAAGTGCCATGGGATGAAGCCCTAGAGGGTAGGGGGGCCCAGGACAGCTGGTTGGTATTCAAGAATCGCCTTCTCCATGCCCAGGAAAAAACTGTATCGTCAAAGAGAAAGGCAGAAAAGAATGCTAGGAGACCTGCCTGGATGAACAAGGAACTCCTGGACATGCTGTCACACAAATAGAAACTCTACAGTGGACAGAAGGACAGCTAGAATGGGGGTGTACAAAGAAGCTGCCCAAGCAGCAAGAGACCTTGTCAGGAGAGTTAAAGCTCAGAATTAAATCTAGCCAGGGAGATTAGGGGTAATGCCAAAATTTTCTATAGGTATATGAATGGAAAGAAAAAGACTAGGGAAGGTGTGGGCCCCCTCAGAAAAAAAACTGGAGAACTGGTGGCAAGTGATGCTGAGAAGGCTGAGGTTCTCAATGACTTCTTTTCCTCAGTCTTCATTGGCAAGGGCTCCAGCCACACCCCCAGAGTCACAGAAGATAATGGCAGGGGTTGGATAAAAGAACTGCCAATTGCAAGTGAAGATCAGGTTTGTGACCATCTGATGAACCTGAAAGAGCACAAGTCCATGGGACCCGATGGGATACACACACAGGTGCTGAGGGAACTGGTGGATGAGGTTGCTAAACTACTATTATATTCTAAAAGTCATGGCAGGCCGGTGAAGTCCCCACTGACTGGAAGAGGGGAAATATAACCCCTGTATTCAAAAAGGGAAAGGTGGATGAACCTGGGAACTATGGGCCAGTCAGTCTCACTTCTGTGCCTGGTAAGATCATGGAGCGGATCCTCCTGGAGGCACTACTGAGGCAGATGAATAATGATGAGGTGACTGGCTACAACCAACATGGCTTCACCAAGGGCAAATCACGCCTGAATAACCTGGTGGCATTCTATGAGAAGGTCAGAATATCAATAGACGGGGGGAGAGCAACCAATGTCATTTACCTGGACCTGAGCAAAGCCTTTGACCCTGTCCCACAGGACATTCTGGTCTCCAAGCTGGTGAAATATGGATTTGGTGGATGGACAATTCAGTGGATAAAGAACTGGCTTGATGGCCGCTCCCAAAGAGTGGTTGTCAATGGGTCAGTATCCAAGTGGAGACCAGTGACAAGTGGAGTCCCTCGAGGATCAGTACTGGGACCAGTCTTGTTTAACATCTTCATCAGCAACAGGGACAGAGGCACTGAGTGCACTCTTAGTAAGTTTGCTGATGACACCAAGCTGTGTGGAGTGTCTGACATGCTGGAGGGAGGCGATGCCATCCAGAGGGACCTCGACAGGCTGGAGAGGTGGGCCCATGCCAACCTCATGCAGTTCAACAAGGCCAAATGCAAGGTCCTCCATCTGGGTCAGAGCAATCCCAAGCACCAATATAGGCTGTGCAGTGACTGGCTTGAGAGCAGCCCTGAAGAAAAGGACTTTGGAGTACTGGTGGATGAGAAGCTCAACATGAGCCATCAGTGTGCTCTTGCAGCCCAGAAAGCAAATCGTATCCTGGGCTGCATCAAGAGAAGCGTGGCCAGCAGGTCGAGGGAGGTGGTTCTCCTCCTCTACTCCACTCTTGTGAGACCTCACCTGGAGCACTGCATCCAGTTCTGGAGCCCCTGTTACAGGAAGGGTATGGATGTGCTGGAACGTGTCCAGAGAAGGGCCACGAGGATGATCAGAGGGCCAGAGCGTCTCTCCTATGAGGACAGACTGAAAGAGTTGGGGTTGTTCAGTCTAGAAAAAGGAAGGCTCCAGGGAGACCTTATTGTGGCCTTCCAGTATTTGAAGGAGGCCTACAAGAAAGCTGGGGAGGGACTTTTTAGGCTGTCAGGCAGTGATAGGACTAGAGGGAATGGATTAAAACTAGAGATAGGTCGATTCAGGTTAGACATTAGGAAGAATTTCTTCCCCATGAGGGTGGTGAGACACTGGAACAGGTTGCCCAGAGAGGTGGTGGAAGCCCCATCCTTGGAAGTTTTTAAGACCAGGCTGGATTGGGTTCTAAGCAACCTGATCTAGTGAGAGGTGTCCCTGCCCATGGCAGTGGGATTGGAACTAGATGATCTTTAAGGTCCCTTCCAACCCTGACTATTCTATGATTCTGTGATTATATCACACTATACCATATAAAGTCAGTAAAATGAATCCAGATGGTGGAAGATGCGGAAATGATTGATGCTTTTGAAGCACAGTCTCATATAAAAGTGTAATGGAAGCTCAGCAAGTACATAAATATCATTAAGGTTGGCAACATTTGTTACTTCATATGACATAGGAAAAATTAATATTAACATGTTTAGTGATGTATCAAAGCTAATTGCATGCCATCTGGAGAACAGAATGATGAGAGGAAAGGAACAAAGGAAAGAGTTAAAACCAATGCCAAATTCAAGACTGATTCTGAAAGAAGTTACACAAATGACGACAAGAAGAATAAATAGCATTGATGTCACACCAAGAAAAATTCAAGGACAAATCATAAAATTAAACAGCTGAAAAGCAAAAAAAAATTTCTTAGCCATTTTTCCTAGCTGGTGCATTCTATAGCACCTAACTGTATCCCTATTACTGATGCTTTTATTTAGCCTTCTCTTAAACTTTAGCAACAATAAACACCATCACCTTTTGTGATTAGTCTGTTGTCCCCCAGGATTTAACATAGGGTTTTTTTTTTTCTTTCTGTTTTCTTTTGTTTAGCTCTAGATGTGGGAATGAAAACTTTCAATTGTTGTTATGTTTGCTGCTTTGAATGCCACTATGCTTCACTTAGTCTTTCATAGCCATATGGGAACCACTTTGTTCCACACAGTATTCTTAAAACCCACAAACAATTCCAAATCCTAAGCTTCCAATCTTAACTTTCACTGTCAGAACAGTGGCTTATCATACTTTGTCATTTTCCTTCCCTCCCCCCCAGAAGGGTTAGGCCATCTATTATGCTTTGTTAGTTCACTTATAAACCAAACTTAAGACTGTGGAGAAATAAAATTTAAGGATAGACAATAGGCTTACACTGGTTCGGCAATCACTGAAAAGCTTGGGAAAATTGCATTTACTGCAAAGAGAACTAGTCTTTCTTCCTCAAGCAGACTACTGTGAATGAAACCCACTAGGCAACTAGCAAGAAGTAAACTGTAGAGATTTATATTCCATGCCCCCAACGCTGGCACCTAATCAAGCTGTAAATTTCAGTAACTTATGCTTCACAAGTGGACATTTCTTGTTTCAAAACTCCCTTTAAAATATTGGACATTTCAGATGAAGGCCAAAAATATTTCTTAGGATTGAAAGACTGAAACAATCAAGCAGAAGCATAACCAGAGCAGTGAGGAACAAAATAAGATGTAAAGCATCATTGATTTAGGTTATTTCCGCAGTGAAGTATGGTCTGAAAGCAGCCAGTATTACAGTTGGGAGTAACAGGGGAGGTGTTCTGAATGATTTTATTCTGCTCTCATATGACAGAATACACTGAGAGGGAGTAGTTTCTCCTTTCCTGCAAGTTTTAGGTTTTTTTGAAGAGTACAGCCAAGATCCTTTCATTTGAGAAATGTATGTTGGATGTGTAAAGAGCTTAAGTGGGAGACTAGAAGCTTAATAGAGATGGTGTTTATCTGAATAGGTGTCCTGATTGGGATACACCTGCAGTAGTTCTCGAGCAATTGAGACACTCCTGAATGAGAGAACAGCGATGTATTCAGAACTTTTCAGAAAAGACAGATTACAGCTTAAGCATTTGAAATGTACATATGCCAATTGGACACTACATATACCAATCAAAGACATTGAGATGCAGCTATGTAAAGAATACCTTTTGTGTAGCTAGGTGATCCAGGTGGAGGCCTTCCATTCCATCTGTTTCACCTGCGGTCAGTTCCAGTGTTACCTAAGAGCTTCCATCAACTGTGCTGTTCCAACATGAAGTGCTCTGATGTAGACCGTAAACTCCCCAGTGTAACAGGGTCTGTGGGTATTCACATGATTATTCTGCTTGGTTACAATAAAAACAAAACTCTGTTCTTTGTTTTTGCAGGGACTGGTTATAAAGGTGGTTTCGTTTGCTGATGCTATTTAGAAGTACCAGGATTAATTGCTTTGCTGATGTATATAAGGAACTTCAGTTCATTGAAGCTGATCCTCCATTGATTATTTTACCTGGAAAGTTTTGCATAATGTAAGATAGCTGACCTAGTTTTCAGACACACAGATCCAATCCTGACCACAAACATCCGCATTTGAGTATACGCCAAGCCTGCTAGAATTTGACAGCAATCTTGCAATTGACAGTGGCACTAATGAATTCCTTGAAGCAAGGAATACTCAAGGTAAAATGTTTTGCTTTACATATGTAAAAGTAAGTTAATATACACTGATAAATTCTCCTTTTCTCTTTGTATGTTTTGACAACATGAAACTGATGGTATATTTGGATTTATATATTTAGCTTCAAATGCTACTCAATATAATATCAATAGTAATATCATAGCGTCACGGTTTACAGTCAGGAAAGCCCCTTAGACCTATAACAGACACTCTCTGTTAACCCTCCGCCCTCCCCAAAGTGAAGGAGAAAGGGAATAAGGGAGAGAAACTTAGCAATTAGAAAAGGAAACTAGAACAGCTTTAATGAAAATGAAATTAATAATTATAAATATGGAATATATACAAATATGTACAAAACCAGTATCAAACCCAACCCCCCTGATGGTAATTACATCACTGTCACCACTGATGCTGAGCAGGCACCAGGGGAGTCCCAGACTGGGCCCTGCAGCAGATGGGAGATGTGTTCAGGAGCTGGATTCTGTTACCAGATTCAGGAACACACAGACTGGATTGAAGGCAGAATGGACAGAGTCCTCCTTGGATGCTCCAAGGAAGGAACAGAAAGAAGACCTGAGCCAAGCCAAGCAAAAGCTGGCAAAGCAGTCCAAGACAGGAGAAGAGCCACAGACGCTTCAGATCCCACAGCTCTATGCTGAATATGACGTATATGGGCTGGAATACCTTGATGGTCAGTTTGGAGTCACCTGTCCTGTCCACTCCTCCCTGCAGGTGCAGCCTTTCACTTTCTGCACCCCCCAATGTGGTACACGAGACCCAGCAGTGGCCTTGTTCTGCACACCAATCCTTGGTAGTAACTCTAACCATGGGGTGTTATCACTGCTAGCAGCAGACACTGTCTGTGAGAACAGGCTGCTGACTTCTGACAGTGCAGTTAGTTAGAAGAACTGAGCTGAAAAGTAAAATTACTGAACAGAATTATTTTTGTTCTCACTCAAACCAGGACACATAGGAAAGGAAAATAACTTTCAGCGATTTTAGGTTTCCTGAAGTTGATGGAAAAACTACAGCGCGCTTCAGCAGGGGCACAGTTACACTAACACTTGGACTTTATTGGGGAGGACAAAACCAAAATATTTCAGATCCAAAATGTCACACAGGCATTGCAGCAGAATCCAGAACCCTATGTTTGTTACTTTTTCTTTTTATACAGCATATATGAATATTTTGAACACTGGGAAGAAGTCAGCTACAGTTCTTACATTAAGCATCCTTAGCTAGTTACCAGAAACCAAGGAAAAACAAGGAAGAACTAAAACCCCACCTTTTCCCAAGCCTCTTCTCTGAGGATACTGTAAGCTATAGTGTGACAATCACCATTTTCCGTTGAAACCCAAAAACCACACCACCTCTTCCAAACTTAGAGAGCACAATTCTAGTATAGCATGTAACTCTTTCCATGAGAGTATCCCTTGAAATTCCTAGTTTTCTTAGCATGTCTGTCACCAGTTTAATCAACTGACATCAATTGATTCTGATTTGACCATATATTTATGTTATAAAGAAAACACAAAGAAAACCCCAAAACAAACCAACCAAACAAAAAAACCTAAAAGCCACAACCCAAACCAAAAATCCTTTTACCTTTTTTTCCCCATCCCCAATTAGACTACATGTGTGAACAAGGCAAAAGGAATACACAAGGTTTACGACCCATGAATTTTTCATGCCATGATTTGGATTTTGGATCAAACACGGTAAGTACTTGAATACAGAAATCTTTGACCAAATACCAGGCTACTATGTACCTTTCTCACAGTCCCTTTTCAAAATAAGAACGCATCTAGCTAGTACATTTTAACAAAACAGTACATCCTAGCAAAGACACACTTTCATGAAAACATTCATCTGAGACTGACAGATACATCCCAAATATTAAAAAACTAATTTTTTTTTTTCTTCTTTGTATAGGCAGCAAATAAGCTGATTTATTTTCTATCAACCATTACTTCTTTCAGTCTTCCCATCAAGACAAATTAAAATAGATGTCAGCTACTTTTTTCTATAGTACATCTAAGGGTAAAATACCTACTGTGAGACTACCTATCTCTCACTGACTGATACTGAATTCGTAACAGTCAAACTGCTTCAATTAATGTTTAGATTTAATCTGTGTACTATTGGCTCACTATAAACATACCTATAAATACACAATAGCTATAAACATAAAATAGATACCCTTTGGGACTGATTTATTTTCATACGTTACAAGAAACAACATTTACTTCTCAAAGGCAAATTAATTTAAAAAATAATATAAATTAATGAACAAGTGATGATCAGATATTAAAAAGATGGTCAGCAAAGTACCAACACACTAGCCATACCATTTTATCCCATTAAAAGGTGAAATAAACATGCAGAGAACATAAACATGGAGCATCCTTAAGAACTCTTTGATGAGAGAATGAGTGAAGAGGAAGTCAAAGGATAAGTGGAGAGACAGAAGGACTATGTGATAAACAAAAAAAAAAAATTAAAAAACCCTATGTAACTTACTCAAATAATAAATATTTAAGTAGAAATTAAAAAAAAAAAAAACAAACACCAGGTCTCTGCACATATTCATTGAGAGTACATTGCCAAATATTAATCAACAGCTCTAATGAAATGGGAATTTCATTATCATTTAAGGTTCCTGAAACAGCAAGGCCCTGAAAGGCCAAGATAACCTCTTCAATATAATAATATTTATTTTATCAAATATATCACATTATCTTTATTCGCTTCTGATAGTGTCCTATGCATTTGCTTTTTTCAGGATGTTGTTCTCTTTATTCCTTTTGAGGATCAGAGAACTTAGAATTTACATGTTATATCAAGCAGTATAGTCCTTCCCACTGCCAGAAGAATTACACCATGCAATATAAATGTGCCCAGACACATCTAGTTGCAAAGACAGCACTTCTTGGCTGAGGAGAAAGAAAAAAAATTAAGACCAAGACAAATGTCCCTTTGGAAGAACCAGAGAAGGAGAAATTGCACACTGTTTCATATACTGTCACACCTATTTGCATTCTCCAAAAAATACTTTATCAGAAAAGGAATATAAATCTCTGAATTTTTATTTCCTAGGTTATCCAATGACACAATAGAAAACAGAAAGCATAGTGAATATGAAACATTTTCCCAACATTTCCTGACTTCTACCTGCACAGAATTGGGCCTCAGGTTTCTTATGACAACGTGATGCAGTGGCTAAGAATGGATGCTGAAATACTATTATCATCACTGTTAATTACTTTCCTGTTGAATGGCAGATCTTGCTGCTATTACTGGCATTGGCAGAATATATGGATTTCAAACAAAAAAAAATACCCTTTAAAATTATGCTTGCAGTACATTAATTTGGTATGCTGCTGCTGTTTAAAATGGTGCTTGTAGCCAGCCTGTACCATCTCACCACAGAGAGAGAGAGAGATGAAATAATTCATATTATGGACTGAAAATTCCAACTACCCAAACACAGCTTTTTAAAATTCAGAATGCATTCTGCATATATTATGTTTGAATATATATATATATATATGAATTTCTCTCTCATAAACAGAAACTGGTGAAATAAATTGCAAGCTTCTATTTTAAAACCATAAGACAGAGAAAATTTTCTAAAATTTCCTAAATTCTGAATTTTAACTTTCTCAAATTTTCTAAATAAAATTAAAAGATGGGCTTCTTTTCTGACTGACGGTTTTGTGATTTTTGAGTTACAGTCAACATGTGCTACCCTGACTGTCTTTTTATGATAAAAAACTGCTCATTTATTCCCAGAAATGCCAAGAATGTGCTCTAACTCTGTCAACACAGTTACCCTAGAATCTGTGCACCACAAAAGATAACACTGCTGATAGATTTTTGGGGTTATACTTGAATTCTTTGTGTGTGCTTGCTAGGAAACCACTTTTACAGTCATTTCAGTCAATGTGAGCTAGCTGTGTGTCTGTACCCACACTTGAGGATTCTTTTACTATAACCCTGGAAAACTGTAGATGGATGATAATTAAAGAGGCCGATGTACATCAAGAAATGAGTCTCATTTTTTTTCAAGATTATTCAGAGAGAGCTGATAGAATCAAAATCTCCCTACCTTTCTAAAAGATAAAAGCTATGAAATGCCATTCACTATTAGGGAGATATATGCATACATAGGACACAAGGTCTGGTCATCTTCCACACTGAATGCATTTAAACATTTTACAATGACAAAGGATAAGTTAGAAAGTATTTATAGGAAAATATGAGTAGGATGAACTTGTACTCTTAGTGACATTAGCTAATAAAATAATCAAAACTAACAAAGAATTAAGACTTAATTGCTAAAGCAAGCAACACCACGTTTTACTATGTAGTATGCTCCTATATTGTTTATGGAGGGATATCATGCCAGTGTTTAATTCACAGTTCTACTGACATGTTTTAATTAGCTACTGTTCTGAGCAAAGCTATCAAGGAGAATTCTAAACTTCATTTACCACTTTAAATCAGTGAGTGAATTCAACACATTGGCCAACTCTTTAGCAAAACTCCTGTCCTATAACCGAAATATACTGCATGTGCAATTAAATTTAGTGTGAAATAAAGTATCATGGTGTGCCAGATTTAAAGCTTTAAATTCCCTTCTTTAACAGTAGATATTAACAAAGTGCAAGTACACAATCCACAACAAAATCACAGTTTTAATGAACTACATCAAGATCTTTCTAAAAGAAAAGTCCATTAGCAATTAGTTTGTAATTGCATGTCTCCATGCCATCTTAATTAGTAGCAGATAATAATTTTTATTTCGGCCTATTAGTTTCTCAGCATGATTGGTTTTCATTTATACAGCTTCAAGATAACTCAGAATTACCTCCTTCGGATTGGTTATCATTTCATTCTTTAATAACAGTACACTGCTCCAGCGAGCAGCAATCCCAAGAGAACTGATCCTCACACTATAGTTGTGTTACACTGAAGTACACACTGAAACTATGCTGTGATTTTTCTGGTATTTTGTTGAATACTTAAGTCACATCATGTATTGTGAGTTTAACTGAATGTTCACACTGAATAAATAACAGAAGAATAATAACTATTAAATACTAGTAAAGATGAATGCCATAATTATCACTAAAATTTTACTTGCTTTTGGTTTGTTCACATATTATATACAGTAGAAATGTCAGGTTGCCTTTAAAAATTGTAGCTATAGGAAGCCCTGGAAAAGTAAAGTATTCTCTAAAGAACTGAAATTTTCTGGAGATAATTCAGTCAAGTGAATGTGGTTTCAAACTTCACCTAAATTTTAGATAGTAGAAGCAGTAAAGATGATACTGGATTAATACAGGCAAGGATTTGCAACCAAATTTTTTGTTTTAATAAAATTAACCTGTCAGATTACCACTACTCTTACAAGAGATGACATCTCCTACATATTTGTGTACTTCCATTGGAGCTCCACCAACGACCGTTTACTAGAAAAATTTATATTTTACCTTGGTTCAGCAATGAGTGTCATGACTGTATTGTACTATACAAAAAAGACCAACAAACAACAACAACAAAACCCAACCAACCACAAAAATATAAATATTCATCCAAGGAACACAAGTACAGCAGAAAGAGATGTTTGGAATAAGGGATATAGTATACAGTAAGCATAACAATTCTGTGCAGCCCCAGAAAAATGAGTACTGCATGTGCATACATCCTTCTGTGTCAGTATAGGAAAGGAACAGTGTAGTTTTGGAAGGGATGAAATTTACCTCTGCCTTCACTCTCTTGCAGAAGTCATTCAGTGCAGCTTGTAGGACAGCTCTCACATACAAAAAAAAATGAGGATTTGTACCAAATGTAGGTGACATGAGCAGAGGAACCAGCTTGGCTACCTTAGTTCTCCCCTTTACAACATAATTTGAGCAGCAAAAAATAATGCAGGTGGTAACAAGTTACAGGGTCTCTCTGTGCAGCAAATACTACAGGGAGAGCATTGAACGATCAAGGGAAGTGTAAAGAACCACAGTTCCCACAGGACTAAGCAAGATTGATAGGAGTTAGGAGAAGCAAGCCTATATTTTGATGATGCTGACATAGATGCATACTTTGTTATTTATGTCCTCCTTTGTCTTCCTTCTAAAATCCAGGTCAAAGAATAGGAAATTCCTGGAATTCAATCTAAACTCTAACAAAACAACAATAAATTTTTGATGCAGTGGAGCTAGCATTTAACTTTAGGAATTGAAAAATGTAGTGTTCACTTTCCTCTACATTCCTTCTCTCTGCAGGAGCAAAACAATGTCCAGGGAGAACACCCTTGATTTCTGTTACAACTGTTATTGAGGTGCTAGCAGTTAGATGTGATTTAACCCACTGTAAACAGTATTATAAGATCAGAGATTAGATCTTCCTTATTAAAAACAGCATTTAAAACCTCTACAGACTTTACTGATAAGATCTCTACTGGAGAACTGCATGTTTTACATAGAAGCAGATAAATTAGAAAGGCTTTAGAACAAAGCACTGCAGAATTACCTGTGGAAAACAGAACCTGGAGCAGGGTAAGCATCCTGATATACAGGAAGAAAAGCAATCATATGCACTCTAATGATGACCTAATAAAACTGTAACAGATGATATATAGGAATGAGTGTTCAATTAGAATGAAATGTTCTTATAGAGAGGCTTACTGGTAACACTGAAAGTTTTACTAAAATAGTTGCAAAAAACTTCAGTATCACCCAAAGAATTACTATAAACAACTGAAACCTGTGGAAATTATCTTCACAAATGGTACTGAAAAGCAATTTTGGCTTCCATCGAAAAAGGTAAAGGATATAAAATCTGTCCTACTGGTAAAGCAAAGGAAAATTATCTCCTAGATGTTCTTTACAATTCCTAATTACATGCTACTCCAAACTCCATTGCTATGTAATAAATAGAGTGTAAGAGGTGAGAGTTTCAAATGGAAACAGCAGTAACACTGATTTAGTTCTAAGTGTTCTTTTCATCACAGCCCTTTGTAAAGACTTCTGAGTAACATGAACCTCTTGTTACAAACATGGAGACTAACACACAAATGAGGTGACTTGCCCAAGGTCAAGCAGCACTTTGATGACAAAGTTAGAGACAGGGATACCGATAGCACTCATTTCTTCAGTTCTCCTCACCCAACAGGAATATCAGACTCTGTTTCAGGTTAGGTTTAGTTCTGACAAACCCACATTAACATGCAAAAAATACAGTTTTATCACTCAGTGCATAAATCTGTGCATTTGGATCCAGCAAGTCTAACTCTTTAATGACAGAGTTAAGGTTGTTTTCACATGTCTGATGGCACTTCATCCAGAGTGTAGTGAGAATGTCAATTTTTTCTGTAGCACACAAACACAATATATTTTTCTGAAAGCATGTGAGAACCAAAAGTATATTTTTCTTCTTGAGTAAAACCTTTGACATAATTACCATTATGAGATAGCCTGCAGTATCATTCACCAAAAAGCATATTTTTTCTAGAGGAACTAATACTGGATTAGGCTTTCATATTAACCTTGTCAGCAGCAATTCTCTTCAGTATATAATGAATTTATGTTCTAGGAGATAAAATACTCTGAGCAAATGGAAAGGCTCAGAAAACTATTTTAAAAGCAGCTTCCATTGTGGATATTGGAAAAGGCAGATACAAGACAATGCTGACTTTCTCTTAGCTAAGACACTTAAAGACAAGCAGGTTTCACTGACAGCTGATGGAAGTGTTCACCATTGCCTGTTTCAAAGCATTAGAAAGCACTGCTGTGTGCTTTTAAGCTCACTCCTTGTTTTGCCAAGCTTCACGGACACATGCAAGAATTATTATTTAATATCACAAATTGATGTATGGAACGGGTAACAGGTTGAGATCCTTTGTACTTGGTACAGAAGAAACAAGACACTGAGGTTGCCTCCTCCCCAAGTGGTGCATAATCTAATCATAAGATGAGACAAAAAGTAGACTGGAAACTGTAAGATGTGTTTCCAGCAGTGCTAAGTAAAATAACAGTCCTCAAATTATACATCCCCTATTAAATTCATATAAGACATGTTCTGCATTTTCTTGAGTACAATTGGGAACTCATGATCTCCAGCGATGTTTCTCTCTTGTGCCATCTTATGAAGCTTGAGATATCCAGCAAGAAAAACCATGACATCCATGGGACCCTAAAGCTTCCTGACCATTCTGTCTTGTTACAAGACTTGGCTTGGAATGCAGTTGCTGTAGGACAAATCCTCTTTCTCACAGGGCACCCACTACTCCTTACAACACTGGCTTCCATGGGTGCCTGTGATGTGCTGAATGTAATCCATTACCCATTTTTTCCTCACTTACGAGGTCTAGGCTGAGCCAGGTGTAACTACCTTGCTGTAGTGCAAAGAAGAGCAAAGTGACATGCCTCAGTATGCTTCTCCCAGTGAAGGGTCTAGATAAAAGTGGATAATAACCCCTGAGAGAGTTCTCTATGACCTAAGAATTGTGTTTGTTCCAGACACAGACAGTTAAACTTCTGAAGTATTTGTGAATTTCTGGAGCTGAAAAGCACTAAAACCGTCAAGTCTTATAGTCTTCATCCAGCCACAAGTGCCATTAGTGATAGCTTTGAGAAAAGCTTTTCCTAAATAAAAAGAATCAGAATTTTTTTTTCAGAATAAATGCATGTCATCTTCACTTATTTTCACTTCAATAGGAGCTTGCAAAAAATCCCTAATAACTGAAAAAAAAAAAAAAATCTGTTCTAAGTATAGGAGATATTAGTAGTATTGCAAGGTAAAACAACTATCTGGTTTTATAAGCTGAATAAAATGATAAATTTTGGAAGCCTCCCTCAAATTAATCAAAATCATATGGCACACAATTTGTGATAAGCATAGTGTGGAGAACAGCTTAGTTCTCTGTAGGAGTCTCAATGTAAGTATTTAGGTTGGAATGTAATACTACCACAGATTTAAAAGCAAACAACACATTTCACCATCAGCTGAAATTTTGTAGATCTTGGTACATGAAGAAATAAGAAGACCATGTAGATAATATTCTGTAATTTAATATCTTCTTAGAATATGTGTTTTTACATAGCACGAGATCATATATTTTCACTGATGAAACTACCTGCAGCTATTGCCCTACTCAGAAAGTGAACACAGGATGTCACACTTTGGATCACAAAACAGTGATTAAATCAAAGCCTTTCATTATACTATCTTTTCCACAAGAGGAAATATGCTCACCCTCCATAAAAATCCTTCATCAAGGATTAATAATCATAACATATATAACAGTGGAAAGAAGATCTTATATACTGAAATTGTGGACACAAAATAATCAGGACTAAAATCTTGAACCATCAGTGAATGGGACATGACCCAGCTGACAAAACCACAGTATGATATCCAGGTACCTATTTTTATTTTTCTTTTTTTTTTTTTTTTTTTAAGTCATTAACAAACATTAATGCTGAAGAAAATGGACTGATGAAGAAAGATTCCGATACATAGTAACCGAATATAAGACATTCTGTGGCAGTCTCCAAACAGCTTCATTCAGCTCAACAGCTTTCTCCAGTTTCTACTGAAAAAACCAATCATGCATTGGAGGCTACAAACAGAAGAAAAAGCTAATTTTTAAGGTATCAGAAATGTTTTGACATGGATTGTAAACAAAGCATGTACAACAAATACAATACCATACAAAAATCATGCTGGGTATAATATAATGTTTCAAACTGGGAACCCAGCCCACATTCACTGAAAGGTTCACATACTTTCTGCATGAACTTGGGCCAACCTATTTTATAGTTTCACATCAAAACCAGTCAGAATGTGTGGGTTTTACATGGTTTCACTGTGAAATCAGGTGAAACCAGTATTTTGCTTGGAGTTCTGGGATCCAGCTGAATCCACAAAGCAAAATTCAATGAACATAAAGGCAAGTAGATTAAAGTGTTTTTAAAAAAATGTATAAATCCACGAAGTCTTGCACAGTTATTAATGGCACATCTTTTTCAGATCATTCAGCACTAATCAAATATCAAGGAGATGGTTCAGCAGTCTTGTGCTCTTTGAAAAACCTGTATTCATTAAGATCTGAAACAGTTCAGATGAAGCTGGTGCAACACTACTTCAGTGTTACTTTCATTAACTTTGCTTAAATAACTTGGAAAAGAACTTAAGCTGAATTAGATGATGATTTTTTACATCTAAATGGGAATATCTGTTAATCCCCCTGCCTTGATCAAAATTTTTTTTTTTTTAAGTTGTTTAAGTTAATGTAACTTCTTATGTGCAAGATATGAATACAAGTGAACAGTAAGACTAGAATATGATTAAGAGGAAGTGACAGACTTTGATTCTTAAGTACTTAGAATCTTAAACTAGGACTGTAAAATGGCAGAGTAATTTTAATAAATCAAAAGGGCAGGGATTTAGGGCCTTTTATATTTTTCCCTGCAGAGCACAGTAATGCAAGACTGAGGATAGGAAAGACTCAGATTCAGGCTCACAAGGTTATGTGTTACAAATTCTGGTATACTATACTACAAAGAAGCATTGTAAAACCATTTCATGGATACAGGGAGAGGAATACAAGTTTACAAAATGAAAAGTGTAACAGATTTGATACAGTTGATTAAAAAAAAAAAAAATCCAAACAGCATTAATACTGACACTGCAGAAAACCAGTACCTTTAGGTACTGGTTTACATGCAAAATCCGAATATGTACTAAAGAGTGGTAGGTAATTGCTCTGTCAAGTTAGGAGACTTGTGGTATAAGGGGAACAGAGGTGATATAATTTAGGTTAATTACTAACTTCAGTTTTTAGCTCTATAAAACATCTTCTGGATTAACTGAGGTTATATTTAAGGTGTTAATCCATTTTAAAAACAATCCTCTAACCCACTTTCAAAAGTAAAAGGACTTATTGTCTCATGTTTGTCAATGTGCATTAAGAAGTCAGCTATGATTTGATTGCTGTCACTCTTCACACATGTATCTGAAGGGTATGTACTGAATAAGGAGATAACAGGTTGAAGCATATCTAAATTAGATGTTTTCAGAGGGACTAGTCATGATAGGCTTAATTTTAAAGTACTATATCAAACTACCAATGAAATCTCAAAGACATCAGTGGTTCTCTTTGAAAGTCATGGCAAACAGGAAAGGTACTTTTAAAAAAGGAGAAAAGAAGGACATAGAAATGTAAACCAACTGTCTTAAATTTAATATTCAGAAAAAACAGTGGGATAAATTAAGCAAAATATTGATAAACTATGAACCAGTGAAAGGCAACATACAGAACAGAGCTGTGAATAATATATCTTACAATTCTACTCTAATTTTCTTCTAAAATTAGGCAGCATGGATGGAAAAGAAGCCAAAGATGCTAATTTCTAACCTTCTTCAATGTTTGTTTTGACAGTGTCTCTCATTGCATTCTCATAGGTAAGCTATAGAAAAAATGGTTTAGATTAAATGTCTGTACAGACTCTGCACAGCTGTCTGAAAAACTAAATTCAGAGAATTGAGGACCTTTTCCCAAATGGAAGGATGTATATACCTGCTCCTATCCAGCAGATGTTTTCTAAAGGGGGAAGAAAAAAAAAGTATGAGAGTGATACTATAGGACCTAAAAGTGAAATTTAAAAAAATTAAAATTATACTGATAAATTAGAAAAACTGAAACACACTACGGGCAAGTGATTACATTAGTCAGAAAATCTGTAAAAAGAATCAGGCTTTCTAGGTAAGTGGTACTTCCAGAGGAAATGGAATAGGCTTTTAATTAGTCACAAAACCTGAACATAACAATGGAATTGTGACATTGGAATAAGCATAAACATAATATTCATATCCAAGAATATTAATATAGCGTGCAAGACTTGTGAGGCAGTCAATCCTTTTTACTTTAACTTTGTCCTGGTTTGAGTGAAAAGAGAACTAATTCTGTTCAGTAATTTTACTTTTCAGCTCACCTGTTAACTTGGATGTGGTTAACAGAATAACAGCAATGTCCCCACCAACTAACAAGAAGGAAACACAAGACTTCTTAGGTGCTGTGGGTTTCTGGAGAATGCACATTCCTGGTTACAGTCAGATTGTAAAACCTCTCTATGAAGTGACTCAAAAGAAAAACAATTTTAATTAGGGTCCTGAACAAAACCAGTCCTTTGAACAGATCAAATGAGAGATTGTACATGCAGTGGCCCTTGGGCCAGTCTGAACAGGACAGGACATTAAAAATGTGCTCTATACTGAAGCTGGGAATAATGGTCCTACCTGGAGCCTCTGGCAGAAAGAACCAGGGGAAACTCGAGGTCAACCCCTAGGATTTTGGAATTGAGGATACAAAGGCTCCGAGGCCAACTATACTCCAACTGAAAAAGAAATATTGGCAGCATATGAAGGAGTTCGAGCTGCTTCAGAAGTGATCGGTACTGAAGCACAGCTCCTCCTAGCACCAAGGTTACCAGTCCTAAACTGGGTGTTCAAGGGTAAATTCCCTTCCACTCATCATGCCACCGATGCCACATGGAGTAAGTGGACTGCATTAATCACCCAGAGAGCTCGAATAGGGAATCTCACTCGTCCAGGAATCTTAGAGGTGATCATGGATTGGCCAGAAGGTAAAGACTTTGGCATGCCACCAGAACAGGTGGTGACACGTGCTGAAAAAGCCCCACCATATAATCAGTTATCAGATAATGATAAGCAATATGCTCTGTTTACTGATGGATCTTGCCGTCTTGTAGGAAACCATCGAAAGTGGAAAGCTGCTGTTTGGAGTCCCACAGGATGAGTATCAGAAGCAGCTGAGGGAGTAAGTGAATCAAGTCAGTTTGCAAAGGTAAAAGCCATCCAACTGGCCTTAGATATTGCTGAGCAAGAAAAGTGGCCAGTTCTCTATCTCTACACTGACTCATGGATGGCAGCAAATGCCTTGTGGGGATGGCTAAAACAGTGGAAGCAGAATAACTGGCAGCGCAGAGGTAAACCCATTTGGGCTGCCACACTGTGGGAAGACATCGCTGCTCGGATAGAGAAACTAGTTGTAAAAGTCCATCACGAGGATGCCCACGGACCTAAACATCGAGCCACTGAGGAACATCAAAACAACTGGCAAGTTGATCAGGCTGCTAAAGTGTTCCAGACAGACTTAGACTGGGAACATAAAGGTGAATTATTTTTAGCTCAGTGGGCTCATGACATTTCAGGACAGCAGGGAAGAGATGCAACATACAAATGGGCACGTGACCGAGGGGTGGATTTAACCATGGACGCTATTGCACAGGTTATCCATGACTGTGAAACATGCGCCGCAATCAAACAAGCGAAGCGGTTCAAACCTTTGTGGTATGGTGGACGATGGTCCAAGTATAAGTATGGGCAGGCCTGGCAGATTGATTACATCTCACTGCCTCAAACCCGCCAGGGTAAGCACTATGTGCTTACAATGGTGGAAGCAACCACTGGCTGGCTGGAAACCCATCCTGTACCTCACGCCACTGCCCGGAACACCATCCTGGGCCTGGAAAAGCAGATCCTGTGGCGACATGGTACTCCAGAGAGAATTGAGTCTGACAATGGGACTCATTTCAAAAACAATCTCATAGACAATTGGGCCAAAGAGCATGGTATCGAATGGGTGTATAACATCCCCTATCATGCACCAGACTCTGGGAATATTGAACAATACAATGGATTGTTAAAAACTACTTTGAAAGCAATGGGGGGTGGAACCTTTAAAAACTGGGACAAGCATTTAGCCCAAGCCAACTGGTCAGTCAACACCAGAGGATCCATCAGTCGAGCTGGTCCTGCTCAGTCAGACCCATTACACACAGTAGAAGGGGATAAAGTCCCTGTGGTGTATGAAAGGAATCTGTTGGGGAAAACTGTGTGGGTATTTCCTGCTTCGGGCAAAGGCAAACCCATTCGTGGGACTGCTTTTGCTCAAGGACCTGGAAGTACTTGGTGGGTGATAATGGAAGATGGTGAAGTACAGTGTGTACCTCAAGGACATTTAACCCTGGGTGAGAATACTCGATTCAAAGCTGTATATTAATTGCATTATACTAACAGTATTCAATAAGTGTCTTTCAGGATAACATCATGGAGATGACAGGAGCTAGCCTCATCAAGTGGTGTCCAGTAACCTCCTGAGATGAATCTGCAACCTGTGGACACGAACTGTGATGAACTCCATCTTTGAGAGACTGTTACAATGGATGGAAATCTACAATCATGAACTCAATGAACTTTTATATATAAAGAAATGATAACCTAGTGATAGGTATGACATAAATGGTATGGAATAAGGGGTGGAATGTCCTCGCTTGAGAGAAAATAGAACTAATTCTGTTCTGTAATTTTACTTTTCAGCTCAGTTCTTCTAACTAACTGCACTTTCTGAAGTTAGCAGCCTGTTCTCACAGACAGTGTCTGCTTCTAGCAGTGATAACACCCCATGTTTAGAGTTACTACCAAGGACTGGTATGCAGACCAAGGCCACTGCTGGGTCTTGTGTACCACATTGGGGGGTGCAGAGAGTGAGAGGCTGCACCTGCAGGGAGGAGTGGACAGGATGGGTAACTCTAAACTGACCAACGAGGTATTCCATCCCATATACGCCATATTCGGTTTAGAGCTGAGGGATCCAAAGGGTCTCTGGGCTCTTCTCTCCCCTCTTGGACTGCTTTGCCAGCTTTTGCTTGGCTTGGCTTGGGTCCTCTTTCAGTTCCTTCCTCGGAGCACCCAAGGAGGACTCTGTCCATTCTGCCTTCAATCCGGTCTGTGTGTTCCTGAACCCAGTACCAGAATCCAGCTCCTGAACACAGCTCCCGTCTGCTGCGGGGCCCAGTCTGGGACTCCCCCAGTGCCTGCTCCACAGCATCAGTGGTGACGGTGATGTAATTACCATCAGGGGGGTTGGGTTTGGTACTGGTTTTGTATATATTTGTATATATTTCATTTTTATAATTATTATTTTCATTTTCATTAAAGTTATTCTAGTTTCCTTTTCTAATTGCTAAGTCTCTCTCCCTTATTCCCTTTCTCTTTCCCCTCTGCGGAGGGATGGGGGTTAACAAAGAGCATCCGTTATAGGTCTAAGGGGCTGCCCTGACCCTAAACCATGACAACCTAGAACTAGTAGAGATTCAGTTGGAGCACTGTGTCCAGCTTGAGGTGGAACAATCAGTGCCTAATTGGAAAGAGAAAAAAACAGTGCATAACTGGAAAGACTTATGGGTAAAGATTAAGTAGGTTAGAACTGTTTGAATGGATTATCTATGGAGACTGAAGGATCTCTGCCACTGAAGGTCTTTGCATACAAGACAAACTATTTCCCCTTAAGAATTACACAGAGAGACCCACTCTGTATTTGAACAGGGAAATGGGTTAGATAAGACCTTCAGTCTGGACTTAGGAAAGTAACTTTCATTCTTCATTGTGGTGAAGATTATCATAGAATCACAGAATCATAGAATGGTAGGGGTTGGAAGGGATCATCAATTCCAATCCCCCTGCCAATGCAGGAACACCTAGGGCAGGCCATACAGGAACAGATCCAGGTGGGTCTTTAAAGTCGATAGAGAAGGAGACTCCACAGCCTCTCTAGGCAGTCGGTTCCAGTGCTCTGCCACTCTCAAAGAGAAGAAATTTTTCCTTATGTTGAGGTGGAACTTCCTGTGTTTCACCTTGCTACCGTTACCTCTCGTCCTATCACAGGGCACAACTGTAAAGAGACTGGCCCCTTCTACTTGACATCCACCCTCCAGATATTTACAGAATCACAGAATCATAGAATGTTAAGGGTTGGAAGGGACCTCGAAAGATCATCTAGTCCAACCCCTCTGAGAGAGCAGGACTACCTAGAGCAGGTCACATAGGAACATGTCCAGGCAGGTTTTAAATGTCTTCAGAGAAGGGGACTCCAGAACCCCTCTGGGCAGCCTGTGCCAGTGCTCTGTCACCCTCACACTGAAAAAAGCTTTTCCTTATGTTTCTGCGGAACCTCTTATGCTCCAGCTTGAGTCTGTTGCCCCTTGTCCTATCATTGGACATAACAGAGAAGAACCTGGCTCCAGCCTCCTGACACTTGCTCTTTACACATTTATAAATATTAATGAGATCACCCCTCAGTCTCCTCCAAGCTAAAGAGACCCAGCTCCCTCAGCCTTTCACCATAAGGGAGATGCTCCACTCCCTTCATCATCTTTGTGGCTCTGCACTAGACAGTTCTGGTTCCAGTCAAGCAGTTCCCTGTCCTTCTTCAACTGAGGGGCTCAGAACTGAACACAATATTCCAGATGCAGTTTCACTAAGGCAGAGTAGAGGGGGAGGAGAACCTCTCTTGACTTACTAACCACACCCCTTCTAATACACCTCAGGATGCCATTGGCCTTCTTGGCCATGAGGGCACATTGCTGGCTCATGGTCATCCTGCTGTCCACCAGGACCCCAGGTCCTTTTCCCCTACGCTACTCTCTAACAAGTCAATCCCCAACCTATATTGGTACCTGGGGTTATTCTTTCTCAGATGCAAGACTCTACACTTGCCCTTGTTGTATTTAATTTGATTTCTCCCTGCCCAACTCTCCAGCCTGTCCAGGTTTCGATGAATGGCAGCACAGCCTGCTGGTGTCAGCCACTCCTCCCAGATTTGTATTATCAGGCACTCTGTTGCCTTATCCAGGTCAATGATGACTATATTGAATAGTACTGGCCCCAGTACTGACCCCTGAGGGACTCCACTAGATACAGAACCCCAACTAGACTCTGCCCCATTGACCACAGATCTCTTACTTCTTTCCTTCAACCAGTTAACAATCCATCTCACTACCTGATCATCCAGACCACACTTTCTCAGTTTAGCTGCAAGGATGCTGTGGGAAACGGTGTCAAATGCTTTCCTGAAATCAAGATAAAACACATCCACTGCACTACCATAATCTATTCACCTGGTTTTTTCTTCATAGAAGGCTATCAGATTGGTCAAACATGACTTCCCCTTGGTAAAACCATGTTGACTGCTCTCCCTACATCTACCCATTCAGTCACACCACCATAGAAAGCTATCAGATTAGTCAGACATAACTTCCCTCTAGCAAATCCATGCTGGCTACTGTTGATAACCTTCTTTTCTTCCATGTGCTGAGATACGATCTCCAGAATGAGATGTTCCATTTCCATTCCAGGGATGGAGGTGAGGCTGACTAGTCTGTAATTACCAGGGTCTTCCTTCTTGTCATTTTTGAAGACTGGAGTGACATTGCCCTTACTCCAGTCCTCAGGCACCTCACCTGTTCTCCATGATCTTTCAAAAATGATGGAGAGTGGTAGAGCAACAACAGCTAGCTCCCTCAGCACTCATGGGTGCAGCCCATCAGGGCCCATGGGTTTGTGTATGTTCAGTTTAAGCAAGTGATTTCTAACCCAATCCTCATTGACCAGTGGAGAGACTTCCTCCTTACAGGCTTCCATCTTACGGAAGTGATGATGTGATTCCTGAGGGCTGGTCGTAGCAGTGAAGACTGAAGCAAAGAAGGCATTCAGTAACTCTGCCTTCTCTGCACCTTCTGTCACCAGGGCTCCTGCATCATTCAGCAGTGGGCCCACATTTTCCCTGGTCTTCCTTTCAGCATTGATGTAGTTGAAGAAGCTCTTCTTGTTCTCCTTTACTTCCTTTGTCAGTTTTAATTCCAAGAGGGCCTTGGCCTTCTTCATTGCATCCCTGCAACCCTGACAGCATTCCTATAATTCTCCCAAGAGACCAGTCCCTTTTTTCACATGCTATGAACTTCATTCTTCCACTTGAGTTTTTCCAGCAGCTCCTCACTCATCCATGCTGGTCTCCTGCCTCCTCTACTTGATGTTTTACTGAAAGGAACGCACCTGTCTTGAGCTTGGAGGAAGTAATGTTTGAATATCAACCAGCTCTCTTGGGCCCCCTTACCTTCTAGAGTCTTAGCCCAAGGGATTCCTCCCTACTGGTCTTTGAAGAGGACAAAGTTAGTCCTCCTGAAGTCCAGGGTTACAATCTTACTTATTACCTTACTTTTCCTTGTATGATACTAAACTCTATCATGTCGTGATCACTACCACCAAGGTTCCCCCAGCCTTCACATTCCCAATGAGACCTTCTTTGTTCATTAATACAAGATCCAGCAACACTCCCTTCCTCGATGGCACTTCCAACACCTGCATCGGGAAGGTATCATCGATGCATTGCAAGAGCCTTCTGGACTGAGTATGCCTCACTGTGTAGCCTTTCCAACAAATACCAGGGTGATTGAAGTCTCCCATGATCACCAGGGATGTGTTCCCGAGGCTACTTCCAGCTGCCTGTAGAAGGCCTTATCAGCATCCTCTTCCTGGTTTGGTGGTCTGTAGTACACACCTACAACAGTTTCACCTATATTTGCGCGTCTCTTAATTCTCATAAGCTTTCAACACATTCTTCACCCACCCTAGAAAGAGCTCAATGCATTACAGTTGCTCACAACATAAAGAGTGACTCCACCGCCTCACCTGGCAGGTCTATCTTTCATAAAGAGTACATAACTGTCCATGACAACATTCCAGTCATGTGAACTAGCCTAGCATGTCTCAGTAACTGCAATGAGGCCATGGCCCTGCAACCAAACATAGATCTCCAATTCCTCCCCATGTTGCGTGCATTGGTGTATAAGCATTTCAGAGAGGGGGTTGAGAGTATAGTTTTTGCTCTAGGGTGGTGGAAGACCTTCTGGTTCTCAACCTCCTCCCCTCTCTCTCTTCTCTTCAAGCATACCACAAAGACTGTTCAGTCCAGTCACTACTTGTCCATTCCTGAGTGAAGAATATAGATACTAAAATAATGCTTTTCATTGGAAACTACTATAATTAGAGATAATGATAGTTGCCTTAGAACTAGAATTATGTAAATTAATTTTCTTGGCTTTGATACAGGTGCATAGCATATTATCACTAATTCCTCAAGACATGTAAGGTTATGTGTTTACTACTACCAGCCAGTAATTAATTACAATCACCAGTGCACATGATGACAATGGGATTACTCAAATTTGCAAGTTAATTTATCAAAATATTGTTGTGTCTTCATTTAAGTTGATTGTAGATGAGATACCAAGAGATGAAAACCTACTTGCCTGGAAAGGAGAGGGAGAGAAAAAAATGAGGATAAGACAAAAGGGAACCAAAAATGTCCTTAATATCAATAGAAACAATATTGTTTATATTTTACAAAGAAAACAGGAATCATCAGAAGACTGATGGCATGCCAAGAAATGAATTTACAATGAGGTTTGTCACATTAAAGGGTAAAGTAATTTGGCAGAAAATAAACCCCCTTGCATTCCAGCTGGTCCTCAGATATCAGAGGGGCTGGGGGCAGCTAGGTTTAGATTCTGAGTGATGTCCACTTTGGCACTATTAGTCCAGTCGCATTCAGTGTGGCTGAACTATCATGGCTGGGATTCACTAATAGGGCACTGTTAGTTTGGCACTATTAGTCCAGTCGCACTCAGTATATCTGAACTACCACGGCTCAGATCCCAGTCTGGTTGCGTTCAGTACATCTGAACTAACATGGCTCTGGATTCACTAATTGCCCCCTGCACTCCCTGTGTAGTCACGCTACACGGTACCGTACAGCCAGTAAGGAGCTGACAGTGCCCAATGAGAGAACTTCTGCAACTAGCTCCATGAAAAGTGCAGTTGATTGAGAGCAACAGAAATACAAGTTCTTTTAGACTGCCGGTGATACACTGTCTGCAAAGGAGATATATATGCATATATATAGATATGGTGTACCAAGCGCATTAAATCAAAGAGCAGCTCAAGAAGATTTCTAATTTTAAGAGTCTGGATCCTACCCAAAGGTGCCCCTAAGCGGGGAGAAGCGAGGTTCAGCCCGTCGACTGATCCCAGGAGTCAGAGATGGTCCATGATGATGTCTTCCCCAACATACCCCCATTACCTAAACCATTTTTATAATAATTTTTACCTTCAAGGTGGAGCTTGAGTGACGCTAGTCATAAATACCTTTGTTATGATTGGTGTAAATAAGATATAGCTGAAGAAAATTCACAGCACAAGCTCAGTGAGGGGTGGTCGCACTTTGGAGGCAGGTAGCCTTTGGGATGGAGGTGTGTTTTGGTATTATAATGACATTATAATGAGCAAAGTTTGCACAAGGACAGTACTTCATCAAAAACTGGCAGACTGTTGGCACAGGGTCGCAAGCAGGCAGCTTATCAGTCCTGTTACCATCAAGTTCCCATCTCTGACATGATTTCACAGGGCCTGTCCATGGAATCTTCACTCCACTTCATCCCCTGTGCTGCTTGCAGGCAGTGTTGCTTAGGGAACTGTTGTGAAATGGATTCCTTGCATACCAGTTGCACTTTACCCTGAAAGTTTCTCCAATGGTATAGCTTTCCTTAATGTGTGAACAATGCTGCACATTTAGTATGATTTTAATTTTTAAGTCACCTCCAGTCATTATTCCACAGGTTAAATTAATGACTCTTCTTGAACAATTCAATCTGGCAGACATTCTTCAAAAGTCAATGCAGGATCAAGCAAAGAAACACAGAGAACAATAGGAGTGCAGTGTCTGTCTGCTAACGTTATCTATGACTCAACAGGATGATGTCTGCTAGTGCTGCTGTGCATGAGAAATTTGCAAGTTCAAGAGTTTACTAGCAAGCATTACAAGACACAATAACTGGTCATTAAAATATCAACCGTTAAAAAAGAGACAATTTACCACAGAACATAGTAGATTTAATGATGAAAGGTGTGCAACTTAAAAGAACAAGATGTATTTGTGTTTAAAGATCTTAAGGAAAGACTCTTGTACTATAAGGCTGGGCACTAATAAAATGGATGGATGGATGGATGGATGGATGGATGGATGGATGGATGGATGGATGTGGCAGCTTAAAAAAGGCTGTTATATCAGAAAAGGCTTATGTAGAAAATATGTTGTATCAAAGACTGTACTTCATCCAGTCAAAAATATCTAACTCATCCACTGTGTATCCTATTAACAGTCCCTCATTTTACCAACAACATCTTTCACTAGTTTTAGGGATAGACATTACCAGATGGAGAATAAAAAAAATTTTAAAAGACAAAAATAATGAAAAGAGAACTGTCTTATGAATCCTCACAAGATTATTATTTTCAGTTGTATTTTATTCTTTCATTCAGAGAGGAGCACTTCTTAGTTCTTTTGCTTTTTTAGACTGGTACAAGAATATAATTCACTTTACCAGCAGTGCTTAAAATAAGACAGACACATACTAATTAGTGCAAAATTCATTGGAAATTAAAGGATCAGTTCAAAAGTGGGCTCAATAAATGTAATTTTCTACTGCATATGAAACCAGCTTTTAATAACTTATTAGTATGCATACAATTCCTGTGTTTGCAATTACTCATGAACACTGAAATAATTCAATATTATTATCAAGTGCTCAAAAACACAACCGTTAACCCTTTTTCTACTAAACCACAGACCATCAAACAGTAGGCAACACTCCTGACTGGGCAGTGTACAAAGCCTTAGGATCCATCTTGAAGACAAAAAGCCTAACTCAACCCTGAAACATATGTATAAATGTGTGTGTTCAGATAAACTATTCTTAATTGCTTATTTCTGAAATGCAGCTGCCATTCCCTTAAAATGTCTACAAATTCCCCTTCAGCAATTGCATAAAACATTTAATGATTTCTGTACTTTTTAAGCTAATTCTAAAATGCAGTAAAAAAATATAACACCATGATTGGGTCCCAGGCCTTTTACAGACCACTTAAACATGAGAATGATACAGAAACTAGCTAAAACAGTAAAATTCATTTTACTTCTCTTTGGTAAGTTTATGTGGAGCATAAAGATTCCCAAGCACTTTTTTAGTAAGAACAAAGAACAGACTCTATCTACTCTTTCACCTCCCAATAAAGAGTTTGCTAAGGTCCCAGGGCATATATACAAGTATCTATAATAAGATATACATGTCTGGGCTTAGGGCTTATCTACTGTAATGTTGTAAGTGATCACTGATTAGTTGTCTCAAACATCACCCCAACAGAGGAAAAATATTTCTTGTAGAGACTGAGAAGGAGTTGCTTATTTCAACATTGATGACTACAAAGGAATATCTTTGGCACCATTGGCTGAATACCACGGAAAAGAAGGAACAGAACAGAAAATGCTGTGAAAGGAGTAACTTGGTTAACTATGCCCACCTACCACCACCCCATTCCTCAAACTGCACATGAGCCTGGGCCTGGGGTCCTTTCTTTTGGAGACCACTGAAAGACCCCTTAGTGATGGCATGTGCATCAGCCACAGGAGTGATGTAACGCAGGAGCAAGGCAATGCAAAGCAGTTCTGAGATGTAATGGACTATATCCTGAAAGGGGAGGGGACATGGACAATAAATGATGTATACGTGGACTGAGAATTCAAAGCTTCTCCCACCAAGAGAGTCCAGCCAATGAGACACCACTGGAACGTGTGGGTGGTATGCTAATCTATCCCTCCTTCTTCTTTACAACTTCACTTTCTTCTCTTTTGCTAAGTTGTAAGAGCACTAATAAAGTACCTTTGTCTGCAAAGTGACATCTGACCTCATTTGTGTCTTAATTTCAACCCAGAGGAGTCCCTGGAGTCTTCGGTCATATTAGGGACTGCATCAGATCTTAGCAAATGTATGTGAAAAATTTTAATTTTACAGAAGTATTTGCAGTTCTGACATGATACAGAAAAAAGTGAACTACATGGTATTTCTACAATGTACTGTTCTTCTGTCCTGCACTGCTGCCTGGAGAGATACTTACGATACTTTGTTAGGTTACCACAAACCAGATATGACAAGGAAAATTAAACCTCTAATTTTCCTGATAGGAAGCCTTAGTCTTCTACTTCAGAACATCATTTTGATCTCTCCACAGCCCACATCTTAATAGATATTATTCCTAATAACAATATATGCATATTGGTTTGTGCTGAGACTGACTAGTGTTAACTTTAGTGAAAAATACTGAAAGTCAAAATGAAGCAAACTCTATACAGGCCAGACCAAATCTATCCCAAATAATATACTAAAAATATTTGACCATTTATTCTAATGTGTATTAACTAGTACTTAAAATTAGCTACTGGAATACCTTTGTCATTTTGCCACCATAATGCTTCCAATACTTGTACAACTGAAGTTTGTGACTATTTGTCAGACAAGTGGTATGATGGCAAAACCAGTGACTTTGTAAGTGCTATTTAAGTTTCTTCAAACACAAGTGTCTAATAAAGTACAAACCAAGAACATTTACTCTTTTAATCAGGATGTTATAAAGCATGTATTTTCTGTAAGCCCCTCTTAATTTCTGGAAGTCTTGTGGTTGGTGAAGCCCAACTGCTCTCAGATCCCCTGCTAGAATAAAGCACTTCCCATAAAACATCAGGGACAGGACTGGGCCCAAAGGTACAACAATAAACAAAAGCAATTAAAACTTGTACATTTGTAGATGGAAAAATTTTGTGAAGATAAAGTTGATGTCATCCATACACCTCCAAGTAGGAACAAGAATTCAACAAATAGAAAAAAACAGAGTCAGCAACCCTTCTCCCTCCCTGGGTGTCAACACCCACTTATCCAGTGTTTCCATGATGTTGAGTTATTTTGTGCAGAAAAGCAGAAAATTACACAGAAATTACAGAAAACCATTACAGGATGCAGTGGCTAGATAACTAAATTCAGTGTTGGTAACTGTATACTGGACACACATTATGTAGAACTGTTGTAAATCCACATATTAAATAATGGGATCTAAGGTGAACATTGCCCCTGAGGAAATTAAACATTAGGGTTGTAGATGACTGTTCTCTGAAAATTTCAGCTTACTGTTCAATAGGAAACAAAAAAAAAAAGAAAGCTGAAGATATGAATTATGGTTAGGAATAGAGAAATAATATATGACTACCGTAACATAAATGACGGTTTGCCCCAGTTTCAATACACTGCCCAGGTCTAGGTTATGTATCTCGAAAAAATGATATATAGAACTGGAAAAGGACAAGAACATCAACTAAGGAGATTTAAATCAAACCCTACATGTCTAAGGCCTACAAAATCATAAGAAACATGCAGAGAGTGGATTGGATATGATTCTTCACTACCTTTCCAAATACAAGACTAAAATGCATCAAAGAAAAGCAGCTGGTACAAAATCAGAGCTGACAAACAAAAGGTAGTTTAAACACACAGTGCTCAATCAAATTGAAGTCTTCCTAATTGGAAACAATTATCTTTATTATACAGTACATGCATGACGGAGCTACTTTAGATCATTTCCTTTAGTACTGGTTCATGTGCCATGCACTTCAGCATCACATGATGTCCCTTTTATCCCTATCTCCACTTTGCTCCCCATTTACATGGCATCCTCCTTTTACAGTGCTAGCAAATGTCAGGATCAAGCTCTGGACTTACACAGGCTCGATATAGACTGGTTCTCTGTACCATGGATACCAATCACAAGCACATTTCTGTATATAAATTGTATCATATTCTCAGAGAACATTGCCATGGCACTTTGCCTATGAACAGTTTGGCCCGTTGATCTTTGCTTACAGGAACATCCATATTTCAATTAATATGGATATGATGAAAATCATATTCCATCTGCTTTCTCACAAAAACAAAGGCAAAACTAAAAAAGGGGGAAGGGACAATAAGCACATGGCTAGTTGACCACCTCTTGCTGCCATTCAGAGGATGTACTCAGCCAGCTCCGTGGAATGAAGGAAAGGTATTTCTGGTAAAACATTATGATCAGTTTGCTAAGTACTCTATACTCTGAAAATCAAAACTCACTTCTAAATTCTATAGAGCAATAAAGATTCTGACTGATAGATATGAGAATATTGGTCCATTGAAAAAAATATTTCCAGTGACAAAAATCAGAACGTGTTTAATTTTGTACTATGCTATTGTGTAGCTCTGTTTATACAATTCTATTGAAAGTTTTCAGACATGGAAAGCAAGAGAAGCACACAGGATACTTACTCTTAGGGAGATAGGAAGAAAAAAAAAAATCAATTTCTTAATATCGGCCCAAACAACTGAACATTGTGGAAATCTGGAGAGACAAAAACTCCTCTAATGGAGAGAACAGTAGCACAGCTTCTTCCATAAAAATGTAAATATAATAAAACCCTTTACTGGGAAATGATCAGGGTGTCCCTGCTGAAGCAGGAATTTAGACCTGCCCTTGAATCTCTCCCTAGGCAAAGTTCAGCACATTTCAAACAGAAAGAGCACAGAGAGACAGCACTACATGCAGTGGTTGTTGATAGCACTGAATAGCTTCTACAAATGCAATTTTCATGCAATGGAACCTGAGTTTCTCTGTCTATTAAAGCATATCATCAATACAAGTAGTTAATGATTGTTTCTTATCCAGTGGATTTTTTCTCTTTGCCTTTATGATAGGTTCTAAACTTCTTTTTTTTTTTTTTTTTTTTTGGCTAAAAGTAATCAAGGGCTGTGAGAATTTTCAGATAACGAACGACAGATTCTACAATGCGCGTTCACACTTGACATGCCTCGCTGTCAGAGCAAATAAGCTGAGAAAAGATGGGAAAAAAAAAAGACACTGTGCTGTTTGATCTTTCCACTACACTTATTCTAGCAGGGGACTTCTCAAATCCGCACCTAAGAGTGGTCAAAAAGTAGGAAAAGCAAGAGCCTCTTTCAGAGGCCTAAACCAAACACAGATGCATGTCTTTAGAATTTTATAATCATATTATGATGAATCACACCAGACATATATAATGCTTCTTTCACATTTGCGCAGTCTGAAAGTTCTGTGTAATTGCTGCTGGGTTGCTCCTTTTAAACACAGTTTTGAAAGAATTTAGTTTTCCCACGCATTTGCCAGTATCATTAATTCTCTCAAATACTAGCTTCTTCAAATTAAAATGCAAGCGAACTGCTAAGGATTTGAGTCCTTCATGTTTTGGATAATATATCTAGACTAGAGCAAGTTTAACACTTTCTCCCCCCCCCCCGTATCATTTCAAGCAATTATCCAAAATTAGAGACAGCACCATCTGGAAGGCAGCTTGCTTAATTGGTACTCTGTTGCCTGTGGTGTTCATGTATCATGTATTTTGTGGTAAATGTTCACAACTGGGATTTTATTTGCATAGTACCTAGGAGAATAGTTTTACACTTGTTTCATTTAAGTAAGTAAGGCCAGCCTGATGAATTATAAATTTCTTAATGCAACACAGTTCCATATTCGCTAAAGAAAAGCATGTCCAAAACATTCCTTCTTTTTGCTTTTCCCAGGTTTAAATCTAATGGTAAATTTATAAAATAGGCAGAACAGAGAGATTTAAAAGATTTACTATAATTTTTAATATTCTCATTTAGATCAAGGAAGTTCCCACAATGCCATAGATCTATCTATAGTTTTAATTATATCTAACAGAACTAAATTGATAACTAGACTTATATCTAGTATGTATATATTAGTAAAACAAATAAACCTGTATTTATGGGCTCTTGTTAATGGCGTTATTAGTTTATTCAAATATTTTAAGCCTCACTATCTAGGGCATTGAAATAAATTTATCCCAAGCAAGCTCTTACCACTTGAAGACAGTACTTTTCTGGATTTTAAGGAAAAAGGACACACTTCTTCCCATGTTGCAGTTTTATGCTTAACAAAATCTTTTTTTTTTAATTTTTAATGAAAAGTGATCCTTTGAAGAGAGTTCAGACAACAGTATTGACTCTAAACTGTTGGTTCTTTATCTTCCTTGAGCTCTTATAACCAAAACAAATCTCACGTAACACATTACTGGAAGTATACTTCTGGTTTTTAGGCAGTTGAAAAATACGGAGGTATGTTTTTACTACTGTTTTCCAGTTCAACATTTTATGAAGACAGTTTGATTCTCATGAGGTTCCTCAGAAAAAAATGTCATCAGAATCCTGCCTTGCTTCTTTAACCGCATCACACAGGATCACAGAACTCTCACGGTTGGAAAAGACCCCTAAAATCACTGCATCCAAACAACAAAAAACCAAATGAAAACAAAACAAAACCTACAGAAAAACCCACTTTACCATCCCACTAAAGCATGTCCTGAAGACCCTCATCTACATGTTTTTTGAATACCTCCAGGGATAGTGACTTCACCACCTCACTGGTGTGATAAATGGTGTCAAAATTCTTGTCGGTGCTGTGGTGAGGCATGCCAGGAGAGTCACTAATGTAGATAAGCTGTGGAAAACTACTGAACCAACAGAAGCAGGAATGAAACAGTTTCCACATGCTCATCATTTGTCTAGCCACAACATTTGTGGCCCAGACAGACCTTATAAGGACAAGTAGATGAGGTGGAGGTCGGGTGAAGGACGAAGCCGGTGAGGAGGACTACAGCCTTCATCGTGGATGACCACCAGGGAGACCCCCAGGACAGGGAATGCATGCGCTGAAGCAGGAACGCCCCTTCCAAAAGACTTAATTACAATGACCCTCCCTCTTCTTGGAATTACTATGAATATGTATTAGGATAAAAAGTATAAAAGAGGATCTGTTGTTGTGTCGTGCGTGCGTGTTGGTAGAGCGAAGACTCCCCGCACACCCAGCACTGTTTACTTGCCTTTTATTAACCCCATATAATAAACATAACTGTTACTAGTTAATTAATGGAATCTTTATTCATAACACTGGGTAGCCTATTCCAGTGCCTGACAACACTTTCAGCGAACAAATTCTTCCTAATCTAGTCTAAATCTCCCCTGGTGCAACTTCAGGCCATTTCCTCTAGTCCTGTCACTATGTACTTGAGAAAAGCAGCTGGCACCCACCTCACCACAACCTCATTTCAGGTACTTGTAGAGAGCAATAAGGTGTCCCCTCAGCCTTCTCTTCTCCAATCAATCCCAATTCCCTCAGCCTCTCTTATTAGGTGCTGTTCTCCAGCCCCTTCACCAGCTTGGCTGCCCATCTCTGAACTTGCCCCATCGTGTTTACTTGCTGTGTTCCTCAGCAGCTGCAATCCTACAGTCTTCAGCTCCATGCCACAGGCTGTCACAGGGTCAGGCTTCTAGTACCCAATGCTGCACAGGCAGCCTGCTAAACCACACTGGGGTTTCAGTCACTCTTATGTTCCAACATACTTAGCTTTCATTACCAGTGCATGCCTAAACAAACATTCAGGCTTAACACACAGTTGTGACTCTTTGAACAACTTCACACAAGTGGGTGAAGGGGAACACTATATAGTCACATAGCAGTCCAACAGTCAGAAAAGCACATTCCATAATGACAAAAACTAAGAGTGTAAAAAGCACTGACTGTTGTCCTACCTTATGATTCTATCACAATTTCTGCCAAGCAAAGAGAATCATTGCATGGATTCCTCCTGCAGCAACAGAAATCCACATACCATACTGCTGCTCTCGGAGATATTCAAAACATAAATATGCTCAACAGGCATCTCAGCAGTGCCTAGCCTTAAAGTCTTTGGTGGCGGAAGGGAAACCAAAAAACAACCTGAAAAAAATCCCACAACAAACCAACAGAGAAAAAAAAAAAAACGAACACAAAATAAAGAAACAAAAAACCAAGGACTACACTGGAAAGAAAAAATTCATTACTTTGAAATGGACGGCAAAACGAATTCAAAGTTCACTTTCATGTAACTCAGTTTCCCTTGTTACAGTCATCTTTTTTTTTACCGCTACATTCTCTATAGATTTCTCCTTTACACCGTGGTATTGCCTTCCCACATTTTCTTCCTTTCTTCTGTGCCTTCCCTTATGAATAGATCATTCTTTCAAGAGTATCACAGTTGCTTCATAGCTTCTGCTCTCCAGCTGAGAGTTCCTTTCCCTAGATACTCAGCTATAAAGTTCAAGATGGTTCCAACACATGATCAACAAATGTACTTTGGTATTTTGCTGCTAAATGCTAAAAGGCACACAGGATTCTCTAGGCAGCCTTAGCATACTTGCACGAGGCTGTGGCAATCACTGGGGAAAGCTCCCTTATATGAAAATTCAGGATGCCTAAGCATATTAAAACACTAACGTATTCCATTTAGTTTCCTTAACACTAACAAGGCGTTCTCTCTGATTCTGTGTTTCTTAGACATCCAATCCCAACTGTTCAGAGCATAAAAGGTGTCCCTTATAGTCTCTGGGCAACTTCTACCAATGTTTTGCCAATGATTCTCCATCATTCCTGCAAGCATGCATGAGTACATAAAATACAAGAATTAACACTTGAGTAACAGCGTTTTTTCCTGAGTCGTATTATACTTCTATCTTCTCAATTTATCTATTGATCTCACTCAGTCTCTTTAAGAAAATAATTTATCTGCTGATTTTCTCTATGAAATATGTTTTAAATCTTGGGTACTGAAGTAATAAAAGAAATAAATTTATATACTTTATACTACTTGTAAACGTTTTTTCAATTTACCTACTTATACTGTAGCAAAGGTGAAATTGAAAATTATTTGTAAACCCCCAATATTTCAGCTTTTCTGCTCTATTCCCATAATTGATTTTTGTTCCCATAAAATGCACTGGTCCTCCATGTATTGTACTATATAACTTGACAGTAACAAAAAAAATGTATTTCACAGATATTTCTCATGTTATCTTTACTTAACATTCCCATCCTTTCATAGAATTTTTATAAACTGTAAGCATCTGCAAAGGACATCATAAAACCCTTTCAATTTTAAACTCTAAAGGTCAACACAATTTCAGTAAGTTATGGTATTTATTCCTTTCAGTGTGATTAGCATGGAGTTTGACCAGAAACTGGAACATAAACAATTTTTTTTTTTTTTTTGTACACAGTTTTTGGATTTTTTTTTTTTCCTTCTTTTTGTAATTCTCACAACTATAATGATTTAATTAGTTTCTCAATGTGCTTTCGCTTTTTTTTATCATTTAGGAAGACTGTCACAAAGAAGTACCTAGACCTGAAATGCATTTTGGTGAAATCAAGTAATCCTGGTCTTCAGATACAACTATGACTGGTTCACAAGAGTACAATTCTTCTCCCTGTGCACAGCTTATCAATGTATTTCTTCTTATATGGGTATTACTGATGTCATGGAAACTCAGATTTTTCAGCTCCAGAAGAGAATTCCCTATTCTGTTACAAATGGATCACTATTATCAATACAGGTCCCATAAAACCCAGCAAATTCACTCTGTCTCCAGTGTACCATGCATTATTCATATCAACATCATCTAAGTCATTATATTACAAGACTCTTGAAACACCTGAACCCCAAACTCTACACATAAGGAGTAGCCTACTATGAATATGTTGAAATGTATCCACTGCTCAAAAAACAGTCTCTAACACGATAAAAATAGCACAGCTCTATCTGTAAGGTCTGTTTTACTGTTTCTGCAGTCTTAAAGGGCCATTCACTGTGTTTTTCCTACTCCTGCAGTAATTTGCATATCTCAGGCTACTAATTAATATATTGCCTTTATACCATATAACAAATATAAGCATAAACTATAATAAAATTTAAGAATTTCCAACATCCTGAAGCTACAAGCAAGGGAATATAAGTATACAGGAAATTATTTGAAAAATTATTAAAGTGTATTAAGAATAATATTTTACAGTCCATGTCCACTTTGACATGCTATGAAAGGACAATTTATTTACTGTACTCATTGTTAAAAGAACAAAAATAGGCTTAGAATGTTCTAGCAAGTGCAGTTTAAAAAATATTCAGAATTTTAAAATCCAAAGAGGTAAAATTAGGAAAAAGACACAATGCACAGAAAACAATTTCTGAAAGTTATGACTTCCATAATATGCATTTTCTATAGTTACTGTCCTTTTACGTTTATGTGATCATGGTTTTTTAGATTTTGTTCTTCTTTACAAAACTCTTCTACTTGCAGAGTTCTTCCCATAAGGGAGAGATTGTCCATAAAATTTGCCATGAATTTTCACATACTTGTCAAAGAGATGGTCTTGGGCTTTTATAGAGGTTTTGTTTCATTTTAAAGTCCTAAATTTTCATTTAATTGGGAAGGTTTGCTTTCTTCATTCACCCAGAAACATTTCCACTCAAAAGCTAGAATCCTATGCATGGGATAAAATAAGAATATAATCTTAAAATACTAAAAATAAATTATGAAAGAAAACTAAAGAAAAAAATATTAAACTTCAGCAGGATAAATTAAAAAATGTAGTTAGGAAGGAGCTGGGGGCGGGGAGGGGGGAGGCAGGGGGATTTGAGGAGGAACTAGACACAGGGATCAAAGTGGGTTTCAAATCCTTCTTCAAACACCTCAGAAAGAAAGAGCCCGCTAAAGTGTCTATAATGCCAATTGATATTCATGATATAAAGACAGTACAGAGAAAGTACAAGATTATGGGAAAGAAACTAAGTGAATGCTCTGATTCTTGGGAACCCTTCTGTAGAAGAGAGTACACACAGACCAAGTAAAGGCTAGCACATCACCAGAGCCAGACAGCACTCACTGGGAAGCTTTAATAGAATTCAGTGATGCCATAGCAAAACTACCTACGTGCCATGTGCTATATATGCATGTAAACCTACCTGTAGAAATACCTACACAAGCAGGGATGGAGGGGTTGCTTGCCTTCTAAGCTCATAATTGACCTCAATTTTGGCTAGGTGGTGTTCAGTGCCTTTCTCATTTTGGGGCAATGTCACTGGAAACCTTCTCTAGGCTCCTTACACAGCAAGAGTAGCACATCTAAGCTTTTCTTTACAGCCAACTCCCACAGATTGCCCCAGTCTTCCCCCTCTTTAGTCAGCTCTCCACAACTCCCGCCTCCTGGAAAAGTATCAGAACAGTGCCAGACCTGCTCACTGCTTGTTCCCAAACTTTTACTCCTTTACTTTGAAGTCACTAGCTGCATCCACACAGAGAGTACTGCACCAAACATTAATATTGCAGAAAACCGTAATCCCCTATCCTTTTTATTCCAGTCTTAGTATTCTTCCAATGCCCTCTTAAAAGGCATTTTGTTACTTTCAAATTCCCTCATGTCTGTTTTCTTTTAGCTGTCCTCAGCATATACTATATGTCAGCCAACATTTAAAAACTAAGCATTAATTGCTGTATTTCTTCTTAAACTAGTAGAATGTAGTCCTGCGAAAACTATAGGAATGACATGAATTATGAGCACTAAGTATGGATAGTCATAGTTACTAGATTATATATTGAAAAAGAATATATGCCTACATAGCACAAAATGTAGAAAACATTGGTGCAAAACTGTCCTTTAGATCGTGTATATGTTTTTAAGCAATAATTTTCAGAAAATTCTTCAGTGTTCAGTAGGCTCCTAAGTGTTAAGCATTTTAAGAATTTTTTATTATGAATAATATAAACCTAATAGTGGATATTTTTCATTGGGAGGAAATAAGAACAAATTTCTCATTTCTTCAGCAGTTATAACAAATTACTCTGACTTGGTAGCGGAAGGAAATAACAGATCTGAAGATGTAAGTGGCCTTTCAAGTAATTTTAGCATCTGCATAGTTGGTACTTTGAGATTTCACAGCAAAGAGATACTCAAGGACAGAGTTCTCTCATAAAAATTGCAGAATTACAAATATGAGAAAAAGAAAGCAAACAGGGCAAGGTAAATACCTATTTTGAACACACATGAATTATTAGCCTCTTTTGTCCCACACTTTACAAATATTGCATAATGCTGTAATGCACCATTCCTCAGATTCCAGCCTTGGCATTCTTCAAAAGGTCTGACAAAAATTATTTTGTTACTTCATAATTTCCTTAGAGTTATTTGCTTTCAGTTATTCTCTGCTTAAGCTATATTGCCAGACACTAGTTAAATGAATTACAATTTTCTTGCATGAGAATTATAAGGTTTAACAGAAAAACAACAAACCAAAACTATTTGTATTTCACTGTACAGTTTGCAGTAAGCAGGGCTGGTCATTACAATTGTCCAGCCATGCTCTTCACCTGATAAGTGCACTCCATCCTGCCTTCTCACTAAATTCCATTTCTAACTTTTCCTGGGTGAGAGACTCCCCTGTGGGCTTGTGTGTGTGCATGTGGCACATTAGTACCTGTGCTTATCCAGAACACACTCACAGCTTTGCTGTTGGCTCAACCTGGTGACATGGTGCCATGGGAGCCCTGCCTCTGTCAAGCTGTGAGGTTCTGCAGACTCTAAGAAAATTGAATCAACTCTCATGAATGGTCCAGCTATCTAAATTTTTTTGTATAAAAAGATAAACAATTGTATTTCTATTTTTTAGTGATAGATAATGGTCACAGTTTATGGAAAAGGCTGTATTTCAGTCATTAAATTTTGCTATATAATACAAAAAACTTTTAAGATACTTCATTATATACATGTAAATCTCATAATTGCTACTTCAAGTTAGGCACACATGCTCAGGAAAATGTTACACTAGAAGAAATAAACTCAGTTTCTGGTTGCTGTAGAATTCGCATTTCACTGGGGGCAGGCTGGTGGAAGTATTTCAGTAAGGCAGAAGGACTTAAAACATCCATGAAAAACACATACTACATATAAGGTTATAGTGGTTTTTTGGTTTGGTTTTTTTGGGGGGTTTTTGTTTGTTTGTTTGTTTGTTTGTTTTTATTTTCTTTTTTTCTTTTCTTTTTTCTTTTTTTTTTTTTCCCCCCCCCATCAGCTCTGGATCTGTAGTATATTTGAAGTAAAAACTTAACTACTATCCCTTACCATTTTGCACATGCACTGCTCAGTTTAAAATGTTGCCTTCACTGATAGTTGCTTTGCAAGCAGTTGGAGTCCACATAGGAGTCTATTGAAGAGCAGAAAAATATACTTCCAAATTTATTGTCTTTAGCTTCACTGAAAGATTATAAGACAAATTAGATTTTCCAATTACCTCCAGGGAAAGCAGTAACATTTTCTGTTTTCCTTTAAGTACTTAGAGTATATAAAGAACAGAGAAGTCAATAATCAGCAGTAGCTATGCCATCCAGTATCTAATTACCACTGCAGTATTTAGAAGTACTACGTTACTCTCTTTTCTAAATTTTCCATGCAATAGCAGATTTTATGGGCTTTTACATTTTAGGGTGGTGCCACTAAGAAGAAAAGAAAAGCACTTCCTGAAATTAAATAAAATTTCTGTATTTTAAATTACTTTCTGACAGATAAAGAACACTGAATATTTTCTTGCTGCTAAGAATTGAATGAGACCTCCAGAACCATCTACCTTCCTGTTTTCTACAGAATTTTCCAATTCTCTTTAGAACTTGATAGAACAAGTCTCCCCAAAAATTCTTTTTTCCTTTTCTCCTTGGATTGAATTAAGAAAGAAAACCAACAACTTCTTGTTCCAGTAATTTTTCCAGTATTTAAAGGGTGGCTATGAAAAAGATGGAGATTCCATTTTTATAAGGAGTTGCATGAAAAGGCAAGGGGTAATGCGTACAAGACACTCCTGGGGAGATTCTCACTAGACAAGAGGAAAATTTTTCACAAGAATGATCAGCCATTGGAATAATTCCCCCAGGGAAGTGGTGGATTCCCCAATATTAGACACTTTTAAGATTCAGCCAGAGAGGGTGCTGGGCCATCTTATCTAGACTAGGTAAACAGAAGCTAAAACAGAAAAGTCATGAGCAGAAACAGAATCATGTATCAGTTTAAGTTTGGTCTCTCTTGACTGCTTGCAATATTTTAAAATATAAACAAGGCTTGAGAGAAACAATGGTCATGTTTTCCTAATACCCTTAACAGTTATTTGATTTTTGGTTATGATATGCTGAATATCTTGTTTTAATTTCAACTTACAGATTGGAAGTGTTTCCTTTCTTAGACTTGAGATATTGTTGTTGATAGCAATTAGTATAAAAAGTATCTAGGAGAAGGTGAATCAGAGTACTTAGAGTGGGAGAAGAAAGAAACATTGTTAAGAAATGCTTCAGGATAATTTTAAAGTGTGCTGATATATTGATACAGTGATTTGTATTGCAGTATTCAGTTCTGAAAGCATCAACTTAGATATTTTTTCTGTGTAATTAGGAAGCTTTAGGAAGTTTACTAACTAGGGATATAGTCATTCAGTATGAAAGATTTTCCTAAACTCTTAAATTATTTCACTGGGCTGCCACGTGACAAAGTAGTACAGCAAGACTTACTAATTACATACATACAATATCTGCAACAATTTACTAAAAAATAAGTCTAAGTCTTCCTGACTTCTCAGTAGGTACCTGTAAAAGGTTAAAAAAATAAGAACCTTTAATTTTCAGATAGCACCTTGCAATACAAATGCTGATTTATTAGTCTTTTGAACACTGTAAAGGAAGTTACATTCTCAGTAACAAGTTGTAAAATTTTTCACACCCCGAGGTGTAACTAGAAGTGCCTCTGGGTTAGGGTAAGTTTTCACATTCATCTTGGAGTTGAACACAGATACCAGAACTCAAAAATCACTTTTCTAATTGATCAAACTGATAATCTTCAGGCTTCCATGATGATGTTTATTCTCTTGGCTTGTACTCAATGTCACATTTGATGTATGGAAAAAATGTTTAAACTGAAGCAGAATTTCTTAAGGGACTAAAATACTTATAGTGTCTTCCTTGCATTAGCAAGAAGTATCATATTCAATAGATGACAATGACCTGGAATAAGTATTTTGACCTCTCAACAATAATCACTACTATTAAGCATAGATTTTAAGAACCAAATACACTTGTTTACTTGCTTGTCAGAGACAAACTTTATCAAGTTATTCTACAGAAGGTGATGAAACTACTGGACCCCACTATACCATCTGCCTGACATCAAAATAGAAAACAATTGCTTAGAAGAACCTACTGCACAAAGGCTGGCTGCTCATAGCTACAGCAGAAAATCCAGATGTTCTAACATTACCCATTTCCTTCCTTTCTCTTGTTATGTAGCTCTACAATATAAGGAGGAATGTGTCTAAGAAAAAAGTTAATTAAATATTTTGTTTCTAATCAGTTCAAGATCTGATTATGAAATTATTTTTCCAACCTCAGGTGGAACCACAGTCAGACACATTGTGAAAATGAGCCTCTTCTAGCCTCAAGGACTAGTCATGGTCAAAATACTAACTGGAAGTTAATAATAACTCTTTCTGGAATGACTTAGTGCCATTTACACTGATGTTTAATGAGAGGTGTGTTTTAACCCAATTCAATGTGAATATTCATGAGGAATTGTATTTACATTTTTCATACATGGTACATTTTTTCCATTTCTACTTTGTAATAATCACATCATGAACTCTGGTTAGATGCCTAACAAAGGGAATGATATAGATGGCAAAGAAAAATCTGCCTGTTTTCATCTCTGTGAAGCACAGGTTAGAATAGAGAAGGGAGATCAAATTAGTAAGTAATCTGTATGCAGTACACATCAGCAGCAAGATCACTGTGCCACAGCCAGTATATCCTGTATCAGAAAATATCAAATAAATCCATATGCTGATTAAAGAAATATGCCATCAGACTCTGAATTCTTGATTCTAGCTGCTGCCTCTTCCACAGAGTCAATCTTAAAGATGTTTGTAGCAGCTTTTTTAGCTGCCTAAGCTTGTCTGCATCTCAGAATGGCTAATTCTAAGTAATTATACATAGTCTCAACAATAAAAATATCACCTATGAAATTTTGCATAGTTCAGAAATTAAGATCTACTTCTCACCAGTTAAGAACAAGAAGCGCAACTGCAGTTGTTAGCCAAGTGGTTAAGTGTGGGAGGAGGACTGTCTCAATTCACAAGCTATATTCTCTGGAAGTTCAGAGAGACTGATTTTTCTATAATAACAAATATAATTAGATCATCTTAAGTAGCACAAAATCAATCACTTCCACATCCATCAAATTTCATTCTCTCGTGGAACAGTACTAAAAAAGAAGGCAGTATGGTAAAGAAAAAATAGTATTTTCTCCTTAGTGCTAACACTTTCTTTTCTAAAGTCCACTAGAAAGACCAACAGAAAAAATCTTTTCTCTCTGCCCCACTAACCTCATATTTGGGATCCATGAGGAAACCTGTTATACCTCTGATTCTCCAGGCTGGATCCTTTCCTGATAAAACCTAGTGCAGCTGCTTTGATGCCTTTGTAGTGGCCTTTGTATTCTTAGATTGCTGTTAATTAGGGAGAAATACGTTTACATCGCTAGAGGAATATTTCACATTTTTATGTGGCATTACTTAACAAAAATACAGCTGTCATTCCTCTACCCCAATTACTCTCTAATACGGCACTTAACATATACTTTTAAAATGAAGAAAATCACTAATTAACAAATGTTCATATTTGCCTAGGATGATGTTAGTTCTTAAAGATCTGATCTGATTTTATTTTTCTTTTATTGTCTGTGCATGCCCATTTTCTATTCTCTCAGCACATCCTCACTAGGACAATCCAGAAACAATACTTGACAAGAACATTAGAAGGAGATCTATGACAGCATTAAATGTAGAAGAACAAGTTTGCTCTTTCCATACCACATTTTCAATATTCTATATAGACAGCAAGTTTTCTATCTAGCATATTACCTTTTTCTTTCTAGGCATTTTTCATGCATTCAATAACACTTGATTTTTCATAACAAGTATATCTATCCATGGTAGTGATATTATCCACTTTAATATAATGACATGGTTTGAAATTAAAAGATGCTACCACCCGTTAAAGGCAAAAAATGTCTATAAGAAAACATCTTCTGAGTTATAAAGACACAAAATATCCAACCTTTTGTTGAGGATTGACAGAATAGTAAAAGAAAGAATCATTTTCAGGAAAGAAATGTAAAAAAACCAAAATTGACAAAGGTAGTATAGGAAGTTTAATAAGGTCCTTTTCCCTACTCCCTGTAACTTACATAGGTATGTTAGATATGCTGGGTATGTTAGAGACCTGTATAATGCTATTACAAAAATGCATACTATGAAGAATCCCATCATTACAGGATACTGACTTTCCAGAGGCAGATTGTCAACTAATCCTGTATACAACAAGTAACAGATTTATTTATCAAATATGACATTGAGAGATCAAGATAAGGATTGAGAAAAGAGTTATGAAAATTATCCATAAACACACTCAGAGCAAGAATAGTTAGAAAGAACAAGACTGAGACAAGAAAAGGTGGATGCAATCCACCTAACAAAAAGTCAGGTTTCAGAACAGGCTTCCACTCACAGTATTGGGGGCAGGGGTGGGTGGGAAGGGAAGCAAACATCTACCATTTCACTTAAAAGCAATTGTGAAAGGGTGCAATTGTTGTCTGAAGCCTGTGTTCTCCAGCAGCTCTTACAGCACTTCTGTGTAGTCAAATGATGTTGAAATGCATGACTGAAGTTTTCTACTCTTCTCTGAAGTACTCACTAAGCAAGCATTTAACAGTAGAAATAAAACCTTTTCCCCATTTTGTAGTTGCCCTGTATCTGAAAAAATATTACCATTACATTACCAATCCAATCTTTATATGCATCATTACCCTCTTCTTCTAATAGCATTCTAACAGGCTACCTTGATGAAACAGAAATGTTTAGACTGGGTATTTTCATTTATACAAGCTATTGCTAGAAATCTAAACAGAAAAATGTTAGGCAATGAATGGTATGAGGAACACAAAGAAATACATGCTGGAGTGTCTTACTGATTTTTTTTGTTCATATGCACTATTCATTAGAATGTCAGCATTAATATTTACTTCCTCCCACCCTTTTTTCATTCTTTCTATGACAGTGTTTTCTTTTGTCTTTTTGTTAAAACAAGTAGGTTTTGAAAAGGAAAGAATTTCATAAATATAGGGGAAAGATTAGATTTTGTCAGCAAAATCACTTATATGCTGTTTTCCTCATTTGAAAATCCAGCACTATATACAAGGTGTCTACCAGACAATAAGCATTATGATGCCTTCATAACCCACTGCTTCTGTGCATGGGGTATATATACAGAAAACAGCTGTATTAGAAGAATAGTTTGGTTTACATATTTAACTATGGCTATGACCAAAGAGATGTTCCTTGTTAATAAAAGGTAAGAGATAGACTATTGTGATAACTAGAAGGGTAAGAAAGTATTTCTATTATTTATAAGATCTTAGGTAAAAAAAATGACCTGAAATGAAAAAAAAAACCCCAAAACACCTGACAATAATTTGTCACCTCTTTTTTTCAGATTTATACATTCTGATTGATTCAGAACTAAGCTGCATTCATTTTTCCTTTTTAGTTTAGGCTAAAAATAGTTTGAAACTAAATCCTAAACACGACCAAAGATGATGATAAATCCATTTAACTTAAAAGTGGTCTTTCTCTTTAGATAAACACAATTTTCATTTCATAGTCTCTAGCATGGCATTAGGAAATAAAATATCTTCATGCACAGAAGGTTCATATCTCACAGGAAATGCAATACTTCAGTATGTGCTGTTCATATAAATGCAGACATAGATTAAATTCTTTTGACCAGAGGTATCTGTTGCCGCTGTGCCCATGGGCATATAGTAGGTATACATGAATTAGTGAACACAATAGCCTTCAGTTTTCTCTCAAAACTTTCAGTCAGGATGAACAGGACTCCACAGTTGTAAAGAAAGCATTTCAAAACCCACTGCCATTGCTAGGGAGTTCTCTCTTCATAGTAACAATTAACCACATGGATTCAACCACAGATAAATAATTAGCAACTATTCCTTTTTGAGAGTATTAGTGGAAGTCCAATTTAAGCAAAGACTACAGGGAAACCCAGTAAAACCAGGCACTGAACTGGGATATCCATCCTCATTATGTTCTTTAAAACAAAATAGAGCAAATGTAGATGCTTCACAACTTTTGGAAATAGGAACTTTTTTTCAGCAGCCCCAGAGATCACCTAAATCAAAGTACAAAATTCTACTGCAGGTTAAGTACATGAAATTAAACAGACTAACTTACAACTATTTCATAATGCAGCAAACCTTGAAAGAAACATTTAGATTCCATGGGCTGTAAAATGCTTCATTTCCTACATATCACAGAAGCAATTTCACAACAGAAATTAGGTTGGCCACACCATTGTTACTGCTTTTAACGGAAATGAAGAAATATATGTTAAGGGAACTAGGCACTCTATTTTTTCTTTGAAGCATACTTGACAACATACAACTATAAAAGTAAACAAAATTACTCACACTGAGCCATACTTACTTCTAAGCAAAACAAATATGAAAGAAAGAAAAAGAACACACACACAAAACCCACCCACCTGAGACTGCTCTTTTTTGAGGTTCTTGCTTTGAGATGTTATCTTGTTCTTACTAAGAATAAAGTGTGGAATAGCAACAGAACCTTCCTACATAAATCCTTCTTGTGCAATCTATATTTTTCTTCATCAAAATAGCCTGGTTTTTTGAACATTTTTAAATGCTATTTGAAAATTAAAAAAAAAACAAAAAACCCTACCACACCTAAGCATCTTTTAGCAGTAGCAAGATCTTTGAGACTTAACCTAATGCTTTAGACACATTCTATTTCATAATGATTTTTATTTTAAGAACACTAAGATGTGGTTTGATGGGAATTAATTAATTTTAAACATGTATTTGACTAGTTTCAATTAGAAATTTCAGTCCTTAGTGTTATATGGCACAAATACAAATCTTAATTGCATTTGTTCTTCAAGAATTCCAGGATTAAATAGTCTTAACTGAGTTTAGGGACTGCTCTTTCAGCTGCCAGTATCATAATACAGATGAGCATTTTTGTGTTCTGGAATTCTTTGTATTCTGTAAATTCCAGGAGTAAAATTACTGGGAAAATTTCTATATTGAGAAGCATCCTTGTGGTGCCCTGAAATACAGTGGAGTATTTATCAATTGGCTTGCAAATCAAGACAAACATCTCATTATGACCAGATATTGGGTTGTCATTGTGGTTGTGTGTGTCCCCCGTCTGTCCACCCACCATGTGTGTCATCCCCCTCCCTCCCCAGTTAACTTCACTTGAAATAGTTTTATGTATTTAGGGCAAAAGAAGAACATTAAATCTACTATAAAAACGTAGAAGTTGCTTAGAAAAGTAAAAAGCTGACACCTGGTATGAAAGTTACCAGTATAACTACAATGTGCTTTGACAAACACCTTTTTCTCAGTCTGCTTATTTTCCCTGGTCATCAGAAAAGTAAAAATAAATTACTTGTGACCCTTCAGTATTGCAAATGCTATGGGAAATTTAAAAAGATTGAGAGTTTAAATCAATGCAATGGAGAGTTAGCACTTTTTATATTTCTACTTAACATATTTTACTTTGTTCCTCTCTATCCCCCTTCAGTCACTTATTTAGGATTTGGATTTCTTATTTTACATTATACAATTCTCTTTTAATATTGCATTTCTTTTGCTAATTTAAGGATGCACAGTAGCATTAAAGGGTTCTTTTGATCAGTTATTCTGAGAGAACTGATTTTGGCACCATGGTAGGAATGATAAGACAATGCATTAGGCATTTCAAAGACAGCTATGTTTTCCAAAAAATGATTCACAGATAGAAGGAATAAAAAACTCTTTTTGCTTGATGAAGCCATGTGCAGAACCAACATCTCAAAATTTAAGTGTCAATAAACCCAAAGAAATTTAAATATCATTCTTTCAGGTGTTTGGGGGTGGGGGGGTGGAGTGTTAAATTTTTGTCTTTTCATCACTAATCCCTTTCCTCCAGAAAGACTAATCAATTATCTATCACATGCCTACCTGTAAATGAGCAAACTACAAAAACTACTTTATTATTTTCCAAGCTTTTTCTATTCTGAGGCAAGATGTTTGCCAATTTACATTTTGTCCAACCTGCATAACTCTTTTTTCACTCTCAACAGTGTGGAATTGGGAGCAGAACTTAAAATTCCCAACAGAAATTCTTTAGATCTGCCCTGAAGCCAAGAATTGGGAAGACAAGCTCTCTCAAACCACAACAAAAATCTCCCGTTGCACATAACGAGACAGTACCCGATTCTAACATTGATATTCTGAAAATTCTAAAAGCTAAAGGCTTTGTAGTACACAGTGTAACTAATTCTATCTTTTAGCAGATAATCATTTCTACACTACTCGAGGCCAATGGGAACCTTCTTAAACTAGGAAAGATTACATGCCATTAATCAGATTTGACTCAGTAACTGTCTTGAGAAACCTGTTCTTCAGGAATCATGTAGTATGAGAAGCAAAAGCTTTCAAGGTGAGATTTTTCAGCTTTTTCTGCTTCAGAATCTTCCTTCTACACAAGACTTTAAAACAAAAAGTGGAATAGGAGTGGAACTGATACAGCCGCAAAGCCAGTCTGTGAGCTCCAGGAGCTGAGGATCCATGCCCTGTCAAACTATTAATAAATTAGATATAACTGATTTCATTATTGTTGCCTCTCTTTCCATGCAAATTAATTTACTAAAATTAAATAAAGAAGCATTTGTAAAGCAGCATTTATTCTGCTACATATTGTTAGATAGCAGTATCTTAGAATACTGCTACTGTATTTTGTTATTTTGTGACGTGGGAATGAGAAGCAGCAGTCAGTAACTGTGGTTCTTAGACTAAGGGAAAATTTATTCTCTTTAAAAAACTATTTAGTTTGAAGACCAACATTCTATTGCAAGGCATTCCAGCAAAATAATATCCAGCCATTTCTGAATGTGTTTGAGCCTGCTTTCTATTTAGTACTTGATATTTATTACATTATAGTAAATTGTTATATTAAACTGTAATCTTACATAACATTAAAACCACATCTGATAAGTACTTGTTTTTATAAACATAATTTTGAATACGTATAAATGAAAATATAAAAGAACACGGTGGGAAAAAAAACAAAGTCCTGTAAGGTTACTCTTGTAGTCAAAGTGATAATCAGCTCTCTTGAAATGAGCACAATAAACCCTAAAGGACAATTGGATGAGGTCTCTTACAGACAGCCATATAATCAAGTGGTCTATTCATAATTATGTTCAGTATTTCACAGACACTACAGGAAAAACACCGACCAAGCCACCAAACAAACAAAAAACCAAAACATACAAACAAAAACCCACATCACATCAGAAGTACCAAGTGCATACACCAAAAATGTAGAAATTCCATTTCCACCATGCCATTGGTGCTACCACCAAGAACTAGTCCTCATCTAGCACACAAATAAAAGTTGCCCAAATGTAATTTCAGTAGTGTTCCTTTATCTGCATTTTGAAGTGCCTATGTTAAAGTTTCTATATTCAGTCATAAATGCTTTTGTTGTTTAAAAGATAAGATTAACAACAAGGCATTGATAGCTAATGACTTAGAAATTTCTTTTCCCACTGTTTAGAACACTGTATTAACAGAAAGCTTACAGAGGCTGTAGCCTTCAAAAAACATCCTAATCCAATCCAAAAAGAACTAGGAACACATGAGCTCCCATCTGATGGAAAACTGTATTCTGTGTTAAGCCTTCTAGAGCTTGCATGACAAAAGGAATCACTTAAGTTAGTCAAATATGGGAGGGTCTGCTAAAAAGATGAAAGCAATCCAGGAAAAAAATCAGGCTATCCCACAATATTTTGACATACATATAGAGTTACACTGTTTACTTTGGTAGACCAAATACAAACTGATATGAGCAAACTAATAAAGATATATAGGCAAATTGATGTGTGTTTCCTTCAGTTTTAGAAATCCAGTAAACTCTCCAGTAACAGACCCAAACTAATGGTACTAAACATCTGGGCTTACTTCCCACAGAGAAGGAAGCAATAACGGCAGCCCAAGGTGCTCTGAGTGCACCTTGGCTGTTAGAGAAGAGCTGCCAGTGTGATGAGGAGAGGATTGGTGGGTTTTTTGTTTTGGTTTGGTTTTTTGAAGTCTAGCGTTTCTTCACCTCATCCCTAGAACCATCAGTAGAAAGTGACAATTATAGGATTGGATCAGTAGTCTAGCTCGAAGACATACTAGACCACCCACAGCTCTGCATGACTCAACCCAGCAGCTGTCCATGTCACAAGGCTGGATCACACCTATGATGAGAAAGGAGTAGGTGCCAGCCAGTAAATTAACGGAAATGATACAATGTTACTGAGGGGCAACAGCAGGGAACTGTTTTACTTAACTACACTTTGGGAAAGAGCAATCAGTGTCCAACTGACATTTTATGGGCCAGATTCTCAATTTGATTTTCACTGGATTCCCCACTTCCTTTTCTTCTTTTTATTCCCATGTATGTATTTGAAATCCATCAGTCATAACAAAGTAGCTGGGCAGTCACAGCCAACCCAAAGCAGCAGTGAAATATCTTGGAATGTCAAGGTCTTACATGTGTGTATAAGCACTCAAGACTTCACATGCAAAGATATCTGAAATCTTTTCACTCATTTAAAAAAAATCTACCTTTTCATCAACACTGGTACAACACTTCTGAGCTTACCTAGCATATAAAGTTCAAATAAAAACATACTGGAAAATGATCATATTCTAATAACCTGGCCAGAAAGTATGAGTCTTAAATTCTAGACTTCTTCAGGATATGGAGATAAAACTACTTTTCCCATAATCCCAAAGAACAACCCAACTATGAATCTATGGGATATTTCCTGTTTCAGTACCTGAAACTGGTATCAAACTCAGGTGATCAGAAGGGCAGGTTATAGGGATCCCCAGAGCACTGCTGCGTGGTCAGCAGGCAGAAGAAAGTCCGCATTCCACATTCTAAGGTTGGTTTGCATATCTTACATTGCACAGTATCTAGAAATAGAAATAGATAGATGTATATACAGATGAAACAGAAATAATCAACAGAACATTAACTCAAAACATGACACTATTCCTTTTTTGTCAAACAGGGATCAGAAACATACCCTTGTTTGTGAAGCTGTGGGTCCATGGGCTAGCTACACAAGGCAGAAAGAGTAATTTCAGGCAACAATTCAGCCAACCAAGGAAGGTGCACTTCTGGAACTACTCCTTGTGAACAAGGAAGAACTTCTGGGGGATGTAAAGGTTGAAGGTCATCTAGGGCATAGTGATCACGAGATGATTGAGTTTTCAGTCCTTAGGGAAACAAGGAGAGGGGTTAGCAAAACTACCAGCTAGAACTTTTGGAGTGAAACTTTGATTTGTTCGGGAGACTGATTGACAAAGTCTCTTGGGAGGCTGTGCTGAAGGATACAGGAGTCCAGCAAGGCTGGACATACTTCAAGAGAATAGTCTTAAAGGTGCAGGAGCAGGCTGTCCTTACCTGGCAAAAAACAAGCAGGCAGGGAAAGAGACCAGCCTGGCTAAAAAGGGACCTTTGGTTAGACCTCAAAAACAAAAGGAGAGTCTATCACCTTTGGAAGAGAGGACAGGTCTCTTATGTAGACTATGAAGATGTGAAGAAATGCAGGGAGAAGATTAGGAGGGCCAAAGCACAGCTAGAGCTCAACCTAGCTACGGTGGTTAAGGATAATAAAAAATGTTTCTTTAAATACATTAACAAAAGGAGAATTAGGGAAAATCTCCACTGCTTATTGATTGCAGAGGGAAACTTAGTAACAAAGGAGGAGAAGAAGGTTGAGGTGCTTAACGCCTACTTCGCCTCAGTCTTCAGTAGTACAACGAGCTATACCCTGGACATCCAGCCTCATAAGCTGGGAGACAGGGAGGAAAAGCAGAATGAGGTTATCAAGTTTAAAGAGGAGGTGGTCAGGGACCTTCTACACCACTTGGATGAACACAAATCTGTGGGACTGTGGGTGCTGAAAGAGCTGGCAGATGTGCTTGCCAAGCCACTTTCCATTATTTATCTGAAGCCCTGGCTAACTGGGGAGGTCCCAATGGACTGGAGGTTAGCAAATGTGATGCCCATCTACAAGAAAGGAAGAAAGGAGGATCCAAGTAACTATAGACCTGTCAGTCTGACCTCAGTACCAGGGAAGGTCATGGAGCAGATCATCTTGAGTGCTCTTACCAAGACATATAGAGGGCAACCAGCTGATCAGGGTAAGTCAGCATGGGTTTAGGAAAGGCAGATCTTGCCTGACGAACCTGATCTCCTTCTACAACAAGATGATCTGACTATTGGACAAGGAAAAGGCTGTGGATGTGGTCTACCTGGACTTCCGGAAGGCTTTTGAAACTGTTCCCCATAGATTTCTAATCGAAAAACTGGCTGCTCATGACCTGGATGAGAACACGATCTGCTGGATCAAGCACTGGCTGGACAGATGGGTCCAGAGAGTAGTGGCCAATGGTACTAAATCCAGCTGGTGGCAGGTCACAAGGTGTTCCTCAGGGCTCAGTGTGGAGACCGTTTCTATTTACAATCTTTATTGATGATCTTGATGAGGACATAGAGTCTACCATCAGTAAATTCACAGATGACACCAAGTTAGGCAGGTGTGTCAATCTGCGTGAGGATAGGGCGGCTCTCCAGAGAGACTGGGATAGACTGGATCACTGGGCCACTGCTAATGGCATGAGTTTCAACAAGGCCAAGTGCCAGGTCCTGCACTTGGGCCACAACAACCCCATGCAACGCTACAGGCTTGGGGCAGTGTGGCTGCAGAGCTGTCTGGCGGAGAGGGATCTGTGGGTTATAATAGACAGGCGAACGACCATGAGCCAGCAGTGTGCCCAGGTGGCAAAGAAGGCCAAGGGCATCCTGGCCTGGATCAGAAACAGTGTGAGCAGCAGAAGCAGGGAGGTGATTGTCCCCCTGTACTCAGCACTGGGGAGGCCTCCCCTCGAGTGCTGTGTCCAGTTTGGGGCACCTCAGCACAAGAGAGATATCGAGGGGCTGGAGCAGGTGCAGAGGAGGCAACGAAGCTGGGCAAGGGATTGGAGAAGAGATCATATGAGGACTGCTTGAAGGAGCTGGGTCTGTTTAGTTTGAGGAAGAGGAGGCTAAGGGGAGACCTCATCACTCTCTACAACTCCCTGAAAGGACATTGTAGAGAGGCTGGTGCTGGGCTCTTCTTTCAGGTAATTAGTGACAGAACCAGAGGGAACGACCTAAAGCTGAAACAAGGTAGGTTTAGACTGGACACTAGGAAAAAATTCTTCATGGAAAGGGTAGTGAAATATTGGAATGGGCTGCCCAGGGAGGGGGTTGAGTCCCCATCCCTGGGTGTGTTTAAACATCGCTTTGATGTGGTGTTGGGGGACATGGTCTTAGGGCTGAACTTGTACAGTAGGGGTAATGGTTGGACACGATGGTCCCAAGGGTCTTTTCCAATCTGAGTGATTCTGTGATTCTGTGAACAGTGATTAAAAGGGAAGAAACTGCCTCTGCAGTTGGGCAACAGGTGAGCAAGTTCGATTTAGCACCTTAAACCAGACTCTTAATTTTCTTCTGGCTTTAGCTTTTAATATAATCTTTCCATGAAAAATAAAGGCTTGGAGAGACTTCAAACATATTTTTGTAAATGCAGAACAGAAATACTCTTGTAGCACTGTGACCTAAAAGTAATTATTTTTATTGTTTTACTTTATTTTCTTTAATTATGAAGTCCAGCTGCATAACCTATGAGAGAAAATGTTTCCAGACAATGTCCAAAGTGCAGCACCATATCCCAAACCACTGATACTTCTTGTCCTTTGACAGTGTAGGATATGATGTTTCAGTTCCTTAAATCAAGGGAGATAATGATGCACATTTAAGACTCTTCCTTACATGGAAGAGGGATGCAATGTGGCATGAACCTCTGTCAGGGAAATGCTTCCAGGTACTACTGTTGAGACACAACCACAGCAGCCAGTGATGTAAGTGACTTCACCTTAAAGAAAAACAGAGTGGCGGAATAAATGCCAGCAACTGAAAGTTGTACTTAGAAACTGAACTGCTCCTTACTATATTGGCTTTGTATATACACAGTCTCTGTGCTGTTAAACAAAGGGGGAAAAAAAAAAGGCCTCAATCAAATGCAAGCTATTTCTTTCAAGAAGAGCAGAACTGTCCACATTATCGATGAGTCACATTTCTTTGTATAATATCTGAAGAAGTGATTGTATGAAATGCTTTTATTTTCTTCCCTCTCCCTTAAGCCTTGGTCATCACGTTTCTGAGTAACCACTTAAAAGGTGCGGGGGTTTTTTCTTTTCATACGTAGATTTTAGGTACCCACATAAAAAAAAAAAAAAGATTATTTCCCCCAAAGCCCCTATGAAAATAAAAAATGTAAGAAGATCAGTTTTTACAGTTTCCCTTCACCTCTAGCATCTCAGCAATTAAATCATTCTTCAGGAAGTAGACAAAGCAAAACTATCTGGGTGTCACAAAAGGATGATTTTAAGCTATATCTGGAAAGCATTTAATTATTACAGTTTGATTTCTGAGAGTTCCTTTCAAAACTGAAATCTGGAAAAAAAAAATCATCTTATTCTGTCATGATACTTGTCACTCTGTTTCTGAACACAGATAAGATGTTGAATATTTCCAACAAAAAAACACAAATGCTGTTTCATCTACAGCATTTATATACATTACAGGTTAAGTAATCTCCAACTCCTTTATTCTCACTCAATGTTTTAGCTATATAACAACTATTTTCAGTGATTGCTGCTGAAATTCAGTTTTATTTCTTCCCCACATAGGACAGACATATCTTCCTCAACAGAGTTTAAGTCCTAATATCAAATACTACAAACTTGTATCCAAAGATTAAATCTTCACATACGTTCCATCCAATCAATTAGAAATCAATATTCTTTGCTTCCTCCCTCTACCATCGCAGGAAAGTTATGACTTTCTTAGAAGTGCTAAAGAGAGGAATTTGTACATATGCATTACTTAAACACCTGGAATATTCCTAGTTTTGGTGAAAAGTAAGCCAGTTCCAACTAGGGACTTGGGACTGAAGGTAGGAAAACCAAAGTGTTATCTGCAGAGGGTTTAATTCACTGCAGTACCAGTATCTTGATCTTAAACACTGGTAAGAACTTGTAACAATCAGAGCTCAAACCAATGATTTGGGATTTAAGAGTCAGAAACTTTTATATCAGAAAAAATGAAAATAAGATATTCTGGGAGTGTGCGAGCAGCCCAAACTATTACACACACAGCTTTCAAAGAATATGTAGCCCTGCAGGAGATGCTGATTAAATTAACTTGATTCTGAAAAAAAATAAAATTACACTAAAGTGTGCATTAAACAGATTCAGAACAGTAGGAGTCTTAACCTGGGATCATTTCACTTTCTATCTACCTTTTACTTTTGATTCCTTAGACATCAGTCCACCAACTGATAGTTCTACCTCTGCATTTATATCAATTTTGCATCTCTTGATTATAATAAAATTTGAAGAATATCATCAGAAAACCTCAACATAATCTGTAACCCTATTACTTGCATTTTCATGCTTTATCTCTTCTATTTCCAGTCATATACAATCACATTCAATCAGATTTGACATGAAGAAATGGTAGACAAAGATTTTCTTTTTGTGGCCATAATGATGACAATTGCTTTAAGATACACCTCTTGAGTAGTTTGAAAATAAAACTCACGTCAGATTGGATTCTGAATCTGGTCCAAAAAAAACCCTAATAAAATAAATATTAATTGATTTAATATAAACTTCTATGTCATGGATTCTGAATTTGCTCATGGCAGAGCTTTTCATTGAAAACTCACATTTTCTGTTTCAAAAAGACAATTATACAAACAAATTACTAAAATCATTAATCATGCTAGTGCAGCATTTGCATGCATTATATTTAGAAGTTTTAGAGGTATACTGTAGGTGACTATGGTGGTATACTGAGAATTTGATGGAGTTGCTTCCTATTTCAACAGCGATGAGCATCTCTTGGAACATTTTCTCATTAAAAAACACATCTACACTTCTGAACTTTTCCCATAAAGCAAATCAGTGTGCACTTTGATGCAAGCTATCCTGATAGTTGTCATTTTGGCCCTTTCATAAATGGCACAAAGGAACACAATATCAAGGTAGGCAGACAAGATAAAATTCTCTCTGCTATAAATATTTTATATATATATATATAAAATATCCAAACAGACATACACACACATACATATACAAACATATGGGACTACAGTGTTTTTAACCAAGTGTTACTTAAAACTGTGAAACCAAGACATGCCTGTGGTGGTTTCCTTTAGCAATAACAAAACTTAAATTTTAATCTAAAACCACTAAAAGGGTCAAACTTCTCTTACAACAATTTACATTTAAAACAGCATCCATCCCTTAAGTAGCTACACAATATTAACAAGACTAAGGGATTAGCTACAATATGTGCCAGTAAACAAGATATTTATTTCCATGGTGAAATAAAATAAGAGTACTGATTAAGCCTAGACAGAAAACATTGACTCTAGAAAAGCTTACTAAACTATAAACATTCACACACTTAAGAGTATGGATGCTGCATATTTTGGAGACATAAAAGGTTAGCAAAGAATCCAGAGAACAAAGCAAAAGCCCAATCTCAATTAAAAATAGAAATGAAAACTAAAAGATTAGTTAACCTCTATGGTATTCAAACTGCTTGAATTTTTTCTACACGCAGATAAAAGATGATGCTGTTAATTATAAAAAAAAAAAGCAACCTATCAAAAAAACCCAACAAAAAACAAAGAAAAACCCACCACAAAAAAAAAAGAAAAAAGCCCTAAACAGACAAGGAAAACCACACAACCAAAACAAACAAAAAAACCCAAACCTAGCAACCACAAAAAAAATAAGAAGAGGGAGATTAAGAATTTCTATAGAAAATAGAAGCTGAAGGTTTAAGGATGCATCAGCATAATTCATTTCACGAGAATTAAGAACACCTTGAGCAAGTTGCTTCTTCTCCTGGTGCCTTTGTTTTCCTTTGCTGCTTTTCTTAAGACTAAACTAAAGCTGTGTTTACAAGAGAAGCTAGTGCAATGAAATTGTGAGTTTGGGTTCACCTGGTACAACCCTACCAACATCAGGAAAGAGTAAAGACTACCCATGCATAGCTAAATAATTTATGGTACTGGGAATGACACGAATGTGACTGTTGTAGAACAATAACCAATTAAACAGCTTCTGATAAACAAAACAAAACGAACTAATATAGATCACCATATCTAATATTACAGTGGAAAAGCACAGGATTTACAATACTTTAATTTGGGGTGGGGGGGAGGGGAGAAAACCCCACATTTTTTAACTTGTTAATTGCTACCTTATTATTACATGACAGCAGCATTCTTACTTGATGCATTTTTGTCAAGTTTGTGACAAAAATAAGTTATTGACAAGCCTGTCAGCTTGCATCTTGCATTTTACAGATTCTACAGTTTGTTCAATTAATACTCTGTGAATACTATACTGAAGTGAGTCATCAAAACTGTAACTCACATTCCGTAGTATAGTCCCTAGAGAAAAATAAAAATAGACGGATCCAGTTGAAATATACTTAAATTGTTAAGCATTACTCCAAAGGAAGGTTATCTTTTGAGTGGAAATTCAGAATTAAATACAGCAAATACTTGAGCAATGAAGTCATTAAACTACTAAGAACAGCTGCTCAGTTGTTTTAGGCAAAGTGAGACAGAAACATAATGAAATTACATGATTCAGAAAGAAATATTGCACTATGTGTACAACACTGCACTTAAAGTTGATTAAAAAAACCCCAAACAAAACAAAACAAAACAAAACCAAACCAAAAAACTTCCAATGCTAAGGACAAAACAGCTTTGAAGAAGTTGTTACAGCACATTTGCAATGTTTTGAAAAGTCTTAAAAAAACCCCAAAGACATCCAAACATTACAAATCAAATGCAATTAGCAAATCCAGGGCAAATAACCAAAAAACACACACACCAAAAAATGCCTAAATTAGACTATTTCAGGTGAAGTTTGTGATAACATTAACTCTGGCTTATTGAAGAGAATGGATGCAAGGTTACGATATTCCAGCTATTGGAAGATAGTTCACTCTACTTAAAAAAAAAATCAGAAAATAATTACTAATTCCTGAAAATGCATTTACAAGCACTCAACAAGTCCATATTGATTAAAGAGCAATTAATCTGAGTTTGCAGAACAAGAGTGTGTATGAACACCACAGACTTAGATTATTTGTTTGGTTGCCTATAGCATTGTAATTAAACAATCCTACTTTATTCATATATAACTTTTGCCTCTATAAAGTACATACTTACCTAAAAAATAGTGCAATGTTTGTAGACCAGTAATGTTAAGAAATGAAATATGACCAACAGCAATAGAAATCCCTTTATTCTAAGTCATTGTTTGTTCTTGTCTGAAGATGCATGTCAAGTCTAAACAGAAATATTTTGGTTCTGAAAAGCAACTACACAAATACACACGTAATTTTAAGTCATGATCCATGATGGTTTGTAATTAGGTCCAACTTGACCAATAGAAATATAAAAGATAATGGTTTAACAGTTTCACCCTCATGTTAATACCATGAAAAAAATACTGACTTTTCAATGTATATTTTAAGGAAAACACTAAAGATAACATGAAATCATGAGGCTTTTGGGTACAAGCTGGATATAATGTTGGCATTTTCTACTCGGCAAGTTAAACAAATACTCAAAAATATGTAATTACACAACTACAGTTGAAGTTTTCCTGACAAAATGGGAACCAAGAAGTCATGCTCTTCTCACTAACTATACAACATGTATTAGAAACTGTTACAATTTTATGTTTATGTCAGGTTAGAAAAAAACTTAGCATAAAGGAATGCACTAAAAGGAGAATTCCCTCACCCTGCCTCACCCTTATTATCCTCAGTGTACTGCAAAAGATTATTTTTTTCTGGAAGCTATTGTTAAGAGGGCCAGAAAAAAGTAGGCTTACTGCTTTATCACAAAAAATACAGCAATTTCTTAGCACAAGCCAAAGGCCATGACATCTTTCTTAATTCAAGGAGTTAAACTTCAGAAATGACATTCAATTCCCTGGGTTTTACTGCAAGATATTTATTCTGGGCTCTCATAAAACATACCAAACAAAACAGAAAAAAAA
>JANVCC010000076.1:13033863-13091803 GCA_025345505.1 Todiramphus chloris collaris | reverse complement strand
GGGGGGGGGCAAGACAACGACAGGGGGGTAGTGTGTCACACCTTGAAAATGATGCATTACTTCAAAAGCTCAGAGAGGTTAAATCAAGGATTTCAGATTCTGCAGGCTTTAATGCTTTTTTCAGACAGCACATTCCAGAACAATGCTGGTCATAACTATTTTTTCAAGAACTGCACTCACAGAACTCTTGCTCTGCCACTGCCCATGGCAGCATACATGACTAAAACCATGCAAGAAACACCTGGGCAAAACCGTTCCATTTTTCATACTCCCCTCTAGACCACTACTGTACAACTGCATTTTGTGCATCTGTGAAACACAAACGTCTCTGAAGCCCCAATACATTTGTCAGCTAGCTCCCTTTTCTGCTGATCTATAAAAGCTCACTAAATCGCAAAATGAAATAGAAGAAATTGAAATAAGAAAGTCAGTGGTTACAGCCGCTACCTCTAGGCCTCCCTCTGTGCATTACCTCCAGCGCGGCTGCTGGCTCCTTGCCAGCTTCTCAAAAGGTTTACCTGTCAAACAAATGCCTCCTGGAAAAATGAGCTGCTCAGAGGCCTTTTTTCTTCAAAGGTATTACTGCTGAATACATTAATTCTGATACCTAAAAAATATGGGCAGTACTGTTTCTAGAACCTGAGCGTATAGTACGATAAGCAAATATGGTTGGTTTTTTTAAAGGACATCCAAAACTTCTGAATACTCAGTCTATCACGTGAGCCTAGTGCAGCAAAACTGTTTCAAAGAGAATACTTTAAAAAAAACAGCAACAAAACCCAAAGAACAAACAAAAATATCCAAAATACCACTCTAACAGAATTTAGGGAAAGTATCATCATTAGTTTATCCTCTGACAATATTTTTATGCCAACTGAAAAATACTTGGTTGTTTCATTGCAGAGATGGAATGACATTATGCAATCTTGCCAAAGCAAAAAGATAATCCCACGTCATAACATGCAATTAAAACCACATGGTTCCCATAGGAACAGATCAGGCAAACAAATAATTTGGTGATGGGCACAGCAAAAGAGCATGAACAGAACCATGTAACACAATGCTCAAGAAATGTTATCTAGGTTGTATGGATAAGGTTTCCAAAACTTCTAAATAGATGGAAGATATTATGAGAACATCCTGACTGATAACTTAGGAGTTTATTTTTTTCTTATAATTGAAAACTCATGATGTGCGTGATGCACAAATAAACAATTGCAGATGTATTAAAACATTTTTACTAAAGAATTCTTTTTAATTTTTTTTTTTTTTTTTTTCTCCCCCCTCCACAGGTTCCCCTTCATTCAGACCACTGTGGCAAAGACATTTATTCTGGAAAATCAGTTCACAGAACAGTATTCTGTACAGGATCTATTCTTCTCTACAGGTGGTATCTGTTCAGCTCATGTCAGATCAAGTGTGTACCCACTCTGTGGGTACAAGATCAAGAACTTTCAGATATTGTAGCTCCTGCAAGCATCATGATTACTCATCTAGTACAGATTCATCTAAACAAGTACAGTTGATATTTGTGGGTTGTCACAACATGCTAAAATCCCAGGGATCTGTTCCAAGATCATTCTGTGTAAAAAATACTTGGAGGAGGCTGGGGATTGGGATGGCAGGACTGAAGGAGACAAAGGATAGGAAGCAGAAAAACTTGACTGTCATTTATATTTCAATTTTCCAATCAAGTCAGTCTTAATGTTATTAAATTATTCTCTTTGAGATTTCTTTAGACCACCATACAAAAGTGCTGGAAACCAACAAAGCTCTAATAAACTAAAATGTGACACACAAAGGTTAAAAAAAAAAATAAAATGAGGGCATGTTTTGACTATTCTATTCATTACTTTATCTGTACTTCCAAAATACCAGTAAAGGCTGAAAAATGCAAGTTAGTCTGCAGTTCATAAATTTTAGGGATTCTTTCCTGATGACTTATCTTTCCCTGACAGAAGGGGAGCAGTATCTTTGTGAAAATAGGTTATCCACCTACACAGTTCTGGCAGAAAGACTGAACAGTACAGCAAGCCCTTCTCAGGAAATGTGAGCATTAGTATGCTTTTCAGATATTCAAACTCCACTGGATTTATGAACTTACCCTTATTAGCTCCTCTTTTCTCCTCTGGCATGGTTTTCTGATCACTTCTGCTGAGAGGATAACAAAAGTTGCTAATGACAACAGGGGCCACTCCAATCTGAGCTGAGCTGGAGCTGCCAGCTAGAACTGATGGAGAGAATCAAGTGTCTGAAAACAGCAGTTTGATTTTTAAATGCTGTTATCTGCTGAAAAGATGAGCAGAAAGACAAAAAGCACAGTTCTACAGCAAAAAAAAAAATTAATGGACAGGCATAGAAGGTTTATTTTGCACTCATTTTAATTCTTCTGAACTCAAACTCTGAAATTTAGAAGCTTAGTTATAAAATAAAGAAGAAACATCCATACAGGCATCCTAAATGGTCCCACAATAATACCCCAAGCAGCACAGTTCTGACAACCGAGAAGTCTGTGTCCAGTCACTTCTTAGTCTGATAGCAAGCCCAAGTTCATTCTTATCAACGCATTATAAAGCTGTGCTCTGAGTTCCAGCCAGACTCCAATCAGATTCAGATAACTTTACACACTGCTGTAAGGAATTATCATCCTCTTTCTCAGAACAGACCTGAACCAGACATGAACCATCAATAACATATGAGACCAGAATTGAAACTGCTTCTCAAAAACCAGACTCTAAGAACACCTAAAAGTCATAGAAAACTCAGGGGTAAACAGGGCCACAGCTGCCATACTGACTGCACAGCCAAAGAATAGAAAACATCTGGGACTCCAATTAGCAGAGAATTTCAACATCTGTTTTCATTAATGATATTAAACATACTCCTAAATACTCTGAAAAACACTAGGTAAGACAACCAACACTCTAAGTTAAACAGGCTAATTCCACAACCCAAGGTTTAACTGCTTGTCTGAGCAAGATCATTACAGAAAGAAGAAAAAAGTCAAGCTATCACAATTTTCTGTCCTTCCCATTCATGTTTCAGGACCAGGCATGGTATTTGTTACATCATTCTACATCCTTTTCTTATTAAGTGATAATGTAGAAATGTGAAATTCACCACACCATTCCAAAACCCGTACACAAATAGACAAGTTTTATATTGAAAGCACAATAACAACATAAACCTTCCAGTATAAAGCAGTTTTAACTTAGATTTCTTTATCAAAAACCCTATAAAACTCTATCATGCAATGAAATTATTTTTTTCAAAAGCTGAGAAAACAGAAGTTAGAGGTCATTTTTATTACATTTATGGTTTGGGTTTTGATAATAGACTACAAATTACAGAATTCACATTATTTATTTTCTTTCTAAGCATAAAACCTTCTAAATTAGCTAAGTATTGGGTATGTTTAATCAGTGCTTAGATATCTTGGGAAGAGGGAGGAGAAAGTTTCTGTGCATAAATTTCCAATAAATTATATCAGAACTTTTCTCTTTTTTTTCAAATAAAGTAAAATATAACACAGACTAAGGGAAAACTGAGTGATTTCATCCAGCAGGAAAAACCTTTATTATAAGCATATTTAATAAGAAGAAATAGATTTACAATTAAAGTGGAATCATCATTTATAGCACTGAGATATCAATTAATCAATCAATCAATGCTGTTAGTGGTTTTTACCAATATATTCTAGTGGCTAAGTGTACTTACTTGAAGTGAATTTTCTCCCTGCCTAAATCAGTGCATATCTTGAAAGCATCTCCTACAAAAAAGTTCTAAGTAACAGGTAAAAAAATAAAATACTTTGGAGGCAATGCAATTATAGGTACCAATCATCCCTAGTAAAATCATCTGGTTTTAACATGTAATTAAAACATCCATTGAACCCAAGGCTTGCACTTAAAAATGGAATCTGTCTTCAGTTTTGCACATGATCTCCAAGTTCCCCTGCCCCCAGTCTAGCCCCAAATGATCAAAATGTTGGTTTAAAATACTGAAATGCTTCACCATTCAAGAATGTTTCTTTTTCCATTTTTATGCCAGCCAAAGCTAATTTGACCCAATTTTACTAATACTGCTAGCAATTAGAAGCTGCATTTTTAGGTGTATAAACATCTTGCTAAAACAGATGTCATCCAGCTCCATAAAAAATACTGTCTTCAAAATGTGAACCCTCTTCAATACTACACAGGGCACTAATGTGGCACTATGTACCCAGCCCATCAGACAGTCCCCCAGCCTTGCTCCCAATTCTGACCTTATATGCTGTTCAGACAGTATAATCTCTTCTCATTTCTGGTAAATGTCATCCATAGATGAAATTGAGACCACCTGTATTTTTTTTTTTATTTTGTTTTTTTTTTTTACCCCAAAGGAACTACATACAGATCATTACACCTGTTAAGAGAGAGGCTTAGCTGGATCTCTCTCTTGTGCAGTCTGGAACAAGAAGTGTTTGAAATGCATTATATAGTTAACTTTTAAAGTGACCAGGATAAAGATACTCTAAATCAAAGAGAAAAAAAAAAAAAAAAGACAAAAAAAACAAACCACCAACAACAACAACAAAAACCAAGATGGAAATGAATGTCACTTTTTGAAATCCAGCTACAAGAGACATTCACAGTATTTAAGCTGAGAGGTGAAAGATGGATAGAATAAATGAGTACTGCTAGGTTTCCCTAATTTTCCATAATTTGCCACCAACATTTACTTCAGAATATTCCTGTTTAATGACATAATAAACTGTCTTTGTTCAACTATTAGATGTATGTATGCATTTCTTTGTGTTAATATGACCTCATGTCACTACTGTGTATTTAGTGACAAGAAGGTCTCATTTCAGCAATAAAGCCATGTGGAATGCATTACTCAAAGGTCTATTAAGTATAGAACATTCAGCATTTATTTACCACATTGAGAGAACAAAGTCCTTAAAAGGTTATTTAGACTATAGCACGAAGACTAAAATATACAGAGCATCCCACTGATTTGACAGCCTGCCATAGCTGTCTCATATAGTCTTAATTACAACACAATACACACACACATGCTCAGTCTCTTCTGGGAAAATACTTCCAGTTACAAAAAAGCCACAAGCAGAATAGCACTGCTATTGACAGACAGTATACATATATTGTCATAATTCTGCTGGATACCTACTGTAAGTGAAAGGTATGCATCTTCCTGAATCTCTGAAAAGTAATGTCAGATGGAATAAAAATCAGTGTCATAGGCCCATCCGCCTGCGTGACACATTGCTGACTCCAGCACTACCTGAGGGGGAGAAAGACTGCTTGATATTTTTCTTTACCAACAAAACCCATAAATCTATTCAAATCAGAAACAGGATCTGGGGGGGAGACAATGTTTTTCAGGTTTTCCTCTCCATTGAAAATATAACAGCTCCACCTTGAGGCAGGAGACAGTGAATATTAGCAGAAGGTGCAGGAAAACTAAGGATGTGTTACAGCATGCAGTCAGCCACAACAGTCTAAAACATAGATTGGCGTGTCTCCATGTCTCTTTCTGCTTATCTTAGCATAGAAGAGGCATGTGTGTACATGTGTGCACGTGGCTGGACAAATTTGCTGACAAATTTTAAATGTATATCAAATAAACAACAACTTTTAAAGAGCAGCTCCCAAGGACAATACAAGTCAAGCATAACAACACCTGACAAAAGCATTTCTTCCAAGTTTTGCTACAAGTAGTGCACACAATCAAAGTTCAGACCATTAATTTCTTCATTGTTATAGCCTTCCTAAAGGATCAGTAAAAAGATGAATACATTTCAACATTTTATTTGAATCAATATTTGTTTTTTTTCAAGTATTAATTAAATTATATATTGTTAAATGCGTTATTTAAAAAACTGAAGTGCAAAACATCAACCTGCATATTCTTCAGGCTATTTCAGGAATTTGATTGTTAAATGACAATGTAAAAGTATTTAGAACCTTTCTAATATATCCAAATTATGTCATTTAGATTGGCAAGTCAAGATGGATATAACAATACCTCTGTCACTTTTAAATGGATGGTGATTAGGGTACTGAGATAAATTTGTTGTGGCACTTGTAATTGATTTGATTGAACACTACTAAGTAGAAACAGTACTTGCAGCAGGAAAGCACAATGAACTATACTTGTAGAAGGAAACTATGACAGCAAAATGGAGAAAGTTCATCATCAATGCAGTTCACAGCTATAAAGAGAGCACACAAGTAGTCAACTTGAGTGAAGAGTGGAATTGACCAATATGGAAAAACATTAAAAAAAAATTATAGGGGTCTGATGAAAGGACAACTTAGAAAACTTGTTAAGAAAATTATTTTGCAGGTAAGAAACAAAAGAGGTTAAAAGAGGCTGAAATTCTGTCTTATTTAAATGAATGAATGCTATGGAAACAATCTCACCCTGGGGATACACGTATGACTCTTTTCAAGTGTACAGAAACTCTTATAATGACCTTACCAGCATTGGTAAGAACTCTTGAGAAGAGATGGGCTCATTGATAAGAAACTAAGTAAACATTGTGAAAGAATAGACCCAATTTATAAATTAGTTGCATCTAATAACTATAAAGCCACTGAGGACCTTCATTAAAAAGCCATTTTTACACTAGTTCCAAGATGACAGGAATGTGAAAGGTATTTGGATAAACAGTAATTCAGTAATGCTTTTTTAAATGAAGACTAATATGCAAAATGTATTCCAAATCTCTTAATCATTAATATCTCAAACTATGACTTCACAAAAGATGTAGGGTAAGCTTACTAACTTTCATTGCCAAATTACTTAATTTCTAACTTTATTAGGGGAAACGCAACATTATCATGATGTGAAAATGCAGCGCAAAAATAAGCATTTAGTTTGATTTTAAAATTCAGTCAGCATCTATAATTTGCAATGCAACCCCTTTTATGGTTTACTAAAATAACTTTGAGCGAAACATAATTTTAATTCTATAGAGCTGAACAGCCTCATATAAATTTGAGTGCAACAGATGTTTCTATTGGCTCATTTAGACCACTTCTTACATTCCTCTCAGCTGATGAGGTGCCCTTCTATGTTACAAGGAATTCCTTTAACATCACAGTGGTACAGCTGGTTAAAAGCACCATCTGCACTCACAAATGCCTGGGCTGTATTTGGCCACATTATACATTACTTGAGAATGCCTACTAGATGCTGGAGATGAAGTTCTACATTATACTGGATGACATTTGCACGCATCCAGTGGTTAAGTCCCTAAATAATGCTTATGCTGTCACAATAAGTCAAAGTAGGATTTTAGCAGCACTTGTTTTGTGCTGGCCATTTGAACCAACACACACTCAACTTGTGATTAAACCATTGTTTTTTTTCTTCTCGGTGTAGCTTGCTTATTCTAAAGGACACAACACTGTAGTGCTCATACACAATAGGAAAAAAATCTACCCTTTTAAAAATCAATTTTTTTATTAGCTTTTAATTTTTTTTTTCAAATACAGTTACATTGATAAATCCTGTTTATAGCAGTGTAGTAATTCACATATAAGCCTATAATGTTATTTCTATTGCCACAGTGCAGCAAAGCCCATACGCTGGGCAAATAGCATTCACAACTTACTTCTGCAAATAAGTTTTAGGAACTCTGGTCCTCATAAGGCTCACTTATCTCTGCTGTTAGCCAGTTAGCCAAAACACATTAATCTATTTCAACTTACTTCTACACCCACAGTACTCACTTCTGTTAACTACTTTACCTCCTCTAACTGAAACAGATCAAATGATATATTTCTACTCCTTGACTACATGAGCCCAATCACTTCCTTTCACACATTCAACATTTTTTCCCCTCAAAAAAGAATGTACTTTAGCAACAACATGGCCAATAAAATTGCTTCTGTATCATTAAAATAAGAAAAAAGATGTTTATAGAACCAGTTGCACTGACACAATAGAGAAAAATTCAAAGACATTCAGATTTTCTTTTATTGATCTGTTATTGATTTGTTATTGATCAAGAAACAGAGGCGAAATCTTCAAACTAATCTGCAGCCCGAAAGCTTCAACAACTCAGCTAAGAAAATCTGAACGTATGATTTTACCCTTACTCCCACAAACAGGTATTTTAAGCAGTTGTTTACATAGGCCATTGGTACTATCATTTTAGGTCTCAAAAATCTGCCACAAGAAGAGTAGATAAAGTGAGATGCTAGGAAATTTGCTGCAGAACATACTGTTCTCTGACAAGTAATAAAGATCACTTGTGTCACAAAAAATTATCACGTTTTGAAACACTATTATTTTGTTTACCTTTCTAGAAATATTACATCTGTTCTGCAGCTCCTACAGACATAAAAAAGGCAAATCTTAAACATGATAATTAAAAAAGAAAATTTAAATTTAGTGGTTCTTCCATTCAAATGTAACACTGAATCATTTCAGAGATGCTATCTGGACTCACAGCTCTATATTTTACAGTTTTAATTACTACAGTTGTTAAGATTCCCAGTAAGTACCTGCCTTTCCTTCTATAAACTAAAATAAATCTTAAAAATGCAACATATGGATGATTTGATGATTCACCTTTACAGTAACAGTCAGTGTTGAAGGAAACAACTGGAACTTACCATTTCTGGGAGCCATATTACACCTCTGGAAGGTAATACAGGACAATCTACATACCCAGTTTTCTTTGTTGTTTTTCGTTTGTTTTAACAATCAACTGGACTGAAATTAGAATCTTAAATGACAGAAGATTCATTGTTTCATGCTGAAGAGTAAGTTTTATACTACTGAAATAACGAGGAGTACTAGTTTGTCTGTTTAAAAGGACTCCATTTTCCACTCTGCTCCACTAATGGGAAACTCAATTAATGAAAAACATGCTATGTAGAAGCAGAGGGCATAAATATGTATCAATAAGGTACTTTTTTTTTTTTTTTTTCCTATTTTTTAGAAATTACTAGCAGCCATTGTTCAATGTTTGGTTTGCTTTTGTTTAATAGCAGACTTTAATTTGTAAATCATTATAGGAAGAGAGAGAAATTTATTGCAATAATTACACATAAAAAATATTTAAAAGTTTCTCCATAAGTCTTATAGAGGTTAATTTGTTACCAGCTGATGCACTCCATGTTAACTTGTAAGTCAACCTAGAATTTTATAGCTGTGCTCCAGTCAATGCTGGTCACCCATCTGAACTACATGATTTAGTGTTAAGTCGTAAAGGGAGAAGAAAACAACTGTTACATCTGTTTAGAATTACATACCTCAGTCAAAGAAATGCGTCTTCAGACAAGGAATTACAGTAGTTTTGTTAATTGTAGGAGTCTGATCTACTTAAATAAGTTCTATTGGTGAATAAGTGTCTGACAAGGCTATCGAAACAAAGCAGAGCTAACATTAACATTTACACTAGTGTCAAGATGTTGAGTCTACTTCTCAGATGGTAGTTTTGGCTAAGCTGGATGCTTAAAACAAATCTACTTGTTTCCCAATCCCATTTTTGGGGGGACAAAACAATCTGTTTCTGAGCTAATAACAGCCTATCCCATACATCAACGTCATACTTTGCATTTTATTTCAGTAACTGAGAGAAAGCAGACTACACTTGTTATAAAGCAGTTTCACTGTCAGCTTTGAACAATTTGTTTCCGGCGCAAATCCTCCTTTTCAGAAATCAAGCATTCAGAAAAAAACACCTACGGAAAATAAATAAATACAAGATTTAAAGAAAATCTTTCAGAGTGTCATCATTGTCAGTATACAGAATAATTCCACAGAAAATATGGCTTTGATTCTTAAGTGGAACAGTTCTGACCCTGTCTTGTCCATCTCTTCATAAATACGGCTGACAGTTTTATTTGGTACTGCCAGCTTACTTGTACTATAATTTTGAGGATGTTGATAGTATTCATAATAGTAACAGAATTAGGAAGAAAGATTCTTTTTTCTTTAAGAAATCCTATTTCACATGTAGAGTTAAATTCAGAGATTATGAGAAGAGGGTTGCTCATTTCTGAGGTATTTTAACAGATAGAATTCTGGCCACAGATACACCATGTGCTCAGAGTCTTGTACAGTAAACTTTATACATAGGTGAAATCTTTAAAGCATTTTAAGATTATCCAAATTTTGAGATTTTCTTCACATAAAACTAATGAAATTCACATTCTGATTATATTTATGTAATAAACGAACAAACTGTGGCCAAAATGATGCAACAGAGTCTCTTTCTGGGATTTCATGAGAACCTTCCCACGCATCCTTAAAGTCTATAAAATCTGAACACCTCTTTGATAATTGTCATTTCTTTTAAATCCAGAAGAATTCTGCAAGTAAGAACGGGAGATCAGTCTTATTGTCAAATATCCCACTGATTTCACTAAAGAATGGTACAAAAAAAACCCACAAAAAAACCCCAAACCCCAGAAATTCTGCTTGCGGCTTTTGTCCCATTAGCTCCACATTAAAGTGTGGAGTTAATGAGTTACGTTTTTGAAGGGTCTTGAAACAGTAAACTAAGATTAAAAAAAAATAATAATCAGAAAATAAGTTCTTCTGAAATATAAAAAGACCTTGCTCCAATATTCTGCATTTAAAAACATTAATAAAATATTCATATTAATAACACAGCACTGCAGGAAGAATAATTATTGCATAACATTGAATAATACTTTAATAATTATCATGGACCTTAGGATTTTAGTTAAAGACTCCGTAACAGAAAAACAAGGCTGAAGAAGAATGTGTATATCATTTCTGAATTATTAGGCCCCAGCAAATTGCTGTAGATATCCAGGCAACCATTCACTTGCTGCTATCAAACTAAAAAAAACAGTTACCTTGGCAACTCTGTATTTCATATTACACTGTTATTTCCAAGGCAAAAACATGGTCTTAGGAAAGAGTTGTAGAGGCCATGTGGGTTTTACGTTTTCACTGGCAACATCCTCAGGGACATCACAGCAGATTTGGAAAGATATCCTAATTCTCAATTAGATAGAAAATAAATGCATTTTCTTTATATAAAAAGAAATGACATCTAGATACAATCTCCATCTTAAGTAACATATAGACCATAAAATTTGTAAGAAATATTTTATTTTTTTACCTTAGTATTAAAAATATACAACTAAACTACACACTTGTTAGGGTTTTGGGGAGTTCTTCTGTTTTCCTTCTTGTCTTAAAGAATTTTTCCATACTTGTTTGTCAGGGAGGTAAATTGCTGTACTTAAGAGAGACAAAAGGCCCTGGCCACAGGGTAGGGGTCCAGCCAGCCGAATAAAGGGGGTTGGGTGCAGCCCCAGGGGCTCTTGCTTGGTTTGCTCCCTGCATTCGAGGAGGAGAAGCTGCCCTCGTGGTGCAGAGAACTCATCCCCACTGCATCTCCTGCTCTCCCTGCTGCTTCCCGAGGATCCGGCGGGACACCGGGATCAGCTTGGAGAGAAGTCGTCCCAACTGCCTCTCTTGCTTCTCCTCCTACCCCTGCTGTCTCCCGAGGACCCTGCTGGACACCGGGATCAGCTGCCCAGGGGGTTCGTGACGCGGGCTTTCCTTGGCCATTGCCCCGTGGGGACTGAGCTGGCTCCGGGGCGGCAGGGAGACCATCGCGCCCTCCCTGCTCCCCGAGAGCCCCGAGAGGCTGGCACTGGGTTCCTGGTGCTGTTTGCTGGTACTGCTGTAGTTATTGTTGTTTGTTTGTCTTGTTATATAGATATTTAGTAAAGAACTGTTATTTGTATTCCTCATATCTTTGCCTGAAAGCCCCTTAATTTCAGAATTACAAGCATTCGGAGGGGAGGGGGTTGCATTTTTCCATTCCAAGGGGGACTCCTTCCATCCTTGGCAGACACCTGTCTTTCAAACCAAGACAGCGCTATATAGCAAAAAACCACCCATAGAAAGAAGCAAAGGAGTTCAGTGACTGTAGAATTATTAAGACAATTAGGAAGTGGTATATCAAGAATTATACTACAGGACACACAATCATCTAGTCAGATTCTTGGGTAACTCTTCTTTCACTGAGTGACCAACAATTTGCCATTGCTGATGACACAGAAAATAGTTTTCATACCTTGAACATTTCAGTGCTGTCAGCTACTGCCAACTACTACTTACTAGGAGAATATTAAAGCTTGTATGAGTGCTTTTACTCAGAACTGGCTATTCTCAGTATTTCACTAATTTCTTCTTGTACAACCCTCCTAGCTCCATAAGCATACTCTTAGTCTACAGACAGACCTTCAGATAAAGGGGATCATCTTCACAGCAGATTAAAAATTAGGGATGCAAATTAGTATTTGTATTTTTTATCTTTCTATACTTTTAGATGAAAGACAACTGTTTATTTCCATATCAAATTTAGATTACAGATCTGACTTGTTTCATAACCTTTTTCATGTATATTACCTTTTCTTTATACTACATGCCTTGGCTTTCTTTGGAAGAGCACACTTCTGGGTTTTGAAATAAATCAAGAACTTCATGCAGAGAAGAAAAAAAAAGAAGTGCATCAATAATTAGATTATTCAAAATAAGTCCTCTCACTGTAGTTTTCTAACAGTCAGATTGGGATTTCCCAAACTAGACTGAAGAGAGATAATACAGAAATGATGCCTCTAATAGTAACTTTTCTCCCACAGTGCTCTTAAGGTCTAGTGCATGCACTTTACACACATTAACATGGTTATGCCTGTTTTGCAGGCAGGTTAACTACAGCAAACAGAGATAAAGCACCTGTCTCTTCACTGATCTGTCATTAGACTAAGAGCAAAGAGAACCTACATATCTTATATTCCAGTGTGATACTTTACTAAGCCATACTTCCTCTGATTGTAATATTATTACATGCTTCATTTCACATAATCATTGGTGCCAGATGATCCAAAAATCAAATCTAAAGTCATTATATTCAATTGATAGCACAAAACTCAATTTTAACTTAAGTGAGAAAAAGCTGACATCTGGAGCCAGTCTGATGTGTCTCAATCACAGAAAATGCATGAAATACTCAGAAATCCAGTCTTACTACTGCTGCTACATTAATGTAGTCAATGAAGGATAAAGTTATCTCTGGTACTGACAAGAGCTAAGAAAACTGAAATGCAAGACTGAAGAACTAAACACTAATTCATGAAGTTAACTAAAATGCAAGTATTGCAGGCTGAAAGAACACGATTAAGAGGACATGGAATGATACACAGCATTTAAAAGAGAAAAGTCCATTGTCACCACAGCAAACAGCAAGGACAACAAGATATTACTAGTGCAATTATACGTTCCTGAACACTTTCCAGAATTTTCAAAATAATTTTAGCAACCAATGAAACATATAGTACCTGTATATAGCAAGTTATGATCAACTGGCAAACTATTAAAAAATATTTTTTCTAAATGTTTCATTTTATGTTTTAACAAGAATCTAATTACCACTACTTTTGGAAAATCTGACTTGGTTAATTACAAGTCATTCAACTTTCTCTTCATTATGTCATGCTGCGTGTTTCCTAGTCATCCTTCTCTTGCTAATACCCTAATATTAAGATGGTCTTTACCGATGTATATATGTTATAAAACTGATCAACCCCATTTCACAGCCTATGACCAACCTTTGCAGTGGCATATATTTCTATCTCCACACCCTTTAGCTTTGACTCTGAAATTCTCATCTAAATATCTCAAGTCAGTGCCTTCGGAATGACTTTCACAATTCAAAATGCTGCTGCTTATTACACATAAAGTGCTTATTAAACACAAAGTATTATCACATTCAGATATTCCTATTTTCCTTTCCCATGCCTGATCTCACAAACTAATCACATTACTTACAAGCTTCTGTCATGGAGGCACCCACAAAGCAAACAGCAGACACTATACAAAATGGGGTTTATTGCAACCAAAGTTGCCCAGCACTCCTTCTGACCAAATACAAGTTCAGATGTCTGTTGGGAATTAACTACTACACAACTAATCCCTAGACCTCAAGGAAAAATGAAACAAAATGGGTACACACCTCATCAAGGGGCAACCTCTCACACTGGAGTGCCCAAGATACCACTCACCCAAAGCAGGGGTGAGGCTCACTAAACCCACGGAGACTCACTCAAACCATGGAAGCATCCTTCAATGGCATGTCTAAGGGGAGGGGCCAACTGCCAGACCTGCTGCTCTGCAAAGAACCAACTCCTCTGGGAGTGCACTGTGGTCATTCTGATTGGTTGAGAGCACAAGCCCTGATAAAACACAGACAATCACAAACCACAAGCCTGTTTACTAAGGGGTCCAGACTCTGAGGTACCAGTTTAGCACTGTGAGGTGAAGCTTAACAGCTGGTGTCAAAGTGCCCTAGCCAAGACACCAGACTGCTCTAGCACACCCTGTTTGCTTTTTCTGCTTTGTCTACTGGGGGTGGCTGCACCTGCCACAGCTTCAGATAAACTCTGTTTTTATTGGTCAATTCTAGTGAAAAGTCAAATGTGTGCCCCTTCATTGTATATTTCCTCTGGTAGCTCTTTCTGTACTTTTTAAATAGCCCTAGCCTATCAAGAAAGCAGCCCAGCCTTGTTGGCAGCAGTGCTTCAAAATCACCAACAGAAAAAAAAAAACACTTCTTTTTTCCTTATAAAACAGAATAGTTTCTGGACAAACCTATGAATTAAAACAGTTTTGAACTTCATCAGTTTTACAACATTCTCCAATTTCCCCATCTCTTGTGTGACCACTCTGACATCAGAAATCAATTAAAAGTAAACTTCTAAACTGAAGAAAAGTATAATTCTAAACCTGAAGGAAGGTTATGAATATTTTGATGTTTAAAGGAAGGTCATTATTTTAAGGCTATTTGCAGATTAAAAAAAAAAAAAAGCATTCCATATTAATCTAAGCTATGCCAATACTTCTGATATTTGATGCAGAATGTTTTCTTTTCAAATATTATTCATTCCCTTGTCTCACAGGCTCTTCCAAATATTTATACTTGTACAACATATATTCTGCATAAAATCACATGACACACTTTAAGGGCAAGTAATAATGAAGGGCTTAGTCTAACTTTGATAGTTTTCAAAAACTGGGAGAACATTACTTTAGGAATAAGTCAATATGATTATTTGTCTCTTGATGAGATTACTCAAAAAAATAAGAACCTTTTCGGCTCAAGTGTTAATCAGTTTCTTCTACTACTCAACACTTAAAAGTCCCATTTTCACAATAGCCAATTATGATATCACAAAGGTGCAAGTTTTTACGAATAATAAAGCAGCCTATTTGAGCTTCTGTAGTCATAATAATTTCAACCAGACAGCAATTTTCCTTTAAAGCCAAGTCTTGAGAGCCATTAGGTTTATTTGATCCATGCAAGAAATCTCAAGTGTTGATTGGTTTCCACTACCACTTTTACTTACATATTCAGTATGTTTACCAAATAGACTATGATTCTCAAAGGTGAAAAGTTATATGGGATTTATCAAAATCTGACCAGATTTCATTCTAAATTGTGATGGAGTAGTCACTTCATGTTCTAAATGAAAAAAGCAGCAGTGTAATTGCTGTGTAGTAATTATTTCTTCCAACACTAAACCTAAAACCTAACTGTCCATAAGAAATCCCTCCATTATTACATGGAAAAAGTGCTTGAGCTATTACACCAGATTCTGTAGGCCATTAAAACAGCTCAGCACCTTGGAAACATTGACCAGTAGTAGAAGAAAGATGGGAAGTGATGCTTAAATAATGTTTCAAAATAGATTGCAGTACTCAGATTATGCCTGATAGTTCAGCTTTCAGTAACTGATTCATACTGACACCAACATTTTCATTGCGCAGGAACTGAAAACAGACGTGTTGTCCTGTTCTTCATTTTGTCACACTAAGGAATTTTGGATGATCAGAATGTTGAACCCAGTCCATTGTTTTAATTGCTTTACTTTAGAAAAAAGAAGCATCCCTACTAAATTATTCCTCCTTGACTCATGTATTTCATCTGTGTACCTGCAACACTGGAATCTCAATCTGTTCCCTCATATCGTAGTCTGGCTGAAGAAAAATACATCATTAATTGTTTTTTGAAATAGAAAACACAGTTGAAATAAGAGATTCTCAAAAGCTTAAAATGCAATGCTTTGCCTCCACTTACTGTCTCCTTAAATCTTTCTACATTGCCTTAAAGTGCAGAAAGGATGCCAAGATGTTGATGACATCTGGACAAGGCATACCATTATGTACCTAGGCAGTACGTGGAAGAATATTCTATAAATATACTGAATCCAGAGAATCTACTGTCAATGAATCACAAATCTTTAAAAAATCCAAGCGACAATTATCACATTGCTTCTACAACATCTTGTGAGGACTCCAACTGTCTCTTTTTCACTGTTCACATACTTATATGAAAGCTTTTAAGCCATAGATCTGTAACAGTAATCTGTATACATCACATAACACAAAAGTTCCCAGCATCATGAAGAGAAGAAGTACAAATGGATTCTGAAACAAAACTCTTATTGCAACACAGGACTGAAAGCCTTTGAGACCATGCAGGCAAACCATTAACGACAGTGTTGTTACATATTACTCACTGCGCAATAAAAGACTACACTAAACTATTCAAATAACCCTGACAATCAAACACAACCACCTCAGCTTCTTAAGGTTGTTGTCATAGATCACAGGTGTGTGATTTTTATAATTTTTTTCCCCTTAAAAAGAAAATAAAGAAGAAAAATGGTTACCTTGGGCTAGGTTTAAATCACTTTGTCTCTCAGTCTCTCTTTCCAATGACTACTTTTACCTAAAGCCATTTTTTCACATTACAAGGTTAACAAAAGCAAATTCTGCACAAAGCATGGAATTGTCATCTCTGCAAAGAAGAGGTAGAGGTGTATCCATGATGTGCAAAAGTGAAAAGCTCAGCCCAGGTCCGTGGACACTGCACTGGACACCAAAACTTCTACACAGCAAAACAGCTAAACTCTTAGAAAAATGAAATGTTTCTCTCACTTTAACTGTATCTACAGGTCAATTCAATATTCAATGAAGCTTAAGAACAGAAAATATCACCAATGTACAAATCCACTGACAGCAAATAAATGGAATTTCATCCGTTTGATTTCAAACAAAACAGAAGTTTCACAAAGAAATACACCAACTTGGAGAAGTGCCTTACTTTGACCCTGACAGCCTATTTTTCTTGTAATTGGTTCTTCTTGAAAAGAATGCTCAGAATTAAAAAGCATATTTGCAACCTTTTCTACAATATGGCTCTTATTGTTTAAGTGCCATAGGTAGAATTCATCTGCAGTCTTAGTATTTCACTGTAAGTGGATGATATTTATTCATCTAGTACATTTTTTCTGACATTTATATTAACTCAAAGGACAACATTGCCTTTGGAAATTCTATTTCAGATTGAGCTAATTAAACTTTTGAAGGTATGGTAATCCCGTCACGAATCAGCAGCATTGGTTATGACTTTGAAGAGGCAACATATCATAGAAATTGATTTTTATTTTCAGCCTCAGTAAAAAGGAATCAAGTTGCATAAGAAAATAAATTAACTTTAAGAGAATGAGACCCCTAGGGGTATAGTCTCTAAATGCCCCACTCCCACAACACATGTACGTACACACATTTTGAAGACATCTTGTCTTTATGAGTAAGGCTAAAGCTATTCTAAATTTAAGTTTACTACCTGTATTGAATATCTTAGGCTAACAGAGTATTTGAAGAACTAGAACAATATATTACAATGTACACATTATACAATCAAGGTAAATCATTTACCCTGGAGTAATCATTAGCCCTGGAGATTCCCTGGTGAAAAGAACTGTGGAATTTAAACCTACTTACTTGCAACTGATAAAGTTTCTTATTCAGAGGTCATTAATCTAAATCCAGGTCATGTGAAGCAGAAAACAAGAACTAAATACTGTTTTCTATCTGAAAAGAATTTGTATTCTCAGACAGGAAACATGGAGATTCAACAAATCTTCCTGTTTGGTTAACAATAAAATCCATCCCTCTAACTGACACTAAGAGTCCACAGTACATAAAGAAAAGCAAGTTCTTATATACTGTACAACACTTAATACGAATTTTCTAAAGGAGTCCACACACTAAAGAAAGAGTTGAAAAAAACTAATCTAAAATAAAAACTGTCTATTGGATAGTCATAAGAGTTTTTGTCAGGCAAGAACATTGGTCACTGCAGCAGCCCCAAATCTCCCAATAATGTGGGAGGGACTGTGAGCAGGGTAAGAGTTGAGGGAAGATGGTAAAAAAACAAAACAAAAACTCAAAACAAATAAACCAAACAAACAAAAATCACCAAATAAAAAAACCAAACCAATCTATCCATTAAAAAAGACTCCTGCTGGTAAGATCTGAAGATTTGACTTGTGCTTTTAATAAAACATCTCTCTATTCTAAAAAGACTTTGTCTTGTACGAAGTACTAGTTGAAGAATAGGCCTCTTCAGAATTCCCAAATCCCTTCATATAGTTTTGCTCACTTTTTTCTGCTTTAACAATTATTTAGTTGTTCGTGGGACAGTAGAACAGTTTCAATAAAAAGATAGAAGGTGCCTCTAAACAAATTAGCCAAAGCCTCCAACTCTGACATTCACCTATGTAAAAAACGTAGGGGATAATCCCTCACTCTCAGAAAGACAGTGGATTTTAGACTACCATACCTTAACAAAATAAATTTACATTATTGAATGAAAAGTATTTGAGCACACGCCTGTGCTACGTCAAAGAATAGGCTTATTGAATGTAGCCGCCCGCAATAAACTGTTAAAGGACCCTTTTCTGAGGATCTGAAGTAGGCTTGAGCACAAAATAGCTCCTGAGTAATTTAACTGTGATACAATGGAGGCAAGCTTTCTGTACCTTCTTAGATGCCTAGAAAATTTTAAGAGAAGGCAAGCTGGGCACCATCATGTCAGGGAGTAATTACAGCGGGGCCCTCCACCTCATAGCTGGGATCCAAGTCTTTCTAAGGCCCTGGATCTAAGAAAGTATGCTATCTCACTGTATATTAACTCAATACACAAGATTAAGCCTTCCATGGCATGCATCAACAATATATTAAATCATGTATTCTAGCCATTCTACAGGAAAAGATCACTCTCTTTGGGATCAAATACAAATGTCTACTGGGACCAAGTCCTGACTCCTTGTATTTCAAGGAGAACGCATCAAAACTCAAATAATTATAAATTAAAATTCTCATTTTATGGCTCAACCTGAAGTATGAATTTGTCTTTTGCTAAAAAGGTAAGTATTATTAGAAGTAGACAATGTATTTTCATTCAAAGATGGTCATTTTGTGTAAAAAGAATCTGAAAGTTATCAACAGGGACAACCTACTGGAAAATAAATGGACATTCTGAAAGCAATTTCTATATAAACAATGAAAGAAGCTTAAAAATGTACCACAAATGTACTACAGTTTGAGGAGACACATTTGTATTCCAGCTTATTTACTAGGATGTAAACCAAGGCTCGATTATTTCTAATAATTCACAATTAAATAACAAGCATGACCTTTTCTGAAGCAAGTGTTTCATTTAAGCCTACAAAAAGATGATAAATCAATATGCTTTCACCACACAGGGTCTTCACTTAGCAATTAGCATGCTCCTAGGAGATATGCAAGCCTCAATACAAGCTATTTCCTTCAAATCACATTGAAACATAAGCTGAGAAACCAATTCTATGAAAGATCTCTGTCCTCACACCTTACTGCCTAAATTAATCTCTCTCCACAATAATACTTCACTCTCCTTTTGGAAGTGAATATTCAGCGAAAGACAAATACTGAAAAATAATTTAGTTATTTGGCTTAAAGATTTTAACTGCAGCACACATATTCTAAATGAAGAATGACTGTATCCTCCCTGATACCCCATCAGGCCTAGCCAAAATTCTGCTTCCTGTAACAGCAGAACACAGCAACGGTGAGCACACAAGAAAATGTCATGTACCTTGTACGAGGGCAAGATGTCATCCACTACAGATTGTTAACAGTTATTCCTGGAAACGAAGAAAGAGAGAAATTGCATGAAGCAAAACAATGACATGCAAAACAGATAATTAGCCAACCAAAAAACTATCAGCTTATGATGAGCACTTAATAGAAGGAGCTATGTGAGATAATAATGACAAAGGCTGTTAAATTGTTTCATGACAGCTCTCAGCAAAAGTGCCTGTAAGTCTTCCAGGACTAGATTATTTAATACAAAGTCAGTGCCAGAGTCTCTGCACCTTACATAGTTAATTACATCCTAGACAATCTGCCCATGAAGAAAAAAGTGTTGAAAGCAGGTTGCTTTCTTTATTCTTTCCGTTGTTCTCCTTTCTGACTTTACCGAATATAGAGATACCAATACTGAGGTATACAATATACAAATACAGAGATACCAATGTTGGGGTATACAATATATCTAGACTTACACAACATTTGAGTCTAGAACCTACTGGTGCCTGTCATATTGACAGTAGCAATGACTGACTGTAGGTATCTCACAACAAAGTATTTTTCCTGATCATCACAATATATAACTTGAGAAATAGGCAAGATTCAGTTATGATTTCACCTTTCTCTTTGCTTTCTCATTTCTTCCAGAGATACCCTTTTAAGAAAAGCTATCTTCCTTTGAGTAGAAACTACTTTTACTGCTACCACTAGGTCTTAACAATAAAGCTGGCATATTTACAATGCAGATAATCACAATCTCCTCCTTTTAACAATACAAAGTCCCAATAACACATTTCGCTCCTGGAAAAGTAAAGTAAGTTACATACCTCACTGCCCTGAAGAGTACAGTCCAAAATTGTCCTATGCTCTCATGGACATTTCTCAACACTTAGCATTTGAATGTCAGTATGTCTTTCATCAGTTTATTAAGGGACTTAATTAAAATATAGTTTGATTTTCTCATCTTGTCTTCAGAACAAGAAAAATATGCATTCAAGTTTTTTATTATAGTAAACTGTGATGCAGTGAAAAACTCAATAACTGCAGTTATTAAGCAGGCATTCTTTATTTTGTGGTGCCGGATGCACAGGGGATGACTCCTCCAAATGTGATACAAGCTGGGTACACAATTTATATGCAGACTAAACATACATATTCATTATATTTCTTAGAAAGGGCAGTCTTCACTAATGATTTCCTGGAATTCATTTACATAGTCTGAGCATGCGTAATAAAATTAGGGTTAGGGTCTTTTTTCTCCTCGGTGGTGTTCCATAACCTCTGGCGGACGTTTACTTCATCCTCTATTCTTCATCACTGTGTTGTTTTAATGAACTAAAGCCAAAAAACCTTGGTTTTGACAGTTCTTGTCTGCTCAGCATGCTCAGGCACCTCAAGACATCGTGTTGCCCTGTTCCTAAACACTATCCACAAGGTTATGAATTTCACAGTATGTCCCAACTCTACAACTAACCATCTATTGTTGTTACTTATTCAAAGATTAGTAAGACACTACCAGACATCCCGTCTCCTGCTTTCAGCTATATACATTGACATGTGTTTGTTTATTTTTAAAGACTTATTCAGGTTTTTACTAATTTAACAGAATTCACACTCAGTTTCAAGATTATCAAACTACATACCAGGCTTATCTTGAATGGCAGTGATCTCTTTTAATGAATACCATGAAATTTAGTTTAATAACATAACTAAATGCCCATTTGTTTACAAAACAAATTACTGAAATAAAAACCATTATTCTTCATTGTTTTATACCTTAATCACTTAGAGTGAACATGAGAAGTTTCCACAATAGAAACTCATAATAGAAACCAATACGCAGACACAGCAATCTCAGACTAGGAGTGAATTTCCATAACCAGGAGGTAATTTATGAGCATTTTGGGGGGAAATTGGAAAAGGACTTGAGAAACTCAAAATATTTTCTAATCTTTAAGTAAAATTCCCAAGAATGTGCAACACTTCATCTCATCAGTTAAAAGAGAGTATCCTGAAGTTCTTACAATGCATATACAGTTAAAAAAAGAAAAGAAAAGAAAAACAAAATCACAAAAAAAACCAAAAAACCCCCACCCCTTAAACCCAAAAAAGAACAACAAAAAACTTCCCCAAAACAACAAAAAAGAGAACAAAAAAGTCATTAAAATACCTCAAAAACCAAAAAAAAGACAAACAACAACAAAACAAACAAATCCCACCCAAAACTTTCCCCTCAGCTCCCTCAAAAAAACCCAAACCAAAACAAATAAACAAAAAAACAAAACCAACTAAACAAAATAAATTAAGAAAAAACAAATAGAAACACAACATACTGAGCAAAAAACAACTCATGAATAGTAAAATCAAAATGGAAGACTGGGGGCAATCAGAGGACAAATTTGACTTAAGAAATCTTATCTTTAGTCTTCTTCCAGTTTCTTACACCTTTTTTGTAGGTAGCAATAAATCTAAAAAAACCTATTTTCTTGACAAAACCAGTTTCTAATTTTTCAGATTGCCTTTGCTTTTGTTTTAATGGAACTTGAAAAAGCCAATTGGACCCTACTGCCCTCTCTGCATAGACCCTATGCATATATTTGAGTTGGAAGTTTTCACCTAACTAAAATACAAAAGAAGTGATTGGAGATAGAAGTACAGACAAGCTGTTTGTTCTGCTACATATACTAGTCTCTCGATTTCCTACTGCTGTTCTGTTCTGTGGACAGAGACCACATGGAGGGAATTTTTTTTCTTCGGGGGAAAAAAAAAAAAATCCTCTCTAAGCTTCTAAGTGCAAGTACAATAAGTATTTTTTCTGACAAATCAAGATAAGTTCTCTTTAAAAAAGGAAAAAAAAAAAGAAAATCAGATCATGTTGTTAAGAGCAGAGTCTTTAGCAATATAAGCTTTCACAGAAAACTGATAAAAGTGAAAACTTGTGAAGTGCCATCATTTAAACCAGGTTGCTGTGTGTAATGATTCTGATTGCTACTTATTGGAATTATGACTTTTTCGTTTAACGTAATTAGCAGCCCTGTTCCACTTCAAATGGACAGTAAAAAGGATGCATGCTCGTTTTGCATAATATAATTTCAATATACATATCACATATGATGTCCTGCAGGGAAGGAAGGTGGAAAAGAGCTATTTAATATGCTCAGAGTAAGGAAGAAAAGGCAAGGGATCCTTGGTTTTCCCCATCCTAAGAGCTGAGAAGGCTTCAGGCTGTATGCTGGAGCAACTCCTACTGAGCAGCTCAATCACTTTCTGGATAGAAAAGCCCTCATCCCTTTGCCCTGAATTTTCTAACAAACAGCTTCCATCATGATCTGTCCTGAACTGGACAGAGAATTTAGCCAAATGATTCTCAACATAATTTTCTGCTTAGAGCTTCTGTTTAGGTTTAGAATAGACATATTTTCTGATTTTAAAAAAAAACCAAACTTATTTTACTGAAAAATAAACAATAGATACAAGCTGTTCAGACTCTTCTACCAAAAGTCTATCTGTCTGCCTCATATTTATGAGGCAGATCTCTTTAAAAAAGGAAAAAAAACATCACAATGAAGCCTCCAGGAGACAGTGAAGGGAAGACCCTGGCAAACAATGGCAAGTATCTGACTGCTGGTATGGGTGTATAAGGAGAAATTTATGTTCAATTTTCAGTACTTGATGAGGAAAATGGTCAGAAATGGAAGCATTTCTTGTAATATGCTAAATAAAGGATATTTTGAAATCTCATTAGATTCCTCATATTTCTTATATATAGTATCTTCAGTTGAATAAGAGAAAAGGTGTTAATTTTTTTTAAATGTTCCATCCAGAAAGTCTGTCTTAGATTCTGGCACTCCACAACTTCCTGGTGCATGAAATTCTGAATTTCTACCATCAGAAAATATTTTCTTTTCTCTGTTTTAAACTGAATTCGAAGTGGTATCAGGGACTGCCCCTTAGTTCCAGAACTGTGGAATTTGGTAACAGTTCTGCTTACCATCACCTTCTTCCTAAGCTACCACCTTTATGATTTTGTAGATCTTGATCCTATTCCCTTCTAGTCTCTTCCTACCAAACTGGAGGCATCCTCATAAGGGCTAGTATTAAATCTCTCCTGTGGATTTCCAGTTCAAGTAGCCTGATTGTACAAGACTTGAAAATACCATGGGTTTCTGAAAGACTATCAAGTTATGTTTTAAGTGGTAAAACTGATAGGTAGTTAAATCTTGCACACTTCAATAATGTTTTGAGCTTTATCACTCCAGACATGTTACAAAATCTTCCAGTAAAACAGGCACATCATGTGAAATTGCATTTTGCATTTGTTAAAAAGGCAAAGATGATTTTTTTCTTCCACACAGAGAATAAAATATTTCTATGTTCAAGTGCTATAGTGAAAGATATTATTATGTAGAAGTTTTATCTTCGACTGAAAGGTGTAGTTGAACTTGTTTTTAAAATAAGTATAGCAGCAACATTGAATGAAGTCATATGAGACCAATTCTTCCTTTAAGTGAAATGCAGAAGTGCTTACATCCTCATTATGCACACCAGTTCTGCATGCATCATAAAAGCTACATCTACAAAATCAGGTATTTCAATTACTTTGGGAGAATGAGATATTATAGCAGTTGGAGAGAATACAGTACAATCTTTACACAGTCTTTACATAGACTTTTAGATACGTTCATCTGAAAGAGTTAAGACAGAGCTTTCCATTTGTTCCATACCATAAAAGTAACTATTTCCCCTCGGTACAAACTGTATTATAAACTAAAATATGTAAGAGTAAGTATCTGAGAATACGTTTCAGAATACAGCATATGAATTTACAGCACATTCAGTATAAGGATGAAAGACTGATACACGTTCCTAAAAGATAAAAAGTTGCCAAACACACTCTCATAAAGTACCATTAAAGCCTGCAATTAAGTCTTGGGGTTTGTAAACAAAGCTGCTGAGATTGAAAAGGGGCTGACAAAGCAAGGGGGGGACTGCAGAAAATTCTCCTTATAGCTTTTAATCTTGGGTTAAAGCTCAGATGAGGGACCAGTAGTTGAGAAGAAAGGTAGATCCTAGAGCTGCAGCAAAAGTAGAGCTAAAAGGCTTGCCAAACCAAGGGGCAAGTTGTCAAAAGAAACTTCCCCTGAAAACCTCTGTCTCTCTGGGGAATGGCTGTTGGTCCTAGATAAAGACTCACCTGATGATCAAGAGTTAGGGTTGGCAGAAAGAGGTCGGCAGACAGAATCCAGAGCTACTCTCTCTATAAGAGAACTTATACAGAGCATGTATAGGGACAGCAAGGGACTGTCAATATAAGGGAAGGCTACCAAAGGAAATCTCCCCTGACAACCTATTCCTCTGGGTGATGCCTGTTGGTCTCAAGTCAAGGTTCAACTGGGGGCACTGGTTGCGAGACAGGTAAGGACTAAGATTTATAAATAACACTTATGCCTTTAATTGTGCCCCAAATTTTGTTCCCATTTTCCAATGAGCTGTACATTCATAGATGCTCCTGAGAAAGAGTGCTCTTACCTTCATAATGTGGTTCTGTAAGTTATTTTACTAATCTCAATTCTGGCAGAATTCACAGGATTTTTCTGTTGTTCCCTTGAACGGTCAGCAACATCTCAGTTTTGCTAGACATCCCTTCCACAGAAAAATTGATAAGCCTATTCACAATTACACAGTTTTGATAGACATCCCTTCCACAGAAAAACGAATAAGCCCATTCACAATTACATACTCAAGGGATGAGTAACCTTGGACTATCTCCACCTACATACCTGCACTGGTCACAAGACCAATTTTTTTTTTTTCCAAGACAATCTTACTTGGGCATGACTTTAGATCAGAAGGGAAAAAAAAACCTCTGATGAATCTGAACTTGCCAATTAGGACATATATTAAGTTCCAAAACATCCTGGTTCTGTTTTATGAGACTTAAAATTGTATTTTTATCTTCCTTATATCTCTGTAGGCCAGGAATAATTACCAGAGAATATGGAACCCAAATCAGGCTGTAAATAAAAGAAGATACTATTATATCCACATCAGGCTAAAGCACAGAGAAAAAATGAGATCAGGAAAGCAATACCCTGCCAGCTGGCATTTCAGCAAACCTGTACAGAGGGTAACAACCTCCTACATGTTCATTCCTGTATCTCTTAAAATTAATTAGATTGCAAAAAAGGACTCATAATTAGACTTCTAATCAACATAAATTTCCTCTACATGGATTTTGATGGCTCAGAGCAGCCCAGTGAAGCCAGTAAAATCTCTCTTTTTACTTCCCTCAACATTTGGGTTGTCAATACATGAAAAATCTTAGGAAGTTCTCATTTCTCCTTTTTCTAACAGAGCTTCAGTTAATTATTAAAAATACCTCTGACATCTTCAGATACTGCTTCTGGTGGAGCAGAATATACTCCTAGAATTGCTACTACAGGTATGTGGTATAAGGGAAGTTCAACAAAAGATCACTTATGAAAATATGCCTAGAAAACTTTAAAAATTGTAATTATTTCAAGATACATTAATGTATTTATATAAGCTGTTTTCTATTCTCAAGTACAGTTACATTGCCTTACATTTGGTGTCATCATCTTGTGGCCAGCCATCTGCTTTATATAACACATATATATTTATATATATACACACACACATATATATATAAAAAATGGTGGTCAAATATACATAAATATAAAAAATAACACCATTCAGGACAGTAGGGAAAATAAAAATAAAAATTTAAGTAAGAAAATCATATACAACCAATATTTTCTCTTATTAAGTTTCCAATTTCTAAATAATTTCAGTACTACTGGGTGTTTTTTTATTATTTATTTTCATTTTTTTACCTTCCGGAATGTGATTCTCTAAACATACATATTTATTACATATAAAAACAGAATCTATGTCAGCAATGTAGATCATTATACATTAAGCTAAAATTTCTAAATGTTTTATCATTAATAGACTGCCTCATTTATTCCAAACTGTCAGTTGTAGTTCATTTACTCTCTAAAACAGAAATAAAAAAAAGTCACGTGCCATTTTAAACATTTTCTGACCTTGATTAAGTCATTGCTTTACTTTAAATTTTCTAGCATGCATTCAGTATACTAAAATACTCCAAATTCTTGTTCAACTTATAGAAGCTAGGAATATTGTGAAGCTAAATCAGGGAATCCAGCACAAAACATACATGTTAAAGTGCTGCTCCTACACTTACACCATACTTAAGTATATCTTCATAGATAAACCTAGAGTCTGGACTTTTAAGGTAAGGTTCTTGAAATATATGACTATCTGCTATGACCATTAATTCTCTTATACCTTCCTGCCTGAATACACAGGCTTTTGCTTGAGAGCTTAACAGACAGTTCTGCAAGGCCACATTTAAGATCCACACAAAACATATGAGAGATCAACCAGATGAGTTCTATCAACCTCTTCACACAGATTCTCGGTAAAAATTACAATAGCATTGTAACAATAAATATCATGTTTAATCTATACTAGTTTTTCATCCCTTTAAACATTTTCTATCAACAGATGTTTCTACCTTCTCCTGGCAGGCTTTTGTATTTTCATTAAAAAGCCTTTCAGTGTTAATGGCAACCATCAAGGTTCTATGTCAGAGCACTACTGAAAAATCACAGCAAATAATCTTCAAGAAAATAACCTTGTTCATTTTATGATCTATTGCATATTGTCCTTTATTCTGTGATAAAAATCACACTAAGATTAAACTGAATCATGACCCAGAGTAAGGTCACATTCTCACAATAAATAGTGCATGGAGAGAAACACACAACGAAAGAACACTTCAGAAGACTGATGTAAAAGGCAGTCTCATTAAAAGAACAGCACCCTCTGAATCACAATGACAAAGGTGTTAATAAAAAGTATTTAAAAAAAAAATCAGTCTTTAAAGTCAATGACAGATTCAACTTCACAGTTTAGGGTGAGGACAGACCCTTCGACCTCTGTTAACTCCCCTCCCTCCCCAGAGGGATGGAGAAAGGGAATAAGGGAGAGAGACTTAGCAATTAGAAAAGGAAACTAGAACAGCTTTAATGAAAATAATAATAATAATGGAATATATAAAAATACATACAAAACCAGTATCAAACCCAACCCCCTGATAGTAATTACATCACTGTCACCACTGATGCTGTGGAGCAGGCACCGGGGGAGTCCCAGACTGGGCCCTGCAGCAGATGGGAGCTGTGTTCAGGAGTTGGATTCTGGTACCGGGGTCAGGAACACGCAGATCGGATCGAAGGCAGAATGGACAGAGTCCTCCTTGGGTGCTCTGAGGAAGGAACTGAAAGAAGACCCTAGCCAAGCCAAGCAAAGCTGGCAAAGCAGTCCCAGGGGGGAGAAGAGCCCAGAGACCCTTTGGATCCCTCAGCTCTATACTGAATATGACATATATGGGCTGGAATACCTTGTTGGTCAGTTTGGGGTCACCTGTCCTGTCCGCTCCTCCCTGCAGGTGCAGCCTTTCACTTTCTGCACCCCCAATGTGGCACACAAGACCCAGCAGTGGCCTTGGTCTGCACACCAATCCTTGGTAGTGACTCTAAACATGGGGTGTTATCACTGCTAGAAGCAGACACTGTCTGTGAGAACAGGCTGCTAACTTCAGACAGCGCAGTTAGTTAGAAGAACTGAGCTGAAAAGTAAAATTACAGAACAGAATTAGTTCTGTTCTTGCTCAAACCAGGACACGTTTCAATTCCTCAACAGAAAAAAAAATCATAAATCTGTATTTTTGATTTAGTTGAACTTTCTTATTAATCAAATTTTCATTATAATGACGTCTACTTACATTTCTGCAGTCTGTCAGAGTTTCTATTACAAGCCCACATTCACAGGAGTTGAATTTTTTATTTTAGCAAAAAAAGGTCCAATTTTGCACAGAAGGCTTGGATTTGGGAAATTTAAACCACATATTAATTAAATTTTTCAATTTAAGATATGTAATTTCACAGCATGTTGCGTGTATTTTAAAGTAATTTAATTTTAGGTTGACCAACTCAAACATTCCTCTTGACATTCATAATTTTTTTTATTTATCCCTATTCCTATTACTCTGTCCACTGAAGTTTGCCAGTTTTCTGCCTTTGAAAAAGCTTTGTAATGGGCTCTGTACATTTCTTTCTGTTACAAGGAGGCAACGTTAAGGAAGTAGTGATCCTGTGTACCCTGGGACTGCACATCTCCAACTGATGGGATGGATATTCCACTATACCTATAAAAACAACTTGTATATATTTACTTTATGATTGGCAAAGTAACAGATACTCTGGATCCATTTCAAGGCATCTCTTGAACAGCAGCAAAAAAAAAATCAGATAATAGCCTTGCTCCCTTTTCATAGAATCACAGAATCCTTAGGATTGGAAGGGACTTTTAAGGTCATCTAGTTCAACCTCCCTGCACTAAGCAGGGACATCTTCAACTAAACCAGGCTGCTCAGAGACTTGTCCAACCTGACCTTGAATGTTTCCAATAATGGGGTATCTACCAACTCTCCAGGAACCCTGCTCCAGTTTCACCACCCACATTGTAAAAAATGTCCTCCTTCTATCTAGTCTAAACCTTCTAGTTTAAAACCATCACCCAGCAGACCCCACTAAAAAAAACTTGTCCCCATCCTCTTATAGGTCCCCTTTAAGTACCGAAAGGTCACAATAAGGTCTCTGTGTAGCCTTTTCTTCTTCAGAATGAACAACCCCAACTATCTCAGCCTTTCTTCATGGGAGAGGTGTTTCAGCCCTCTGATCATTTTTGTAGGCCTCCTCTGGACTCACTCTGACAGGCTGATGTCTTTCTTGTGCTGAGAACTCCAGAACTCCAGAGCTGGACACAGTACTCCAGGACACAGTGATCTCACCAGAGTAGAGGGGTAGAGTCACTTCCCTCAACCTGCTGGCCACACTTCTTTTGATGCAGCCCAGGACAGAATTGGCCTTCCAGGCTGCAAGAGCACATTGATGGCTCACATCCAGATTTTCATCCACCGGTACCCCTAAGTCCTTCTCCACAGGGCTACTCTCAATCACATCATCACCCATCCTGTTTGATACCAGGGATTGCCTCAAAACAGGTTTCAGGACCTTGCACTTGGCCTTGTTGAACCTCATGAGGTTCACACAGGCCCACATCTCAAGCTTGTCTAGGTCCCTCTGGGTGGCATCCCATCCCTCTTCTAGCATGTCAACTGCATGACTTAGCTTGGTGTCATCTGCAGACTTCCTGAGGGTGTACTTGGTCCTACTCTCTCTGTCATCAGTGAGGGTATTAAACAGCACTGGTCCCAGTACAGACCTGTGAGGGACACTTCTCATCGATCTCCATCTGGACATTGAGCCCTTGACTACTACCCTGTGGATGTGGCCACCTAACCAAGTCCTTATCCACCAAACAGTCCACCCATCAAATCCATATGTCCCCAATTTAGAGAGAAGGATATTGTGAGGCACAAAGTCAAAAGCTTTACTGAAGTCGAGATAATATTCATCGCTCTTCCCTCATCCACTGCTGTAGAAGATTCATATTGAGAAAAGCATGAGAAAAGACAGTGGCAGCATATTAGAGGGAAAAGACCTAAAGAAGTGCCAGGGGTAATATCAGTTACAAATTTGGGGTTCCTTACTTGTTATCAAGAGATAGTGTTTTCTTCTTTCATAAGAAAGAATAAAAGATGGTATATGTGGTTTTTAGTCTTCAAGACTGACTGTAAGTACAGTCCTGCTACAGTCGATTTCTGTTCCCTAACCCACTGAAGAAATATGGAAGAAATTTTGCATTCCTGGTATCTTTTCCTAATAGCTGACTGAGAAGACATTTTTGCCTACTGTTGAGACAATGTGTTTGTAACTTTGTAAGTGAGTCATGAGTTGGCAAGAAATAAAATTTTACAAAAATAAATTTTAAAAAAATCATTACTCGATTAATTTAATGAATTAGAACATTCATAGTTAAGCTGTCAGTAAACTAGCATGATTCATTGTAGTTCATTTCAGGTACCTTTGAAATGAGAAAAGAGTGATGTAATACACAACTCAAATATTAATAAGGTCAGAAAAAAAATTATTATATAGATCCAAGAACAATTTTATGTAAAACTTGAATTAACTTTTTCCAGCTTAGCTTTCTAACAGTTCATTTTCATCACGATTTAAAATCAAACTCTTAAGGGTGCTCAAATGCACATTATTAATGAATATTAGACAGAATCCTCCAAAGTAAGTTAGAACTGTAATCCTAAAGAAGTTAAGGAATTTCAGATACTATCTTGCATTATTACATCCATGTAATGGAGGATGCAAGCCATTTATATTTTTTTTCCTTGTCCAAATATATTTATTCATACAGAGAAATATCCTCCAGGCTCTTGATTTTTTCAACCTCTACCTAATTTATTCTAAACCAAAGTATTTCCAAACATCATATTCAAACATTTATGTTCTCATTTTGCAAATCCTGCAGTATGGACCAAATAAAAACAATCAATAGACATGTCCATTACTATTATATATTCTTCTATGCCCAAACAGCTTTGTGATTTACAACCACTGTTGCCTTCACAATGTATCTAGCTTTGCTTCTGCTCACTACCATCACCTTCATGCTCACTTTTTTTTCCTGTATTGATTTTACTTTTAAAATGAATAAATTAAATAAAAAACCTACTATAGATGATAAAGCTAAGATTAGCAAGACACACAAAGGGAAGTACAATTACAGCTGTGATAATGTGTTCTGAGGAACAAACCCCACAGGCAGCAGTTCAGTGTCTTTTAAGATATATTAGGCACAGTAATAGCACTGTCCAGCCTGTACCTCCCATGTTCTTCAGTTATTTCATTTTACTGCACAATAAGCAACAGAACAACTCACTAATCCAGAACATGCCTGCAAGACTCTTCCAACTGCTCTGTCCAAAAAAAGGGTGGGTGTGGAAAATTCTTTACCAAAATTTAAATGTTGCTCATTAAGCATATACAACACATGATGTATATAAAATAGAAATTGTTTCTTGAACTAGTAGGATTTTTATTGGTGTAATAAAACTTAGCTCATTAGCTCCAAGTTAATGAATGAAGACAGACTCCAGAAACTATTTGTTTATTACCACCATGCTGCACTAGGTTACATACCCTTAAACATATTTCTTGTTTAGTTGCTCCTTAATGCATCCAACACACGTACATGTGTGTTAGACTGAAAAGAAACAAAGAAAAATCTGCTATATTTAGAATTTATTTAGCAGCTACAATTGATCTACTATATTTAAATCCTCTATGCCACACCTTTACTCAGATGTTATTTAGCTTAATTTATCATTTACAGAATGTTTAATTCGAATGACAAATAAATAAATATATCCAAGAGCTTATTCCTAATAATTTCTCTATCTATTTGCCTGCATGGGATTGCCTCAACATTTCCCACAGACCATTCCTTATCTTCTCATTTCTGTCCATAGCTAATAGAATCCACTGGCAAACAGGTTTTAAAATGTGGTTTCATTAATTCTTTCCTCAGATATATATTTAAAAAATATTTAGATTTACCTATGGGTCATATATGTCTGACAGCCAGGATTTAAAGGACATATGTATTCAATATTCCAGTTTCTGTCACAGTTGAGAAATGAGGTTTAAATATTCTGACTAGAAAGAAAGAAAACATCATTCTCTTGAAGCTTGCATCTAGTCATGTCATATCAGGCTATGTTGTAAAACTAAAAGGAGGGAATGTGACATTAAAAATGAAGACTGTGCAGGCATTGTGCTATTAAGCTATTCTAATATTTCGTCCAATAAAACCTTGCTGAAAGCTGACTAAACTGAGATACTCTCCTTGGAGACTCTAAATATACATAAGCATTAAAAGAGAAATAATCAAGCTGTTCTTGCAGTGCTTGCTCTAGGGATTTCACACATGCAGCCCCCATGAAGCACTAATATAATCTGAGTAAATGAAACCACCTCTGAATAATTAATATGCAATAATCCACTAGAGTACAATTTTTTCCAATTGAATTATTAGTACATCATTTCCTTCACTCACAATCCATTCTGCTAGTGTGTGGTTAATTATTTATATCACTACTTTGACTTTAGTTACATCATACTGCAAAATGCAGGTCAAGTACTACTATTCAGAACTCCCAAAGGGGTAGTTGAAAGGATGTTTCACATGCAAACAGTGCAGAAGAACTTACAAGCTGATTCTAGGTCAGTGATATAGTTAAATACAGTTTAAAAGGTAGATGAGAAATTTAAATTTTGCTGCTTTTATAGGCAGCTGCTTCTTGCTAAATCGCAAAGAAGATTCACTCTTTTAGACAGGTTTATCAGTTGCAAGACCACAACTTTCCTGAAATATCCCTTCTTTTTACTGCAGTGCCAAGGAAAAGATAGTCGGTGGCTCAAGAGACTTTTCAGAGAGACAAGTCACTGACAGAAATTTTAGATTTAACTACAAAAATGAGTATTCACATTCTGAAGTAAAAAGCATCTATAGCAAATTTTCCCATTTTGCATTGTGCCTAGGACCTTATACCATGAATAGTAATTAAATGCAAAGACATGGAGAAAACTATGAATCTGAGATAAAGGATACAAGGTCAACACTACCCTTCAGGCCTTCAAAATGCTTCCACTTATGTTTCCAACATACACCACAGTTCTTCTGAAATTACTCCTTAGAATAACAGCCTGACAAAAGTGTCACTTTTCATGCACTTGAGAAGTTACTCAGCCTTCATATTGTTTCATATGTGCCAAGCTTGGTGACTGAGAACAGTCAGCATGTGTTTACTGATGGTAAATCATGCCTGACCAACCTGATTGTGTTTATGATAAAATGACTGGATTTTCAGATGAGGGGAGAACAGTGGATGTCCTTTACCTCAACAAGGCCTTCAGTGCTGTCTCCCACAATGTTATCTCCTGGGACCTGTCATGTGTAACAGCTTTGTCAATGGCCTGAAAGAGCGAGGGTGCTTGCTCATCAAGTTTTCAGACAGAAAAAAATTGAGGGGGCAGAACCAGTTGACACACATGAGTGCAGCTATCCTGCAAGGAGAGGCTGAGGGTCCAGTATTTGTTCAGCTAGTGAAAGGGATGGCTTTGGGGATATCCAACAGCAACACCCCAATGCTCATGGCAATGTTACCAAGAAGACAGCTAGAACAGTCCATGGCAGAAAGGTGAAAGATAACAGGTAAGCTGAGGATGACCCACTGGTTATAAAGAAAGACACTTTTTCAGGTTTAGGACAGACATACAGCAGAACAGGCTGTCTAAAGAGGCTGTGCAATCTCCAGCCTTGAAGGTTAATCGGGTTTTTTTTTTAACTGGATCTATCCCTGAGCAGCCTTGGCTGATTCTGCTTTAAACAGCAGGTTGTATTCGCAATACCCAGACACCCCTTCCGAACTGAGTAAGTCTATGATGCTGTTAAATCAATATCCAGCGGATCACTCATACACGTTTTCCACTACAGGTAACAGATACAAAATTAACTACAGATGAATATTCAGTATGAATAAAAAACATGTATCAATATACTACAAGGAGTAATACAGACAAAACAGATCCCAGTGCATTACAGATTTCTTGAAATCCACTACAAAGAACAAGAAAAGCTAGAAAAATGACTATCAAAGGGAGAAAGTTTTAATCTCCAGTCTTTACATACCCATTCATTTTCAGCGAGTCATCATGAAAAATTTTAAAAGATGCTTAAATTTTATAGCTCACGTTCTACTTTCTACCATTAAATGAAATGATTCTTCCCCCTTTATTTTTTAAAAGGTTGATAGCTGTGTATAAAAAGTAGTTTTGTCATTTAACCACAACTATAATACACTAAATGCCTGCTGTGAAGTGCAAGACTTTCCAACAGACTGAGACAATTACAAGTTAAGTTGGCCCTCCTTCCTCTTCCCCTTCTCCACACAATCATTCTCCACACGTGGCTGAAGGTGTTCTCTGTGAGATTAATTACATTTCTTAAATAAATGGTATCCGGGTCAGCAGCAAGTCTTGGAAGGTCTCATGCATCAGGTCTGTTTGCAAAATGCCTGACATAGGCGCTCAATGTCAGACTTCAGATGGGTGATGCAGGATATCCACAGGAGCCTTCATTCAGGAAAAGCCCCTAAACCTAAGCTGTTTGACAATCAGATGACTTTTTTTCTGAAACAGAAATATAACCCAGTATATCCCATAACAGTAAACCAAAAAAGATTCCTACAAACCTCATCATCAGTATGACACTTCTGTATCAACTGGGGTTTTTTTAGTTATTTTATTACTATCAAAACAGCACTAGTGACCTACAGAGCCTCTAAAAGTTCTGTATTCACTTTACATATATAACGTATTTATTTCCGTTATATTAAAGGGAAATACCCCATATCAAGAAAATAAACAAAAACAAAAACATCAACCAATGAACAATAAAAAGTAGGACAACTTTCCCAGTAAATTCTCCAAAACAACATCACTGTCAAGGCAAATATTTCTTGCGAATTACAAAAACAGGACCCCCAAATGAGTATACATCCTTCAGAGAAAAGTTAAGCAAAGACAGCACATCTGTTTTCCCCAACTTAGTTTCAAAGAACAGACTTTCACCATTTTTACTAAGTTGGTATTTAACCCGCTTCACAATGTTCATATAACAACTACATTCTTCCATAACCCTGTTATGTATGGAGTGTGCTATATAACCAAGGTTTCAATGCATATTACTAAAATGGATTGTTTGCATTTTAAAGCTTTTACCTTGACAGATGTTCTAGACACCACATGTAGGTGAATATACCCTATATGACATGAGTAAGGTAAGGAGTCATCAAGTTCTTAATGGTCCATTCTTGTGACACTGAACCACACCATTAGAACAAAAATGTTTATAGAACATTTACCCACTTTAATTGACAGGTCAACATGATTCTGTACACAGAAAACCAACCCTGAAATATGGTTGCACTTCAAGGATCTTGGCTTTCATGACCCATGATGTGTTTTCAAAGGTAAGCAATTCCTGCACTATTCCATAATGGACCTAAGACATTTTGAGATTTTCATGCAGCAAACAAAATAGAACAGATAGAAAGGACTCCTTGTCCGTCTATACGCCCATTTTCATGTCATTTATACCTACCTAGACAGGAAATAGGACCCCTATTTTGACTTTCAGATAACTTCTTACTGGTCATTCATGTAAGAAATCAGCCTTGAATAGGTCAACATATGAGTCCCAAGATGGAATATCTTTTTCAGATAAACTTTTACAGATCGCAATACTTTCATACAAGTTCTGTGCATTTTTGAGTGGAAAAAAACCCGCAACAATTTGTCAAAAAAAAAAACCCTCTTTAGCAGCTCAAATAATTTATTATCACAGAACCACTATTTGATGCACAGGAATGGTAAGTGGCAATTAAGGAATAAAACAGGGATGTAGAATGAACAAAAATCTAAGACACTTGTGCTTTATTCTCTGCAAGGATTGTGAATGCAATGGATTGCATTCTCTGAAAACATGAAAGAAAAGGTAAAGGATGACCAAACAAAAATGGTGTTTGAATACTGACTTGGAAAATTGTATTCTACCCTTAATACAAAGTTCTTATATGATGATTTGGAGATCATTTAAATATTCTTTCTGTGATGCATCACCATCTAAACCACACGAGTCATAACAATTTTAATAGTTTTACATGTTGCAGATCAGTCAACTACTTTTTCTAAATTTTATAACAAAACAGTATCAAAATAACCATTTTGAGTCAAAATACAATTGTGTCACATATAGCTAATAATGTAAAGATCCCCTTCCAATGAGGTATTTAAGAAAAGTACAGAATAACATTCAAGTGAGCAAAATCCACCTTATCTGGACAATGATATGGAATTTCCCCTGTGGTCCATATGCAATCTCTGACCTGAACAGAAAATATACACAAGAAAAGTAATCATGTTGATGGCAATTCACATAAGGCATGACGAATTATCTGAGGATAAGATAATTCTGCAAGCCTGTGCAGAATTATGGTAATGAATGATAAATTCCCACATGTTAGTTGAAATGACATAATAGCCAATATTTGAGTACTACATTTCCATTGAAACTAATATAAGAAATTGACTGAAATTTCTCATTGGCCTCAGTGGTACTGACTCAGACCTTAAACTTGTCAATTATCTTTGCACACTGGCACTGTGTGCTCATCATAAATTTCACTAAATTATTGCATTCTCAATATTTCACACCACATTTACAGGGTGAACTTCTACCAAGCACAAGTGATACCAGGAACCCCTGCATAGTATTTTTTCCTGATGGACATTAGCCCATCAAAATTTTGGACATTTTCAAAAATGTAAACAAACTGCAAAAAAACTTACTAAGTGACAGGATCAGGCTAACAGCTGGAATATTTTAAAAATAAAAATAAAAAATAAAGATAATGATACCATTTGAGGTAAAATAAAGCTACTCTTGTTGTTGACACAACTGAAAGTAAAACAAGATGAAAAAGATGAATTAATGAGTCAGTCTCAATGGAATCAACATGAAATATAACATGTCTTTGAAGATGCTTACCATGACCAAACCACTCCCCCAAAAACACCCAAACCAAAACAAAATGCAGCATTTAGTGCAAAACAATAATAAAACATTCAAAAAAGTAATGATTATTGCCCAGTGCATCTAATAGTTTAAAAAACTGGAAGAACAATCAATTAGTTATGATAAAATACATTTAAAATATTAAGGTTGGTAAACATTCACTATAAGAAAGTAATTAAGATTCCTAAAGCTTATAAAATATCCAATACATTAAAATTATATGATAATCTCAACAAATGTGGAAACTCAAATAAAATCCATGCATCCAGGGAAGCTGTGAAATCTCCCTACTTGAAGATATTCAAAAGCCATCTGGACATAGTCCTGGGCAACCTGCTCCAAGTTAGGGGTTAGACTGGATGACCTCTGATGTCCCTTCCAACCTCTATCATGCTGTGATTCCATGATTCTGTATCAAGTCATTAACACAGAACAACAAGAATAATCCTAATTTACAGTTCTATGAAAACCAGTTTAAAATATTTTAGTATTATGAAGAATACAATTGTAAAATTCAGCAAGGTTTGCTTTTTCCTAAGCCTTCATTCCAATGACAGAACAATGTAAAAGCTACTTTACTGGATATATAAAAAAACCAAGATGGTGTAGTCCAGAAAGACAACTACATTCTATTTCTCAGAGGAAAAGATTTCTCTTACTCAAGTGAAAAAACAATAAAACCTATAGAAAAGTGAAGGAATCAAAGATTCTATACAGACACATTAAGCAGCATTTAGTTCAATAACAGTGCAGTCATGATTTTGACCACAAGTCATCTCCCAGCTCCAGTGACATTATATTAGGTAACAATTACCATTATTGGTTTGAAATTAGTAAAAACTATACCCCTTGCAGTTCCCCTCTAGGAGAACTCTTCTTCTATATGGATATTTCTCTAAACATATTAGAACAACATGTGTACATCTAGAGAAATGTTTAAAATAATAAAAAAAAAAACAAAACAAAACCAAAACACACACACAAAAAAAAAAAGGAGGAAGAGCATGTCTTTATCAGCAGACATCCATGTTCTTATACCAAATCACAACATGCAACAGAATCTACAATTAATAAAGACAATTTAAAATGAAAGGAAAAAAACCCAAACAACTTCTTTATATTTGATAGCACATGACAATTAAAAGCCGTTGAAATGAGACAGCACTCATTTACCTGGAAAGTGGGAATGGTGTGCTCAGAATGACATTATTAATTAAGGTGATGAATGCTGCATAATTTAAATGCCAGTATTCAAAATGATCCAATGTGACATTATAATGAAGTAAGTTTTAAAAAAAATAAACCCAATCACAGAAGCCTTTATGGGAACACCCATGGAAATACCGTATTTCCTCAGCAAAGCCCATGGAATTAGCAATAATTGTTGCACTTTCAAAGCCTTTTTACAATTCCCTGTTGTATAGTATTGCTTTAAAGCTCTAACTAAAAATAGAGTCATCCTTTGTCACTAAATTAATTCAGAGGATATTTAGGTGAGGCACTGCATCTTTAATGGTTAACATCATCGCAACACATGTTTCTCATGGTATTACCACTGCAACATTTTGTTTTAATAAAGGCTCTTGTGACTGGAACTAGATGCATATGTTCTCACTTTTAAGTCTGGTGGAGCTATCAGCTCATTACCATTCACCAGCTCCCTTAAATCATTCCCTTAGGTATGAAACCCATCAGACTTACTTCCATTCAAAATTACAAGAAATATAAGGGAATGTTTTAGAAATCTGTGAGAGGGGAGGGGGAATTTGCCTTTAATCTGTAACTATAGCAAGGAGTGTGGATATGAACTATGGAACACTTTGAAGGAATGCTGTTTTATCGATATCTTACTTTTATTGTCTACAGAAAACAATGGTTCAACACTGCAGCAAAGGAGGAGAAGGTGGGTTGTTAAACATGCCATAGTTTCTCCTCCCTGGTATGCTGTACAACAAAATAACATTTTTTGTTTATTTACCACAAATAAATTACACCACTTTCAATCCTTACATGTACAAAATGGGCCTTCATATTAAGGTAAAGTGAATAGGTCACAAAACACAACAAAACACATCTTACATGAAGTCTACCAGTGTTTAAACACCATAACGAAATAGTCACCCTTACTTACATAGATTAAGAAAAATACATTGCTTTTGACAGAAATACCACTGATTACTAGAAACATTATATGGTGCTCAACCCATTGAAGTATGCAGGCCTTTAATGTTAGACTATGTTTGCAGTCTAATTGAAAGTGCTGAGATTTATTCATATGCAGAAAATTAATCACGTTTTCTCTGTGCAGAGCTTTCAAGTTCTTCCCCCAAAAAATATTTTAATATGCTGGGCACCTAACTGAACTTGGAATTTGGAACTGCAAATGAGATTATATGCCTCTCATACATTCAAACAGCACTGAACATTTTCCCAAATAATTAGGATTACAGTCACAAATAATCAGTAATTAATTCAGTCTACATAGTCCTACTATTAAAAGGGCTACAGACACAGGTCACACTTAAAAGTCACCATGTGCTGTGGCTTTTGTCGGTGCAGTCAGAGCACTGGGAATGCACTGAGTACTGGAAGTGCAAAAGTGCTCCTAGGACCAGCTGGAGTGGCAGGTAAGGTGAACATCGGAGAGACGTGTCTGTGTACACATATGCTGCAAAGAAGACAACACCTCACTAGTAACAGACTTATGTAAAAGATTTGTCAGGACACTTAAGAGCCACGTATGACAGAATTTTAAAATGCAAAGGTGGTATTTTACAATGATTTCACAGACTTATTCTGAGCTTTGTGCTGCCACGTTGTATGATCTTTGCACTTGAAACGGGAACATGCATCTCCATGAGGTTTTCCTGCAAGATGGAAGAGATGAGTGAGTACAGAAAATACATTAAAGGAAGGCATTAGGCTAGCATGTGCTTGAAGAATCTAGGCGTACCCTGAAGCTGCTGTAACCTCTGCTTTCATTTTTAAGATAGGATACAAATACACATGTACTATGTAAACAAGTCTTTATATTGATACACATTAATATTTACCAGATGCAGGTAGATCAAGAAAACACTCTCTGAGGTGACTGTTGTGGCCAAGTCTAATCTCTCAAGAGACTGCCTGAGAAATCAAGTACTTATGTTCATAAAACAAATGAGCTCGTGTGAACCTATTCACAGTACCTGCAGAATGTAACTCCTTTGCAACTCTCAACCATTCATACTACAAACAAACTGAACACTATTCCACCTCTGATTTTTACCCTTAACATAATATCTAAATTTTACAACAGCTATTGAAGTCAAAGTAACAAAATTTAGCATCTTTCAGATGAATTTCTGTGGGTTCGTTCCTGGAGGAGAATGGGCATGCCTACTATCAGCAAGACTGTGTGGAATAAATTGGGCTGAGGATGACAACCCTGAGGTATGCTTGAAAACAGCAAGGGAGGAAGCAAAGCAGTGAGGCAAGAAGATAAAGAAGAAAGTAGAAGATAACCAGGATGGGGAGTAGTGATGGGAGTGATGTAGGATAGACAATTATGTATTAGCTTAAGGTTTGTGAACAGTATATGGAAAAACAAATGTAACCAATCAGCTAAGCTTTGGGTGTGTGATCAGGAGCTTGAACTGTATGTATTGCAGCCGTTTGTGAATAAAGGTCTTCAGTTATAACTCTCGTAGAGTTGTTTGGAGTCCATCATCGATCTCCTCATCACATTTCCATATTTGAGAATAATGGAGACACTAGTGTTTTCTGAATGCTTATTTCACTTATTTCAGAAGCCTATCAGGCTTCTCTTTGCAGTGAGCTAAAAAACCAAGATGATAACAACAAAATCCCCACTATCCTCCACTTTTTAGCCCTCTACTAATGTCCACACCAATTCCATAAACCATCACCAACTCACAGATTTATGCATTTACCACAGTCACATAGTCAGGCTTGGCAGTGGGCCAACAGAATGGTCAGTATCTGCACTGAAACATGGCCTATCCAAATATAAGAGATAACCAATGTTCTTGAGCCACTGTAAATCTGAAACCATGGAAACAAGGAGATCAATGCATTAGCAGCCTGACATTTGTCATGTTACAAAATGAACTAAAGGGAGTAATTGTTCCCTCTTCAATTCAATACATATTTTATTTTATTTCCTATTTACTCTGCTTTTGTTCTATCCAAATAACTTTGAACTGTTCTATTTCAGTATGGAATTATTTTACACTTAACATACTTCACTTAACTTCCATCAAAAAGAGAAAATTATGCATTGACAAATTAAGCAACTCTGGAAAATAACAGTATAGGAATGCAAAGAACCATCTCCAGGGTAGCCAATTGGGGGGGTGGGGGGGGTAAGTAACATAAAGGATTTCAATAACCAAACACAGCAAAGAAAAGCTCAAATCTTGCATGATCCTGTGCATATGATCCCAACATATAGCAGGGAAGCCATCAAAGAAGAAACTTAGGCAACAGTACAGCCTTCATGCAAATTATAAATATTTTTATTTTAGTATTTTTACCCAATAATTGCTTAATTGTTTGCAGGTTACGACTTAACCTAAACTTTCCCCTTCAGTATAATCACAGGGCTTCCTTATTCAAACTGTGCTCATTTTCAAAGAAATGCTTTCTGAAAACAATTACAATGGTTTCTTACGTTACAAACAACAGAAAAATGAGTCGCTGTTTATTGCAAGATAGTTTCAGGTCATCCCCTAATTCACTATGTTTTCAAGGGGGATGAAAGGATTTTTCTAATAATGAAAACATAGCTTTGACTAAATATAGAGAACTGCACACAAGATTAGTAATGCTTTAAGGTTGGTTTTATGAAATCAAATATCCCAAGTAGTCTTTCAAAGGTAATTTATTTGTTCTTGAGAAGTTCTACATCTACAGTCTTCAATTAAAAATAGAAGTGCTATCTTTGCCATGAGCAGAGGTGAGAATTCTTCACCACTATGAGAGCCCTATTTGCACACAGTACCTGTTTCAGCACACAGCTTCTCAAACAGTACTTCTCCAAAAGGGATTCTACAATGCATTTCACCCAATAGAAACTTTGGGACCACGTGCTGAACTTGCTTGAAAGGTTCCCCATCGACATATTGTTATCATGAGCCTGCTCCAACGTCAGTTCCACCTTCACTACAGACATTGCTCCTATATACATCAGTAACGTGCATTTTTTGTTGATATGCAGTTGTGTGAACATGCAACATATTCATGATTGGCATCTTGCACTAGAATGATTATCCAGGACTCCCACCACAAAAGACTGACCACTGAATAGAAAACCCGCACTTTCCTACCGTAGACCTCTGGCTTCTCAGCATGCCTGTTTACAACAGCAATTGGCAGCCCAAGTTTTGTTCTGTGCAGGCTTGATGTTAGACATTTCATTTTAGGTTCATACCAGCAGATAAAATGTCAGCAGGTCTGGATTTATGGGTAAAAATAGTATTAGTACATCCAGTTTTACAATTAACAAGCAATTTTGTGCCCACTACACATGCAGAATGCTTTCCTAGAGTAAAGATTAATAGACTATTGACATACTAATATCTTGAACAACCACTAAAAGGGAGAAAACAGTGGTCTAGGAATAAAAGATCTGATAAAAATCTGATTGTCCAGAAAAAAACAGATGGGACTCTCACTTCCCCTACACAATGTGACTTCAGTAATGAATACATGTACAATTAGATTAAGTATTATTCTTGAATGTCTGCATTTTCCTGACCTGTACAAAGACCTTGATGATTAAATATTTTGAGGAAAAGAAGTTTTTCACTCTAAGGAATAAATATGAAACAGACAGATTGGGATGAAATCATGCTGTACCATTGAAATAAAGATGCTTTTCACAACTTCCCAAAATCCCAAAGACTGGGAAAAGTGAAAGCAAGCAAGAGAAAAAAAAAAACAACCACACCAAACAAACAAACCAAGGAAAAAAACCCCACTCTATAAGGCACAAACATTTCTGCATGGACATCTAGGTAAAAGAGTTTAAAGGAACATAAATACAGAGACCCTAAATAGTCCCATACTCTCACAAATTCACAGCATATTTGGGAGATTCTGTAGTAAATACAGACATGACACTTAAATGATATGTTAAACCCATCCAATTTGCAAATTATGTAAAAGACTTCAGATGTTTGAACTATATTCCAAACACAACTATCCCCCGCAGTCACATCCTCTGTCAAGGAAAGAAATTAGGATCCATGGATGATTTTTAGAATAATAATCAGTACGGTAACATGAGTCTCTGTAAGATGTTGCCCAGCATATTAATCATTCCTATTCTACAACATTCATTGCAAGAAGGATCCATACACTAGAATCAATTTAGTAAGGTATGAAACAGCATCGTAAGTTGAATATTCTTTCTCTTTAGCCCTCTTTCCCAAGAAATGGTAATATATTCTGCATTTCAGCATAAATTTCTTAAATCTTTCTAATCAAGAGAGATATTTTGCATTTATTTAGAAAAAAGGAGCCAGGCAATCAGCAACAAATAAGAGTTTTCACAGAACTGCAAAAGCATCCAAGGCTGCATCAAGTTTGTCACAGCAGTCGTTATTCATCAGAATGATGTTCTCTCCGCAGGTCCTTCAGATCATCTCTTTCCCCTACAGCTCAAATCTAGACATTAGAAACTTTGCAGGCAGCTTACAGGGCATTTCTTGCTCTTCAGCTGTTACCTTCTATTCTTCAGGTTTGGCCTAGGAATGTCTCTTTATGGTTTAATAACCATTCATTCAGCTTGCTAGTTTTTCATCCCATTGTTGATCCTTCCTAACCTATTATTCCGCAAAGAGCTGTTAACAGCAGTAGCTCTAAACCAGTCCCCTACCCCTTCCCTCTCAGAAGTGCAACTTTATTTACAGGTGCTAAGACAGTGGTGTTTGGTGGCATCACGTGCTTTAAAGCCTCAGATCTCTCTCCAGAACCTCAATTCTGCAACACCTGTTCTTCCTTTATCCACCCTCCCCAAACTATTCCAGATCAGAAACTGAGGGCTTAAATAACCTAACACACCTTGTCTCCCTGTCCTGCCTCAGGTTTCCTTTTTTCTTCCCAAAAAGCAAGTATGTCTACCAGTATCCATTGCTCTTCCCACCTCCCCTCCCCCCACCCCGATTTTATAAACATTTTTCCTCCACTTTTATAGATTTGAGATACCAACTGCAACACTGTAAAAAGCTGCCACCACTGTTGGCAACTTTGCTATCTTGCCTGAAACCAGAGACACAACTGTCATTTTTCTAAAGGTCGCTCTTACAAGAAATCCACAATGCATCATAATTGTATCTAGCTTCTTTAGAAAAGCACAAAAATATTGGTTATAACTATTTTAAAGGAGAGTATAAAGAAAGTGTTACAGAAACAATTGTTTCTATACCACAAAACAGCTGTAGGCAGAAGTAAGTCCCAGTGAGTGTACTGAAGTGACCAAAAAAGTTAGTTCATATAAAAGAAGTACAAGTCCTCATATTGTTATCCATTATTTTTTCCTGCAATTTAAAAATCCTTGCCATAGATCTATCTATTTTTTTTTTCCTTTTAAACCACCCAAATTGTTTCAGCACAGCAATAATAAACCAATAATTTCTAAAAAAGTGAATTAGACTGCGTGTTGCATCAGCATGAAGTTCTCGGCCACAGTAAGGCAAGTTTAGGTGTCTTTAGATTTAGGAGGGATTAGCTGCAAGTTAAGTCTCTGGAATGTATCTCTGTGCTCCATCAACAGAATTTACTGCCACCTTTGAGGATGAGTGTGCTGTAAACTGAAATCCAAGGCTAAGTTAATCAAACAAATTTCTGGTTGGAAAGCAAACACACTCTGCTATGAGGATGACATGTGGGGCATAAGCATTTGACAAGCAGTGCATTGTCACAAGGTTGAATTCTGGGGAATTATCACTGTGCCTTGACAGAGCTGATGATGAGCCTTGTCCCCCCTAGTTAAGAGACACTGTGGCCTCATCACACTTTCCTAAGTTAGCCCTCTGCAACAGCACATGCAGAGCCCTGACCAACCTGTTCACTTCTGTGCTTCCAAGGGGGTTCCTAGACTCACAGACACATCACACAGCTTCCATGTCCAACAGTACCAGAACAAAGCTTTAGCACTGCTATTTGTGTTACCCTCCTTGGGAGACACTTGAGCAAGATCAAGGCTCATTACCTGACACAAAAGTAACAGTGAAGAGGTGGAAAAAAAAAAATCTTACACAAGGAATCCACTTCCAAGCTTTGACTGTAACACTGGGCAGTACCGACAAAAGCAGAATAACATAATAGGCAGAACAATTACTTACTTGCCAAGTCCAATCATAATTGGCAGCTTGTACTAAGTTGAGCCTGTACTTAGTTGAGGCTAAGGCTGCCCCAGTTCTGTGTACAGTTCCAAACAAGAAGCCCGAATGCAGTCATCACGAGGGACGCATCCTTAGAAGAGGCATCCCTACAAGAGGTAAACTGTAGCTCTCCTACAGATTTTCTGTAGCTCCGAAAGTTATTTGAATAAATATTGCCGTTTCATTGTAATAGTATTACCTTTACCACAAAAGAGGCTAATCTTTAATTAGCTTACTAAATTATCTTAGGAAATACTTATTGACCATTGATCCACACTTTGATCCACATTTCTGCTGCTTTTTGGACCTCATTAGCTGGGCTCCTCAGAAAATGTAATCCAGCCTAGCACACACTTGCTGAACTAAAAGGGACATGTGGAACGTATGTCACTGTCAGATCTATCAATCCCACTTAACAAAATTGAGGCAACACATACCCAGGATAAGAAAAGAGAAAAAACGACTTACAGCTATAAATTCCTGCACAGAATATCTGCAGCCATTGTTAGTTGGCCTCTGTGTTCATGAAGGAAAGAAGATGGGAGAGTGTCAACACCTGCAAAATCACACTAGTGTTCATAGCTTTGCACCAAAGAACTGTTTTCTCTTTCCAACAAATTTCTGTTCTATATCCTCCTTTGGTCTGCAGCATTCGGATGGCACAATTTTTTATCAGAAGCTTTTACAAATTGATGTTAGTAACCCTGTCTGTAAATACCATTTAATTGCACAAGGGTTTTCTGTTTTAAATTTACACTGAATTCCAGCAACTTACTCCTGTCCATGTACAGCCTCCCACCTTGAGGTAAAATTTCAAAGCTGGGAAAGGAAGAAAGTAACAAAAAACCTTTTCATAATTTACTTCTATGAAGTGTTAGTTTAAATTTAGATTTTAAAATGTTGAGCATAAGAATCTTTCACAAGAATTCCATTTAAGAGATATGCTTCTGAAATAGACTTAGAGTCTGAAAAGCTACTACAAAGATTTATAGTTTTTTCTTTTTTTTAGCTGCTAACTTCTTAAGAGATAAAATAAATATTTTATACTTCTGGGCTGCTCAGATGTGGAAAAATAAGATATATTTACAGTTCTATGAAGATATTCTCACCCTGCAGTGTCTTTGTGAGATTTCATAAGAGAACTATTTGTTATATTTTGAGACTTTAATTTTTAGGGAAAATATGTCAATTTTTGTAAAATTTATGAAAGTAGAAGCTTCAGTTCTGAATGTGTCTGTGAAAGGTAGGGGGTAGGGGAAGGGAGATAGTTTGTAAACTTCTGATTTTTACCTGTTGTCAGAATTAAGAGGGTGGAGTGTATGATTACACATTTTATTTTATTCAAGCAAAGAGAAAAATAGGGTGGTTGGCTTACAAGTGAGAGGAAAATAAGGGCAAACATAAAAAAATGTCACACACTTTTGCATATCAGAAGAAGCTTTGATTCTAAAAGTGTAACCAATACCCTATTGTCAATCAAAGAAGGCTGAGAGATGGACAGTGTAGAACTAGTGACCAGCCATAGCCCATTGCAGGATGGTCACTTCAAGCTTTTGTGTGTAGTGATTGCAACTCAATGCACTTCTTCCCCAATTCCCTACATGCTCAAATTTGAATGACAAAAAGGAGTTCAGACAGCAGGGTACAGAAATGTGTGCTGATGCCAGTACCCCAGTCTTTTTCTTGATCATCTAACAGGCCATTTTCTGTAACTATTTTAATTTCTAGATTTCAGTTTCTACTTTTAAGTTACACATCTCTGAACTTCAAGTCTCATGCTCTGCAGCCTGTGGAAAAGCAGGTCCTTGCACTACTGAGCTGTGCTGCCAGGCAGCAGGAGGTTCACATGCAGTAGGTGCTTCCCCCCACCCAAAAACCAACATGGAGTCTAAACTGTGGGCAGATTCAGCACCCTGTACAGGCACTGCAGAGTGCATGCTCACTTACCCAGGCTGGTCACCAAAGCAAAGCTAATGAGGATAGTAAAGGCCTTTGGAGAGCCCCAGAAGCCTGGAGCTCCAAGAACTTACTGATACCACTGTTTAAATTCATTTAAAATACTCACCACTGCATCTTCAACTAGTCCCATAGTACTTGAGTTACTAAAAATTAAAAGATTAAACCAAGCTATCCTAAAGCCTGAAAGGTCCTAACCTTCAATAAGTTCAATAAGTAAAATGGAACACAGATGATGAATAGCAAAGAATATACAAGATACCAGCAATATAATTTTTTTATATATATATAATAAATAGCTTTATTAACCTCTTTTATCATAGCCTCTTTCCTAGATCACATTTAGACAAAGGAAAGCAAATCAAAGAATATTCTTAATCAGTAATTTAGCTACATGATTAATGACTGACTTATTTAAAACAAATAAGCTGATGAAAGAAAATCTCATTATTTTGAAAAACTGCCGTATTCTACTTGGTCACTCCATTTAATAGGAAGGTTAATTAAATAATGGATCATATAAAACCCATTTATCTTGCAATTTTTACATGAAAAGCAATCTTGTGTTATAATTTGCTTCTGACTAAACAGCTAGTAATGAAACAGCTACACAGTAGTTTCAGTTAAAAATCAATAGCAGCTTGCTTTGCAACATAAAGGCCAATAAAAATTCAGCTTGCATATCAAATGAACCTTTACAGTAAACTACACAAGTATTAAAATGTTGGCCAGGATTACAGTACTGGATTACAACATCACTAGTCATACGAGATATGCCAATAGATCCACCTAACAAAGAGACCATTCCATTTTATCACTGCGACATACCTAAAGAATAGTTAATGCAACAAGCAACATCAGTGCTTTCCCTTGAACAGTGGCTTTTTGCACGTGTGAATATGCTGGTAGGAAGGCTTTTGCCAACATATCTAATAATTCAGAGGAAAAGGAAATTGCATCCTTGATGATGTTACTGTCACAGAAATTACAGTTAAGTGCAAAGCAGGCTGGGGAGTCAATCGAAGGTCAAGCCAGTTAAAGGTCAAGCTCCTTGGAAGAACAGGTTTCTGAAGTTTAATTATTTTCAGGAAGAACTCTACTGATAGGTCAACAGCATAAGTTTTATACCTGACACCACTCATGGAAAGAAATCACGTCCAAGCTATGGACCACTGAACAACAAGATAGGAAAGAAAATAACTCTAGAAGTCAAGGCATATTTTTAGGATTACCATTTAGAAACCTTTTTAAAATGCTACTTGCATGACTGATAAGTAAAGCAGCCTAATGCATCTCAGTCTCAAAAGCTGTTGAAACACACTACAAAAATAGAATGTTTTACCAGAGAATACAGTAATGTTTGAAGAAATACTGACAGTAATAGTAATCTAAAAGTTCAACTGCATTCCAATGGCAGAATAACTAAGGCTTCCTCTGCCCTTACAAATCAGTATTGTATTGGGCTGGATAAGGTACCTGGATTATAAAGTATCTGCTGTTCCATATTTTTCTCACACAAGCTGCTGTTGGGCCTCATCTTCATTGTACTTAAATCTTACTGCCTCCAGTGTTTCAAAGATGCCTAACTATCTGGAATAAAGAAATACAAATTTTCTCCATATAAAGAAATGTAAGTGTTATAGCTCATAAAAGCCATAGATCTTGGTTTTTCTTCCATCATAACAGTTAACAGATTTCTTCATATAGTTCTAAAGCTTGTTCTTAAAATCATAACAATTATTTGGATGATTTTATAGACATCCCTGACTCCACAATTCAGGACTCAAAGAATTATAGATTGGACTTTTTAATCAGAGCACTAAGTTGGACTCTCCAGCTCTGGTAAGCAAAGGAACTAAACCTGAAATCAATGTGTCACTAACAACCTGCTACAAAGAATCAGTACATTTTCCAAGATTCTCACTATTTTGAACATGTACACATCACACAGCAGTACAGCTGCTCCACAGACTCACATTTGGAAATGCAAAGAGCTTTCAGCATACTATTATAAAAGGTTGAACATGTGTAACAATGTACAGCACAATGGAGTACTTTCTGGATAAAGCAGCATGCTGTTCAGTTGCAATTTATCAATTCACCTGCTAACACAAATAAAAATGAGGAGACAGACAGGAAAATAGCAACTGGAATCATCAGGTTTGTTTGAAGATGGACTTCAGACCCATCCATTAGATGGTTTAACTTCTAACAAAACTTCCAAGTGAGCAGAGCTCCCAATCTGCATCTTCAGAGTCCTTGCTCACATTCACAAGGTACTATTTGTGTACTCAGATCAGAAACCTGATTGCCATTTGATACACTGATTAGTTTGTCATCAAATAAAATGCAAAATATATTCAAGTATGCAAATCTGAAGGCTCAGTTAAATACTGAAGGCTCAGTTAAACATGGCCACCTGAAATGTGCCTTTTATGTTCTACAGTTTAGATGGCCTTTGCATTAGTTTTCATCATCTCAGGGAACCATCTCTTAAGTTACTATTAGAAAGTTATTACATTGATCTTGGACAAATACTGCACTACTTTTGATGGAACCTAACAAGGACCATTATTAGAAAAATGAGGCATTTCAGCTGGTTTAGGTTTCTTACATTTGTTGGTTTGCATGCAACAATCTGGAATCAGTATTAATTAGTCTTGAACTACGTCTTATTTACAGAGACAGAAAACTGCAGCGAGAGAGATTCAGCAAATAGGAAATCCAGGAAAGATATTAATACTGGAGTCAACAATACTGGATCACATGTACTCTTTACTTCTAGACCTCTTGGAAAGTCAAAATGATAGATTAATAAAATAATTGGCTCCCTCTACATTCATGCTATAAACAGCGGGCAAAGCTCACTGCTGAAACCACGCAATGGTTTAGTGATGTTAGAGTGTGTTTGTGGGAGCTGAGAGGCACCAAAAACAGGCTGAGAGTCTCTGCATTATGGCCTTTACATCACCAAGATGACAATTTTTTCCAAGGATTTCTAAAAACATTTGATTTAGCCTCCTTTTTGAGAGCATAAACTATCGACAGGCATGAAAGCTGACTGTGTATCAACAGAAGTCACACATGGCAACTTCCTGACAGGACTTCAGAATAGCTGTTGCAGAAAGTGTCCGAAGTCAGAGCTTTATACATCCTTGAACTTTCCTGCTCCTTCAAACCAAGCAAAACTCCATTCTACAATAAAGTGGACACTGGGGTAAAAACAAAACTTTATGCACAGAAGCACAGCATTTGATTCATTTTCCCCTCCCTTCTCCTTCTTTGTTACTGCTACTAACATGAAGGCAGAAATCCTTCAGTGGATTAGTTTTAGGAAAATATTTATGCAGAAATTGTTTCTTTTTTATCTCCATGTGTTGTTTTAGAACTTCTATACAAAGCAATATAATATTACACATAATTACAAATGAAATCAATGGAAAAGTTTCTAGAGGAAAGGAAATGTGGGCCCGCTGCTGAATGAAGTGGGTGCCCTGGTGACTGAGAATATAGAGAAGGTGGAGTTACTGAATGCCACCTTTGCCTCGGTCTTCACTGCTAAGGCCAGCTCCCAGGGGTTCCAGTCCTATAAGACCACAGAGGAAGTCTGGAGGAAGGAAGACTTTGTCTCAGTTGAGGAGGATTGGGTTAGAGAGCAGTTAAGCGAACTGAACATCCACAAGTCTATGGGCCCTGATGGGATGCACCAGTGAGTGCTGAGGGAAATGGCAGAGGTCATTGCTAGGCCACTCTCCATGATCTTTGAGAGGTCCTGGAGAACAGGAGAGGTGCCTGAGGACTGGAGGAAGGCCAATGTCATCCCAACCTTCAAAAAGGGCAAGAAGGAGGACCCAGGTAACTATAGGCCGGTCAGCCTCACCTCCAGTCCTGGGAAAGTGATGGAACAGCTTGTTCTTGACACCATCTCAAAGCATGTTGAGGAAAGGAGGCTTATCACGAGTAGTCAACATGGATTCAACCAAGGGAAGTCATGTTTGACTAATCTGATAGCCTTTATGATGGCACAACTAGATGGATGGATAGGTGAGGGGAGGGCAGTGGATGTGGTGCATCTCGACTTCAGCAAAGCTTTCGATACTGTCTCCCATGATATCCTTGCAGCCAGGCTTAAGAAGAGCAGCTTGGATGGTTGTGTGCTGAGATGGATTGCAAACTGGCTGAAGGACAGAGCCCAGAGAGTTGTGGTCAGTGGAGAGGAGTCTAGTTGGAGTCCTGTAGGTAATGATGTTCCCCAGGGGTCAGTCTTGAATCCAGTGCTGTTCAATATATTCATCAATGACCTGGACAAAGAGATAGAGGGTACCCTCAGCAAGTTTGCTGATGATACAAAAATGGGAGGAGTGTCTGACACTCCAGAAGGCTGTGCTGCCATCCAGCATGACCTGGATAGGCTGGAGAGTAGGGCAGGGAGAAATTTAATGAAGTTCAACAAGGACAAGTATAAAGTGCTGCACCTGGGGAAGAACAACCCCATGTATCAGTACAGGTTGGGGGCTGATCTGTTGGAGAGCAGCTCTGGGGAATAAGATCTAGGAGTCATGGTGGACAAGAGGATGACCATGAGTCAACAATATGCCCTCGCAGCCAAGAAGACCCAACAGCATCCTGGGATGAATTAAGAAGAGCATGGCCAACAAGTTATCCTCCCCCTCTACTCTGCACTGGTGAGGCTCTACCTGGAGTACTGCACCCAGTTCTGCACACCCCAGAAAGACAGCTTGCTACTGGAGAGGGTCCAGCGCAGAGCCACTACGATGATTAAGGGAGTGGAGCATCTCCCTTGTGAGGAGAGGCTGAGAAAGCTGGGTCTTTTTAGCCTGGAGAAAAGGAGATGGAGGGATGACCTTATTAACATCTACAAATATGTAAAGGGCAAGTGTCAGGGTCATGGAGCCAGGCTCTTCTCAGTAACATCCAGTGATAGGACAAGGAGTAATGGGTACAAGCTGGAGCATAGGAGGTTTCAGGTAAACATAAGGAAAAACTTTTTCACAGTGAGGGCAACAGAGCACTGGAACAGGCTGCCCAGAGAGGTTGTGGACTCTCCCTCTCTGGAGACATTGAAAACCTACCTAGACGTGTTCCTGTCTGGCCTGATCTAGGTGATCCTGATCTAGGTGATCCTGCTCTAGCAGGGGGGTTGGACTAGATGATCTTCGAGGTCCCTTCCAACCGCTAATGTTCTGTGATTCTGTGAAAGTTAACTCAATGTGAAATGCACGTTTACAACACATGCTAATTAAATATTGACAATTAATAAAGATTTTGATGTACAAGAAGTAAACAACAGCAAGGCTGAAAACAGCTTAAGTTAAGGGTGGCACAGACATGGCACTCAAGACAATTCATCAATTTATTGTTTTTTATTTTTAATAAGTGCAGACATGTTTGTACTGATCCCTCCTTTTAGTTTAACGTTTTTATCAAGGAGGAGGCCGAGTTTTAAGCACATGTATTATTTCTAACTTACAGAACTTATTATGTTTTGTTAATAACTTTATCATGGGGAGAAAGCAAACTATTCCTCTGGGTGAATGATGCCTTCCCTGAAGCACTGGGTCTGTCTGGTATAGAGTTAATACTGTACAGCCTGTATGGTGCTGTATTTTGGACTTGTGATTAAAACATTGTTGTTAACACACCAGTGCTTTGGCTTGTGCAGCATTATGGTTTCCTTTTTCCCCACTCTGCCTGCCTCAGCAAGTAGGCCAGAGGTGTGCCAGCAGTTAGGAGGGGACACAGCTGGCACAGTGGACCCAAACTGACCAAAGGGGCATTACCTATAATACACTGGGCTCAGCAATAAAAGTGCAGGGAAAGGAGGAGGAAGTGGTTTGCAGTTAGGGCTTTCATCTTCCCAAGTAACCATTATATGTGCTGAGGCCCTGCTTGCCAGGTGATGGCTGGACATCTACCTACCAATGACAGATAGTGAATAAGTTCCTAGTTGTACTCTGCCTGCACACACAGCTTCACTGCTTCGTCTCCACCTAGGAGTTCTCAGGTTTTGCTCTTCCAACTATCTCCTTCATCCTTCTGTGAGGGGGAGTGAGGTAGTGGCTAGGTGGGTGCTTAGCTGCTGGCTGGGGTCAACCCATTGCATGTGGGAACACTCACACTATTTTCACAACCGCACTCCCTGTGTTTCTTTGTACGTTTAGAAATTTTGAGTAAAGACAACAGATTGTGACATTTCTATTCCTCTTTATCTAATATACTCATCTTAGTTTAAAGGGCATGGATAAAGATACAATTTAGAATCTGAAAAAGTTAGATGAATATTGCAAGCAACCACATAACATACATACCGCCTACTCTCAGCTATTATCGTCAACACTAAAGTCATCGTACCCAACAACTGATTAAGATAGCTGATGAAAATTGTCTAATGCAGATACTATGAATAAGTCCAAAGTCTATAGTGCCTTATACACTAAGAAACATTTAGAATTTAACAGCATTATTGAAAAAAATATAAGTAAATAAATGTAGATATGTGAAAAGTTTCAAAATTTGGCCTAAGACTGTGCAGCTGCAACCTAAAACTTCCCTCTTGTGCTTGATAAATATTGTAGAAAATAATAAAATAAAAATAATTACTAATAAGTGAAAAATATTATGGTATTTATACTTATTGACCATAAACAAATTAATTTCTTTATACTCCTTTCACATAAGTTACTACTGAAAGACATTCTTTTCTAGTGTATATATATTTGCACAAATCATAGCACAGCAACATAAATTTGGTTCATACTGTTCTACAACATTATGAATTAAATACAGGCATGCTTTGAACAATTCTACATTTACAAATAAATCAATATAGCCAGGAGCATGATTTGTCAAAAAGAGTTCTTTACAACAAAAAAGACTGAAGTTCTGTGAAACAACAAAATCTCAGATAAATATACACAAAAAAAAATATTTTGCAATATGCAAGTGAATTAAAATGCTAGAAACAAGGGCACTGAGAATTTTAAGAGTATTTCAGCCCAAGATATATAAACAAACTGTTGGTATTCCCTTGTTAAAGCAGTTATCAGTGTAAGCAAACTGTTGGTATCAGTGCAGTTATCAGTGTAAAACCGCAAGCAAAGAAACAAGTAGAACAGGGGGGTGGAATCACCAGATGGACACACACTTCATATCTAACAACTCTACTGCTCTCTCTATGCAGCTCTAGTTGAAATGTTCCCCCTTAATTACAACAGCTTCTCTTTTCCTGACAACACAATGACAAAAGGAACATAGTATTAGAGTTCGTCCTGGTTACAAGACAAGACAAGTTCGTTACATCAGATGACACTGATAACCTGTTCACTAACACAGGTTTAATTACTTTGCTGTGGTAAGTTTAATTTTGTCCCTTTTCTTATGTAGTTTTCCTCATCTTTATTAGATCTCCCATCACAAGTACAAATGATGTGGACATAACTCATCTCCATGATGAATACCACTATCTGCAACTCTTCAGGAAATTCTGTAGGCAAATAATTAGGAAAAAAACTCTAAACAAACAGTTGTCTGACTTATCTATCCACTGCCCTGATTTTAACTGATGTGAAAAAATAGTATCTGAAATCTAAGCCATGCCTATGAAAGGTGAATAAACAGTTCAGAGGATTTAACCTCTGTAGTTTTAAACAACAATCTAAATAATCCTGTTATTGTCTATTGTACTATTATTATTTAGATAACCATTAGAAAGAATTAAGCTGAATTTGTATGCAAGAAATTCATCACTTTGTAACATCGGAATGTGGTAATGTTTTAACTGAGACTGGATTCGTCACTAAGAAAAGTACCAGCACACAAGTTCTCCTTCCCTGTGAGAAGAGCGAGTGAACAAAGAGAAAGAAGTTTCTGATGGAGTGAAGCAGAGTAGCAAGGTACGTGACAGCTTTCACCATCAGCCTACTTATGTTATGCATCTCTCAGTCCACTACTGATTGAATTCACAAGAAAAGTGATTTACTTCTGTCCTTGCCAGTCTGAGAAGGACAAATAATCCACATATTCTAAATCAAGCCTCACGGTGTAATCCACAAAATAGAGAAAGCTTTAAAAGAACTCTGTAAATTACTGAAGTGGTATCAATACCTTATTACCTAAAAAAACCTACTAACAACAGAACATCTTGATTGATAGAAGAGACTACCACAAATTTTAATGCAAAACACAGCAATAAATTCCAATTGGTCTGTTATACTACCAGAAAAACAGGTCAAGTTCAACAGCACAAATATATGGCCCCAGTTCAGTGGAAAAAAACCCTTTAATTTCTTATACGGCTACATGTTATGAGTTCTGGGGAGTCACTGCTAGTGAGAAAAAGTATGTTATCCAATTCACAGTAAGGGCCTGACAACAGAGAAGAACAGATCTTCTATACTTCCAACAAAGGGCAAGACTGTAGCATCTGCATGCTACATGAAAACCACATTTTCTGTTTGCCAGAACACGTAACGTTTTAATTGGAGACAGCGTATACAAAAACCAGAATCCATACCACATATGTGAAATGTCCATGCACACATAATCTGAATGCTGTAATAAAACACAATAAAAAAAATGCTTCCAAAATATAAGTGTACTGTTTCCAATTAATTTGATAAAAGATAATGGAGAGGCTCATTCTGGAGGTTATCTCTAGGCACATGGAAGATAAGAAGGTTATCAGGAGTAGTCAACATGGATTTACCAAGGGGAAGTCATGCTTGACTAATCTAATAGCCTTCCATGATATTGTGACTGGATGGCTAGATGCAGGGAGACCAGTGGACATAGTCTATCTTGACCTTAGCAAGGCTTTTGACACAGTCTCTCATAACATCCTTGTGGAGAAGCTCAGGAAGTATGGGATAGAAGAGCAGGTAGTAAGATGGATTAGTAACTGGTTGGACAATAAGAGTCCAGAGAGTGGTGGTCAACAGTGCCAAGTCCAGCTGGAGAGCTGTAACCAGTGGAGTCCCCCAGGGATCAGTGCTGGGTCCAGTCCTGTTCAACATCTTTATCAATGACATTGATGACAGGACAGAGTGTCTGCTCAGCAAGTTTGCTGATGACACAAAACTGGGAGGATCGGCAGATGCACCTGAAAGCTGTGCAGCCATCCAGCGAGACTTGGACAGGTTGGAGAACTGGGCAGGGCAGAACCAAATGAGGTTTAACAAGGATAAATGTAGAGTCCTGCATCTAGGTAAGAATAATAAATTACACCAGTACAGACTGGGAGGTGATCTGCTGGAGAGCAGTCTCCTGGAGAAAGACTTGGGAGTCCTGGTGGACAACAAGTTCTCCGTGGAGCAGCAATGTGCCCTTGTGGCCAGGAAGGCCAGTGGTATCCTGGGGTGTATCAAGAGGAGTGTGTCCAGCAGATCGAGGGAGGTTCTCCTCCCCCTCTACTCTGCACTGGTGAGACCTCACCTGGAGTATTGTGTCCAGTTCTGGGCTCCCCAGTTCAAGAGAGACAGGGATCTGCTTGAGAGAGTCCAACGGAGGGCTACAAGGATGCTGAAGGGACTGGAGCACATGCCTTATGAGGAGAGGCTGAGACACCTGGGGCTCTTTAGTCTGGAAAAGAGAAGACTGAGAGGGGATTTGATAAATGTTTATAAATATATGAGGGCTAAGTGTCAAGAGGAAAGGGACAGCCTCTTCTCACTCGTGCCTTGTGACAGGACTAGGGGGAATGGATATAAGCTGGAGCACAAGAGGTTCCACCTTAACATGAGGAGGAACTTCTTTACAGTAAGGGTCACAGAGCACTGGAACAGGCTGCCCAGAGAGGTTGTGGAGTCTCCTTCTCTGGAGATTTTCAAAACTCGCCTGGATGCATTCTTGAGTGACCTCTGTTACATTACATTAGGTTGTAGGTTAGATTAGGTTGGTTGTAGGTTAGATTAGGTTGGTTGTAGGTTAGATTA